>CM032627.1:11752149-11842691 GCA_019097785.1 Fraxinus excelsior | reverse complement strand
CTGATAGCTTGGATATCCCCATCACCCTCTTTGAGTAGTGGTGCATCCTCAGTAAAAAATCTCATGAGATTCATGGTAGTCAAATAAATTAACATTTTCTGTTACCACCTTTTGAAATTCAAACCATTGAGTACATCCGATTTTTACCCATGATTAATCAAAACGATTACAACATGATTGTTTGGCCACTATTTGGATCATAGCATGATTGACTCAGATTGAGCAATGTAACCATAGTTTGAATCACAACAGCACTTGACAACTGAGACATGGTCTGATTTTTAGTAGCCGCATCCATATGACTTGATTCCGTTGCCATTTTTGAAAAATCAAACAAATAGTAGTTCGTTAACTAAGATTAAAAATAAATACTTGTTTATTCTTTAATCGAATATGTTTTAAGTTTGTTAGTATAAAATTGCAGAATATAATATTATATATATACTGAAAAAGGAAAAAAATAAGGAAATTAACAACTACGGAGGAAAAAACTAGAGCCACAAGTAGGGGCAGACCCAGGTCCGGAGGTCAACTAGGGCGGAAGTCAACCATTGACCGTTGACTCAATGATCGTAATAGCGATGTGCCCAAACAAAAATTTCCAGTTTCATGATAACTACTACAAGGCAATCTATTCATATAATTTAAGACCAGTAATGCAAGCAATTAGGGAAATTTTATGTGAAATCTACATTATGATAGAGAATTGTTAGAAGCTAGTTATCTAACTAATGACATTAAGTGGCTGTATGAAAAGCTTCCATTTAAGTAAGCATTTGGGAATGTTGAGATTCATATATTTACTAATGATTGTAGAAGCTTAATTTTTCTCTTTGAACCCTAATGGTAAATTTGATGTTGCGTTGCAACCTCAATTCAACTTCCCGTAAACGGTATTTCAAAATTTAAAGACAACTTTAGTCAGCTCAGCTAGTCTTCGGCATTCATGTAGAGAGTGGAAGGATTTCGTAGAATGTTAGCTAATAACTTATAAATTATTGCAATATCAACTGAAAATTTATTAATTTTCTGAGAAAAAATATTGTTTGTTTCCTGTAACTTTGGGTATGAAATAAAAGTCAGTAATAAAAATATAGCTAAAAACACTTGCAGATGTACAAGAAATCGCTCTGGTTGAAAAAATCGCTCCATAATTTGCAAAATGCCCCAATTTATTTTTCAATTAAAATTGATTAAAAACACAGTGTATTGAGCCTAACATCTTCTCCATTAATTTTTTTCACTTATCCCTAATTTGAAACCATCCTTAATCTAAATTCTCAAATCACAAATCAAAACTCATGAATGATAAATTATAACTCATAAGTCATAACTCATACAACATAAATTATTTATCATAAATCACAAATTTATAAATCAGAATTCTCATTTCTTTGTAACAGAACAACAACTAAAAACAAAAAACAAAAACAAGATTCGAGAAGTAAAAGGGTGTTCAGTCGCTCACCAATCAAAGCCACAAGACAGGAGGAGAGGTAGAGAAGTGGAGAAATGGAGACACCGGCCGGCAGCCGCAGCACTGTAGCTTTTCCTCGTCTCTGGCTCTCTCAGAGACTCACATTTACCTCTTCAGTCTTCACTTGTTGCTGGAGCGGACTCAGGAAAATTAGAAATGGATATTTCATGTATATTACATATATCCATCATCCATGGATTTTGGGCCTTTAGGCCTATTTTCTTTTTAAAGCCAAGCCCAAAGCAATGGCTAAACTAAAAAACCTGAGATCATCTTTGTCTTCGCTTATTCGCCCTTCAGCTTCTGGTTTACATTCTACAAATGCCAACTGGGTGGCGCCCGCGCGGTCTGAAGGCTCGGGCGGATCCAGCACGCTAGGTGCTGGGTCCGCCCCTGGCCACGAGAGGGAATAAATTGGTAAATTGAGACCTACATAAACACAATATCTTTAAAATAATTTCGCTCTCTCATCATATGTGTGTGAGCAGGGGTGGATTCAGCACTTGGCCAGCCCCCGAGGTCGCCCGTGCTGGATCCGCCGAAACCTTCAGTTATCAGGATCGCCAGTGCAGTTTGCAGTTGCAGAGGAAGGAAAAAGAAGATGATCGGCTAATGTTTTTTTTTTGTTGGGTTGATGAGTGATGAAATTGGCATGGGCTTAAAAACATTAGGCCCATGGCTTGCCCAAATCAATGACAAGGAATCATGTCCATAGTCCATTGTATTTAATATGTATTTCCCCTAAATGATTCTCCAATCAGATTCCAAATTGTGAACTGAATCTGAAACCTCAAACCCTACCCTTCCTAAATTCCTAATTCCATTGATTGATTGATTGATCCTATGATTTCCATTCGAGATCGAAGGCCGAAGCAGAGGCAGCATTGCAGGCCGTAGTAGTTGCTGCTACCGACACGGTGACTCTACGGGTGACGACGGGCAAGGCCGCGAGGATGAGGAGAAAGTCATCGGCACCGCCAACGACGTGTTCTGCCGTTTTGGTCTCAGAATCTTTCGCCACTACTTCGATCGGACTAGTGGCTAGATTTGCCCCTCAGGTGAGCCATGCGCATTTCCCTCACAGTTACTCTTTCTCTTATGTTTGTTTTGGTTCTATTTTGTTGACTACTTCTATTTGGACTGTTGAATGTATATTGTCTGTAAATTGTGTTGGTTGAATTGATTTGGGAATTTATGTTTAGGAAATTAGAATAAGTGGAAAAAATTAATTGAGAAGAGAAGTTGGGCCAAATTTTTTTCCTAAGACAACGAAGTCAATTATTTTCAGAAAACTTGAAAATGAGGCAATATTACAACATTTTTAAAATATGAGTCCCTGTAAAATGCAATTGTATAAGTTTGTAAGGTTGTATCGTATATTTTTATTTTTTTTTAGTATTTTGGGTTATATTGAATTATATAATTTTTATTTTTTTAGTGCATTTACTTATATATTAAATGAATTTTAATATTATTTAATCGAGTTTTAATAAATTGCTGGGTTATTACGATGGTTGATTGTCGACAGTCAACGGTCCACATTCTCCGCCCTAGCTGATTTCAAAAGCTTCGCCCCTGTGTGTGAGGTTTTGTTGAGGATCTGTCTTCTTGGATAAAAAGGAGAAACCTATAGAAACTCCCGTGAACTAGATTTGTACTTGAAGACTACCATCAAATCTTTGACATCAAGACAGGAAAACGGGAAAATCATTTGCAAACTGAGGAATTTTTGTGTGTATGGAATAGAGAAAAATTGACTATATAAATAGACTCTATTAATAGGGTGATTTACCCCAATAACAAGCGCACTTATGTAAATTCACATCATCATCGTAACCCGAATCTCTCTGCTTGCACCGACGACAACAATCTACGAGTACGAGGTCCATCTCTTGTGATTGCTTGCGACCTAGGGGAACCCCCCCCCCCCCCCCCCCATCACAAAATCAAGGGGGATTTCTGAAAAAAAAAAAAAAAATAAATCATCAATCCATTAAATCGAATCAAAATCGTGATTTTAGAAATGTTTGATTTAGGTTTTGTTATTAAAACTCGTTAAAAACAAAATGGAAACATTCACCCAATTTAGTAAAATAATTTACTTGTTTAATCCAATATATATTATTAATTATTTGAATTTAAATTCAAAATATTTAGTATTTTACTTGCTAGAGGGGTTTATTGGCTTTTTGGAGATATAATAATCTATGATAATATTTTCTTAACTAATTCGAAAAGAATGAATTTGCAAACTTAAATTTTATGGTTTAAGGCCATTGTCTAAGGCCTCAAATTTATGGGAGTCTCATAAGAAAAATCCGGCCCACATCCGTTCACAACCCACCACAATGCCGAAAGAGAAGCCCATCGATTTTAGCTAGAAAAAGAGGAAGAGAAGCGTTGATTTATTAAGCTAATCTCTCTAATTCCACTGGAAAATTCCAAGAAGGCAGTCACCGTCACCGTTGCTAAACTCGTCGATACTACACTCACGATGCAAAATAATGTGCGGTGGACATTTTATATTTCACACCAACAGCAAATGCTCTTATTTAAGTTGTTCCATTACATGCAATTATATAAAATGCCCAAGCTACATTATTCTCCTTTTACATCTTTCTATTGGGACTGATGGGGTTGCAACCACAATTTAGATGACGCTAGATGTGAAATTAAATTAATTATTTAATTCTATTTATCATTTAATGCAACATGAACGCTACCTAAATTGGGGTTGCAATCCCGATGAAGTTAAATAGAATTACTCTTATAAATTGGTAACAAAAAGTAATGCTATTATTGGACTGGTGTTACCTTATAAAAGAATTGAATGATTAACAAAAAAGTTACCTAAAATCAATTTTAAATTTTTTTTCCTTTAATGTGGGCCATGCTGCATGTTCGGCCAAAGCCAATGGTTTATAAACCTTGGACCCCACACAAAATAAAAAATAAAGAGCAAATCTCCGCGCAGCCAATTAAGGTAATGCAAAAATCCTTGACTGAAAACAAATAGGCAACTTTTATTTCTTCTCCTTTTCCCTGTGAAATTCGAACATGTTACAATTGTGGAGTATATAAAGGACTCAAACTCAGTAATATATTAATACCATTATGCATTGCAATTTTATATCTGCTCTAATCTCTCTCTCTCTCTCTCTTCTTCGTCTTCCTTAATGATGCTTGATATTTTGTACCCTGTTCTGGAAGTTTTTGCCACAATTGTGATATTTTTCGTGATTCAAGGTCTGCAAAAATGCTATGATAGATTTGCAGAATCGGCACAATTTGAGTTGCCAGTCGTAAACCGTCAATCACCAGCAGCTCCACAGCGTGCACCGCTTCCAACTTCAACTCGATCCCAGATGAAGGAAGGGAAGAAGGATGAAGTTGTCGTCGATATTTATATCGAACAAGAAGGTGGGGATCGTGAATGCTCTATCTGTCTATCCGAATTCAAAGACCAGGAATTGTTCCGGCTTCTTCCGGCATGCAACCATGGATTTCATTTTGATTGCATCAAAATATGGTTGGAAATCAGTCGAACCTGCCCATTGTGCCGCCGGAGTACTGTCATTGAACAATAATTCTTGTTTTTCTTGTATTACAAATCTTCAACTTTTGCTTACGATGCTGATCCTACAAAGACATATTTTGCACAAGAATAGGACGTTAAGTTTCCAAAAGGAGCCATACTACGTGTACACGGGCCCACTACCCACCTCACAATAGGGGGGAGGGGGGGAGGGGGGGGATTATTTTATTTGGGCGTGGGCCCTCTCCTTATGTGAGGGGAGTGTAAACGGACGGGTACGTTTAGAAAAATCCTTCCAGATGTTATTGAGAATGATAGATACTTCATTGAATGAATGTTGACAAGAAATATAGTGTATGAATTCAAGGTGTACTTATTATTGAAGACACATCACTAAAGTTTTTATTTTTATTGTATTATCTTTTAATTTTGTGATTAATGAATCATGTCATCTTGGGTTTTTCTTTTTCTATGATTATAGAAAAAAAGCTTGGTTTGGTAGAAAATAGTTTATAAATTCAGTTCAAATCAAGCATTAATTTCAATTATACATCCACAACTACTACTTATTATTATTCACGTATTTCTGAGATTAGGTACTATTCATCTAACTGTTTTTTCCATTATAAACTATCTATGAATTTATAAAGTGGAGACTGACTGAGAATTGTGGTTTGGGATATATATTTAGAAGTTAGCATTTTTTTTAAAACAAATTAATTTAAATATAAGTTAGTATTTATAGTTATATTTCCATTACGTAGTAAAGTGTGAATTCTTTTTATATAAGGGGAAATTAGGCCTAGTACGGCCTAAAATCAATGAAATCGAATAATACTTTTAATTAATAATTTATCATCTAACAACATAATTAATACGTCCTAAAAGCCCCAACCCCCAATTGTAATTCAATTTCAGTTTTCCTTCAGATCCAACGAGTTAGAGAGAGATGGCGAAATCGAGCTCCAGAGAGCTTGCGAGGTAGAAATTGAAGGCACAAAGGATAAGATCTTAATGTCGATTAGAGTGGCCAAGAGCCGCAGGATCTAGGGAAAAGTTGGCAAATTGGGTGGCAGTCACATGGCCAAGCCCCGGGTTCTCGCCATCTCCAGTACTGTCTTTTCTGTTCTTTTTCTAATACCAGTTTTTGCTTGTGGATATGTTCAGATACGCGTACTTTTTTCAATTATAATGTTTGCATCTATTTAAAATTGTGATCAATTTTAGGCTGTTAAAGTACCATGTCAGCTTTCTTCTTCATGCTTATTGAGAAAATTAAGCTTATTATTCGGTTCCAATTACTCTCTGAAACCCATTCCAAACAGGCCTTCAACTCAAGAAAAAGATAATCTCATCCTTCCCGAAAAATCGGAGCATTTTGTAAGGATGTGATCTAGACCATTAGATATGAAAATGTTTAATGTAATGGTCCGCTAAAACTATATAACAAATTTGAAACCACATAAAAGCAGATTTTTTTTCCTCTCAAAATCATTGCAGAAAAAAAACATTATATGCTACTGCTGTCACAAATTACAGAAAAAACTCCTCACTTAAATAATATATACGCCTCCCTCGAGTTGTAATTAGGCTAGCAAAAATAACATTAAGATTTTCCTTTCTAGGTCTATTAAGATTCATAAAACTATTTGCGTAAAAATAAGAAAAGAGAGCTTACAAGTAAATTCAATAAAAAAGGAAAGAAACTCCACACAAATTAACCTTTTCAACTTTGCCAACATTTTCTTCAGATAGCCAAACAGGCGAAAACTGTGCGCAGAGTTCCCAAAATTACACACCCAGAAGCAACGCAGCAAGTAAAAGAGTGGTTGGGGGTGTAGGAGGAAGATGAACAGTAATTTCTTCTTCTTCTTCTCTTTTGACTTAATTTTTTTGTTTTAGTTATTTAATATGTAAAATATAAAATTATGTTTTTACCCTTTTAAAATTAGTCAACATTTGGTCAAATTTTTTATTTTTAGTTAACTAACGATCAAACTAATAGTTTTCATCCACTTGAACTCCAGCTGCGACATTTTGAAAAGTTTGGTACCGTGGATAATACAAATGAAAAGTTTGGACAAAGTATGTTACTTAATAAAATGTTTGGTACCGATGCTGCAATTTTCTCAAAAAAAAATGGTAAAATTAGTTTTTGAAAAATATATAATTACTTTTAAAAATTAAGTTTTCATGAACTAAAAATCTCAAATTGAAAAACAGCTTCTAAAAAACCTAAATACGAAAAAGAAATTGTTTAAAAAGTATATTTCGCTTATTTTTTTTCAGCTTAGAACACGTTTAAGATACTTTTTCAAATATATAAGCTGATCAAAATTATTTTTTTCTACATATTCCATTGAACTTAAAACTTTTATCAATTATCCATGTTAAATGCATTTCTACTTATCATCTACAAAAGTAATTTTTAACCTAAGTTGTGCTTAAATAAATAAATTATTTTAAAATATTTGAACTTTTTCAAAGCTTAATCAGACATGCCGATATTTAAGCTTATGGACTTTCTATTAGCATTCAAGCATGCATGCAGTAGCCCATTTAGGAAAGAAATAGCAAATTCTCCTCTTATCAAATTAGGAGAATTAATGGAAGAGTTTATCAGGATTCAGTCCCTATATAATTTATAAATAACTCATTGTAACCCACAATCTTTTTCTTTTTTTTTCTAATCAATCACTCTCATCTCTTTTAAACATGAATGATACTTCTGATCTAGCTCCGACAATTTCTTTGCTATCTATGCTTTCATCTTTATGTTATATTTAATTACTTGCCTTACATGCAATATATAGACGTGTCGTAGCAACGCCACCCAGGGGTGGACCCACATGGGGTCATGTGGGGTCAGATGACCCCACAAAAAAAAAATCTGAGTGTTTTTTTTTTTTTTTAACCTAAACATTTTTTAAATCTCATTTTTGATCCCGCAAGAAAATTGGTCTCAATCCGCCCCTGACGCCACCATTCTTAAACTGTCCAACACCAAATCTGTCGAGACCCCACCAAGCAAGGAAAAACAATATAGTACTCATGAATATATTTAAAGAAGAAAATGAGGCAGAAGCAGCAAGACAAGACCATGACTGCAATATCTACATACAGGTAGGGGTGGGCGTGGGTTGGGTTGGGTCGGTTTTTGTCCCAACCCAAACCCAACCCAACATTGTCGGTTTGTTAGAAATTCAACCCAACCCAACCCATGTAAATGTTGAAACCCAACCCAATTATGTGTCGGTCGGGTTGGGTTGGGTTGGTCGGTTTGAAAAAAATTTATTACACAAAAATTAAAATCATCCATTTTTTTGATGTAAAATAACATTAATATAACCGTTAGCCATCCAATGTTAATAAACTTGAAAAATAAAATAGTACAATCCAATGATATGTTCATTAGTAACTTTTACAAAAAAAATACTATCTCATTTTCAAAAAAATTTATTCACAAAGACGAGTTTGACTATTTATTCACGAGACGGGTTTGCTCAATATTGCACCCACAATTTGACGGCAATTATCTTTGAAAATATAGTTGTTGAATGAAAATTGATTCGAGTGATGACTTGAAAATCAAAAATTAAAATTTATCGATTCACGCTCCTCCTTTTTCAATTCAGTGTGCCAATATTAGATTACAGAATTCATTTTTAAGGTTCGTGAAATTTTATTTCTGAATTATTTTCTCTATTCGAATTCTTTTCACTGGAGTAATTACACGGTTCATGTGAATTTTAGTATCTTCTTAATATATTTTGTTTTGTCATGGAATTCAAGTAATTAACTTTCGTGTAGAGGGCATATTTTTGTTAGCTGTATATCAACTTTCTTGAGTTTGGGCCGTTCTCTATTTTTTGTCAATTTTTTGCGCTTGTGATTATATGTGTTCTTTTGTATTAACATTTTTTAAATCCGCTAACATTTTTTTCTATTTGAGTTCTTTTGTGCATATAATTATATAGCCGTGTCGATTTTGGTATCTTAAGGATTGATTTTTTTTATGTAGAGTTTTTTTTTTTTTGGTTGGGTTGGGTTGGGTTGGGTCGGGTTTGGGTTGCTAACCCGCAACCCGACCCAACCCAACCCGATTACCCAACCCACAACCCGCAACCCGCCCAAAAATTTCAAAAAATCGACCCAACCCGGTCGATTTGGGTCGGGTTGATCGGTTTTCTCGGGTTGGTTTGGGTTTTGCCCACCCCTACATACAGGGGCAGAGCCAGAAAATATATTAGGTTAGGTTGAAATTTAATTTTTTTGTTTCAATGAACTTATACACTAAAAGATGTTCTAAACCACACGGTAAAACAAAAATCGAACCCAAAATCGAGCAAAATCATACCAAGCTAACTGATTATAACAAAATCGCTCAAACCCCACTAAACCGGCCCGTTCAACAGCAAACCGATGACCTAGTAAAGGTTTGGTGGGTTTCCCGATTTTTTTTTCCTTTTTTTAGTTTTAAATTTTTTAACTTCATTAATGGATCTCATAGATTACAATTCAAAAGCTCATATAAAACTATTGGACGCCATGCTCATTTTATAGATACACTTATCTCAAATGGTTTCATAAACTTTCAATTTGGGATAGTATCTTTTATAGATGCTCCTCTCTAATGGTTTCATAAACTTCCAATGTGAGATAGTGACATAACAAAAAAATGTTAAAATGTCCATCAAAATCATTTTCAAATCTAATTGACTAATTTTAATTTCGAATCCCAACTAATTAAATTGTAATATTCACATTCATCCTTTCATATATTTAGTTTTCAAATTTAACTTAAATCGCACTTGATTATTAATATATTAATGTTAGATATCATTTTCTATAAGTTTAAATTATTTTAATTTAACAAAGTAAACTATTTTAAAATATTGATTTTTAATTTTTGAAGTATCGAGACTAATTGTAGGATAATGTAATTAACAAAGATAGATTTACATGACTTATTAATATGAAATTTTTTAAAAAAATATTGTTTTCATAGTATTTTATTATTTTTGTATGTATTTATTGCATTCGGTTCGATCTCGGTTGAACATTTTTTACCCTTCACTTTTTTCGGGTTGATGACCGGTCGATTTTTAAAATATTGGTTATAATATATTTTTGAACATTCGTAACACAGTTCTAACAAATATATTTTTAAACTAATAAAATTAAATATATAGTATATTACTTATGTTGATAATAACATCATTTCATAAGCAAATTCATGGTAAAAACTAAAAAGAATAAGATTAGCCCAACTCAGAAATTAATTCTCCGGCTCAGAAGCAAATTCATGGTGAAAAATTAAAAAGAATAAAATTGTTCATCCCAAATATTAATTTTAGTCCAATTAACTTCATTTCCAACTCAAGTCTAAAACTAAAATGATACATAATTAACCAAATATTTAAGCCAAATTAACCAAATATTTTTAAAAAAAATTGCTTCTGGGCTGGGGGTGGGGCTGGGCTATAGCCCACCCCTCCCTCCGCCCCTATCTACATATCGGCAGAGATGGAGCCCGTCCCCCAACATTGTCCTCGGTATACTATTCCTAGTTAATTTGTAATGTATTTTTCAATTTCGCCCCCCACCCCACCCCACCCCACCCCACCCCACCCCACCCCAAGATTTTGACTCGCCCCAAATTTTTTTTTTCCGTTAATAAATATTGAGTAAATAACTTACATTTTAAAATTCAACCATACAAAAATCTTAGATCTAAACAAAAGATCCAATAGTTACTTAAATAAATTAATAGCCCAAATCCAATCCAAAACCTAAGTTTCCAATTCCCAAGCCCAACTAATTAAAAGTCAATTCCCAACCTGATTTATGCATAATGCATGTTTACTTGTTTTTGAATATTTGAATCTAAGAATTAAGTAAAGTAGTTGCTGTTAGTTCGTGTAATTGTGTTAGTTATTGAATATTTGAATTTAAGAATTAAGTAGTAGAATAGTCAGTAGTGATTGAATTGAACGTTGAATTTCAGTACTATATTGGTACTCAAAATCGTCGTTTTCAATTCTCTTAGTTAAAAAAAAAATTTCGGGGGCGGAGCCCCCTCCACCCCCTGTATTTTCGCCCCCCAAGATTAAAAAGCTGGCTACGTCCCTGCATATTGGTGTTTGAAGACTTAGAATTGCTTGGCTATCTTCCAGTCTGCAACAATAGATTTTGCCCCTATTAATAGTCATTATTTTTAAAAAATAATGTTTTGAATGATAATTTTTTGAAGAAGTGTGGTTAAAAAGTAAGAATTTTTTTTTGAATTCACGTCCAAAATATTTTATTGTGTGAATATAATTGAAAATATGTATGAGAATTAAAGAGTGTTATTTTAAAGAAAGACAAACAAAGACTTCATGTTGATTGGCCAACTTGTCCACTCTGCCGGGGCAGTGTGTTGGTCATCTCTATAAGTTCCTTTTTAATTCATCTTGATTCTCACTTTTTTTTTTTCCCCTCATTTTTCTTAAAAGGCCCTTTAGTGCACAAATATTCAGCATAATTGGAAGAATTTTAAGTTCGAACAGACATGAAAGAGATCTGGTGACAAGATTATATATCTTAAAATTTGGAGTGTGATTTCAATTTTATTTACAATTCTTGTAACTTAATTTTTTGAAAATTAAATTTAGAACTTTGGTGGCTAAATTATTAAACCCTACTCCGGGCATAGTCTTGAAGAGATCGAATTTTACAATCAAACCAATTAATGTTCTTCTATAATTTATTCTTACTGAAAATCTATTAAACTATAAAAAATTGAAGACAAGCAAAATTCTCAAAATTATTAATGACGAAGCACCCAAAATTACCATACGTGCACGCACGCTTATATCATGTATGTATGCAAGCACAAGTTGGACCATTTGTACATGCATATACAATTTAACACTGGAACTTTAACCAATGCTGATTAGGTATAGTACTCCAGTTGTATAGAACAACAGCAGGACAAGAGTTGTTGGAGTATCGAATCCAAAATAGACAACATGGAAATGAAACGGAAGGAAGAAAAAAACAAAGGAAAAGAAAAGGTGAAAAGTTAGTTATTGTTAGTTATAGTTAACTGAAATTAGTTAGAAGTTAGTTGCTGTTCAAGATTAGTTATTTCCTGTTAATTAGTTAGCTGATTTGTTAGCTTCAGCCGGATTTTTCTTGTATAAATATGGCTGCTACCTCATGTAAATGGTTGTTCAAAATAAAGCTTCTTCAATAAAGACAAAAATTGGTGTTGTTTTCAACCCTTCTACACCTAAAAATAAGACAAATTGGTGTTGTTTTCATTCACTCCTATCTTATGCAGGACATACCCTGAAATTTTGAATGTCCTGTGCGACATTTTAAAATGGTGCCCCTTTCATGAAATGAAATAAAATATATTTCAATAATACTATATTATCACAAAATTATGATATTTAAATACTCTTTATAATAAGAAAAAATACAAATAAAGTTCATAGCACCTCCCAAATTTCATCAAAATTCACGTTATCAACAAAAAACCACCCAAAGCCCTAAACTTTTCACGCAATTTGATATGAGAAAACTTTGAAATTAGAAACGTCAAATAGAACGTGTAAACTTTGAAATACAACAAATCATGTAAAAATATTTCTTAAGAGTTTAATACAAACAAATTTAATAAGAAATTTTATTTACGATTAATCTAACTATTAACTAAAATAAGCAATTAAAATTCGAGCAAATCTGAGAATTTAATCAAGTCAATAAAGGCACTAAGATCTCGAATCCATCATTGTTAATATACTTTAATCCTTAATTACCTTTTAATAGTCAATTCACATTTTATATTGACGATCAATATTCCTTTGTGTTATTTTTTTCTCTCAGGTGATTAAATTATTTTTTACATATGACCCTACTATATCTTTGTGAAGGATATAAATAGATAAATATGCATGTCAAAGCTAGAATATTGGTATAATATTCATGTCTTGGTATGATATGCAATTAGGAATAAGAAACACAATAATATTAATAAAAATCATCATTGGTCTATCTTTTAATTGTGCCCTTTAACTTAACATATAATTAAAATTTGAAGTTAAAAATTAATAAATATTTTAAATATATAATTATACATACACATACACAATTAACCAAAAAAAAAAAAAATTGGTGTCCCTACAATGATAAGGTCCTGTGCGGTTGCTCAACTCGCGCACCCTCAGGGTTGCCTCTAATCTTATGCAATCATAGCATATCATATAAACATCATTTCTTTCCAAAATTCTGCATCAAAACCTTGGTTTTCTTTTCATTCAAAGAGGAGTACAAAGGCAGTATTTTCGTTCATTGTTCTTGTGTTTTGAAGTCCTGCAAATACAAGAAGTCGATCGTTGTATCTTAAGAGTTGATTGTCATAATCCATAGGCACCTGTACGATGTAAATTTGACTTAAGGATAAAAAGTTTAACTCTTGTGTCGATCCTTTGCATTTCATTCCTTGGCGTTATTCTATCCAATTTTGCATTTACTTTCCATTTTGTTTTTGGTAGGTTTTATAAGTTTATTTAGTGTTAAAAAAAAATCACTCAATTCTAATTTACAAACAACAATTTTCTGAAGGTTCGATAACTACGGTCCAAATAAGATATGACATTAGGAGGGTGTTTGATGGTGATTAAAATTAGATTTTTAGTAGATTGTGATAGAAATTTTTAAAATGTGTGGTTAAAAAGTTGTGGGACCAATGAAATATGCGATTAATATTGATTGTTTGACTTTAACTTAAATTAAAATCTGATTTTAATCCGTACCAAACAAGGTCTAAATATCCACATTAATGTAAATGTGATAGAGAGTTGTCGACACACTATTATTTACTTTGCACTAAACATTGACAAAATGTCCATAAAAAATAATGACATGATATTATACAACTCAAATATATTATGTATCAATCACAATGATATCCTCGTAACTTTAAATTAGGATAGCTTCCTAGTTGTCTGAGAAATCTCGTGAATTATTTAAAAAAAAAAAAAAAAAAAAAATATATATAACTTTTCTTATTATTTTTTAACATTCTTGCACATTTTATAGATAGAAAAGTAATTGCTTCTAAAGCTTCGCATATATATATTAAAGGTATAGAGAAGTTGGTTGCGAAGCTTTAGAAGCAATTACTTTTCTATCTATAAAATGTGCAAGAATGTTAAAAAATAATAAGAAAAGTCAACTATTTTGTTGGTTGATTGATGTCTTGAATTGCTAAAAATGAACATGTAAGAACGGTTTGACAACTCTATAAGCAGTTTAAACACATGTTGTTGCGGTATAATTCAACAAGTTCATGGTATTGTCGACAAGTAATATAGAATGAGTTGAGCGTCCGTTCCACGAGTACTAATTACCTATTATCTTTTAAATAAAACTAAGCTTAATTAATACAAAGAAATTTAATAAGAAATTTTATGTACGATTAATCTAACTATTAACTAAAATAAGCAATTAAAATTCGAGCAAAACCAAGGGTTTAATAAAGGCACTAAGATCTCGAATCCATCATTGTTAATATACTTTAATCCTTAATTACCTTTTAATAGTCAATTCACATTTTATATTGACGATCAATATTCCTTATGTGTTATATTTTTTTTTCTCTCAAGTGATTAAATTAAATTAATTCCGGTGTTATCTACCTCTGTGAATGAATCAAAATGTCATCATTCCCTTTGGTTTGCACAACCAAAAAAATACCAATATAGAAATGATTGATCACATAAAATGACCATATCCAGATAAAATTGACGTACTAGAGAAATCTATAGTTTTTGAACTCGCAGTCCAAAAACCTAAAGGTGTAAAGCCAATATTTTTCGATATTTTTGTACGATCGCGTTATTGCCAAACACGGTTCTTGATGAGACAATTATTGTGTATATAGTCATTTAAGGAAACTGTCATAATTGCTATTTATGAATGATCATTGTAATCCTATAGTCCTAATCGTAACCTATAAAAATGAGAGACTAGTTTTCAATAAAACATGCCCAAGATTTTTGACCCTCTATTTTACATTCTTTTAGTTTTATAACATTAGTTTCATTAATTCTTTATAAATATAATAAAACAAATTGTGAGATTTTCTGGACTTGACCTACAATTATGTATTTTATGACATTTTTGTAAGTATTATGCCCTAGGTCCAATCAACTTTGGACATAAGCACTTTTAATGTATATATAATCGATGCATATTTATGGCAAGATATAATTTAATTCAATTAATATTCTAATTAATTAAATAATATAATCCGTAGATTCAAGTCTTGATGATTTGTTAATCACAAGGAGTTGTGATTGTGAGATACAAATTACATATGACTGAATCTTAAATCGTCCGTGGTCGTATGTAATAACGAGATACGGATATCGTTATTACGGATAGACCATCATGTGTGTCATTTCTTACTTATGAAGTAAGTAGTTGATCTTACAAACTAAAGTGTGGAGACACTTGAATGAACACGTGAATGTTTTGTTATAGAACAAAACATTGGAGACCCGCTGAGAGATTCCACATGGAAAACTATCTGAGTGTCAATGGTTAATCTCTAACGTTCGGTAGTGGAATTGGTCCTTTGACTTGAGGTCATCATAGTGCTTATATGAGGACAGCCATACTTTGGTGATGTCGGATGTTGCTCTGTCAAGGGTCGCTAATACGGCATCGTTCGGGTATGTCAAGAATCATATGAAGGTTGTGAATGATCAATAGAGGATTCGTCACTCTTAGATAGTAAGAGATTATGATCTACATTTCATCCAGTTAAGTTAATAATGAAATCCTTGGCCAAGGTGAACTCATAAGTCGGAAAAGAGTTTTCGACTTACATTGACTTAACAGTATGATAAAAGATATGATCGATAATTGAGATTGACACACGTCCATATCTCGTAATTGATCGGATCATATTGACGAAGGGATTATAGTTTCACGGTAAACGAACAAGTTTGGTTTTGTCACGCCACGTGACATTTCCCGTCACATGTATTGCCCTGACACATTGCTAGATGTCAATCTGGGACAACAAATGTAAATTGATGATAAATTAAAAGGGTATTTTAATTTATCAGTTTTGATTAGATCAAAAAAATAATTTACGTCGTTAGGCATCGTGATCGGGAACCTAATGGGTCACACACAAAAGAGAATCAGAAGAATGAGATTTACCAATTAATTAATTAACAAGTGTTGGATAATTAATTAATTAATTGAGTTGCTTATTAATAGGCCCGAGTTAATTAATTGGATTAATTAATTCATGGACCAGATTTAATTAATTTGATTAATTAAATGTTGGACCGGGTTAAGTTAAGAGATAGGTCAGCCCGTTTGGACTCATATTAATAGGCTGCTAGGGTTTGAAAAACCTAATGGATTATTCATTATTCTTGCTAGCACGAGAAAAGAAAACCCTAGCCGTCATTCTTATTCTCTGTGTGGATCACCATTGGAGGCTGGACAATTGGACAGCTTGGATTGTAGATCTTGATCATTGGAGTTCGTGAATCAGCAAAAGAGTTTGCAGAATTCATCAAGGTATTATTCTAAACACAGTTTCTATCTAAATACAATGTAGATCCTTGTTTGGGAATCGAAATTTATTTTACTTCCGCTGCGCATGATTAAGTAGGTTCCCAACAGTGGTATCAGAGCCTACTTTGTGTTTGTTAGAAATTGTTTTGTATTATATAACAATCAAATGTTGATTGTTGACATTTTTCATGTTTCTAGCTTTTAAAGAAAAATTGATTTTAGAATTCTAAATCGGATTTGAAAAGGAAAATTAATTCTGAAAAAAAAAAAAATAAAAAATCAATCGGATCAGGAGGAAGCCCGGCGACCACTGCCGTCGGCATGGGCACCGGCGAGCGGCGGCAAGCCCAGCAGCTAGCTCGGTGCGCCACCTCGAGGCGAAAGCAGCGACGCTGAGGCGTCGCCGCTGCGGGTTGTAGCAGCGACACTCGCTCGCTGCAAATTGCAGCGGGGAGCGTCGCTGCAGTGAAGTGCTGCAGCAGGCGACAGGAGGCGCCGGTATTTTGACATCGTCGAGCACCTGCCGCAGTCTGAACAGCCGGCGTCTTCAAAGTGGCGATTTTCTATGGTTTACAGGACGGGTGAATTGGTATGGAGGCGGGGGCCTCTGATGCAATTTCTAAAATTGCAGGCCCCCGCCTGCAATTATGTGATAAGGGTTAAGTTTGCAAATTTTAAAAGGGGACCTGTTCTGCAATTTGTGAAATTGGAAGGTCCTGATTATAATTTTAACTTGGGTCAATTTGCAATTTTCAAAAAGAGTTTTGAATTTATATATTAAAATGGTTTTAAATTAAATTTTAAAATAGTTTGACTTTAAAATTTCAAATTTGACCCGTTTAAAATTTTATTTAAAATTGACGACTTTTATATTTTCGTTAAAATTGGATTTTAACTTAAATATTAAATTTGACCCTAAATTGAATTTTATTTTATTTAGGAGTTTTATCCTAAATTAAAATATTAATTCAATTAAATTAGAGTTGGACTCTAATCTAATATTTAATTAAAATTTGATTTTAATTAAATTATATCACCCTAATATATTCTTGAAATTAGAGTTGGACTCTAATTTGACATTTAATTGAAATTTGATTTTGATTAAATTTTCTCACCATAAAATCTTTTTGAATTAGAGTTGGACTCTAATTTGGTATTTAATTAAAAATTTGATTTTAATTAAATAAGTTCGCCCTAATATCTTGGAATTGGAGTTTGACTCTAATTTTATATTTAATTAAAATTTGATTTTAAATTAAATTCAATCGCCTTAAATTTTGAAATTAAAGTTGGACTCTAATTTGATATTTAATTAAAATTTGATTTTAATTAAATGGTTCCGCCCTATAATAGTGGAATTAGAATGAGATTCTAATTTGGTATATAAAATTAAAATTTGATTTTAATCAAATATACCTGCTAATTAAATTAATTGATTAATTTGATTAATTAATTATTCCGATCCATTTGTCTAAATTAGTTTAGACGACTTTAATTGCTAGAAACTTGAAACATGTTTGCATATAATATTAGATATTATATAGGAATGTATTTATATGATGAATGTTTTATTAGTGGATGATTATGGACTCGACCATGTGGATGTGTTGAATGGTTAGTTTTATTCTTGTTGTTTTATGGGCCTGCGAGCTCTAATTTATTTTGGACCTGCGAGTCCGTTATTATTATGGGACTGCGTGTCCAATATCATTTAGGCCTGCGTGCCAACTAGTATAGGATACAAGTTGCAGCTGGACTAATTGAAGATACAAGAAGAGGAGGAGACCATAGAGATGAAGCATTGTATGAATCAATGCTATACCCCCTAAGAACTGACCAACTAGTATTCCTTATGGCTCGGGAAGACTAGATAGTATAAGTCCATAATCGTCCACACTATTATATGTATGTTTATTTGCATGTTAGATGTATAATAAAATATATATAATTATTACGATGAGACCTTTGCATGCAAAACCCCTCGCTAAAAAAAAAAATTAAGTCAGTTTCTTATTCGCCTTCCATCATTATAGTGAAAAACTAGAATCCTAAATCGATCTCAGCTTGTTGAGTACACTCAAGGTTGGTTTATTATGGATATGTTTGGCACTAAGAAATATTAGATATTTCTGAATAATGGGTTTGACTTAACTAAAATTTATATTTTGTTGAGTACACTCAAAGAGATGAATTTTAGAGGCATGTTAAAATATTAAGTCATATTTATATTAGCCTTCCATCATTATAGTAAAAAACGAGAGTTCGAAATCGATCTCAGCTTGTTGAGTACACTCAAAGCTGGTCTATTGGGGATATGTTTGACACTATGAAATATTAGATATTTCTGAATGATGGGTTTGACTTAACTAAAATTTATCTTTTGTTGAGTACACTCAAGGAGATGAATTTTGGAGGCATGTTAAGCTAACACTAAGATGTGTGAAGACAATGAGTTGTCAGCTTAATGATCTGGGAGTTGTATGGAGATACAATTGATAATAGTATCTACCCAAATGTTTTATTAAGATTTGTTGAGTACACTCAAGGTTTTAATATAATAAATGGGATCCCAGCCCACTAGGAATCAAGTATGGATTCCATAAATTTATGTGAGAGGGTCATAAATTTGAGTTAAACAGTGGGAGCGAAATTAATTTAATAAAAGACCATGTTAAATTAATCGATGCATTTTATATATTATTCTTTTACTTTTCGTCATTTACATTTATTGAATCTTGAGTAACCATATGTATTTGAGCGGCATACTATATGCCAACAACCAAACCAAATTTTCTTGATTGGCACCGCAATCTGAGAATTGTTCTCATGCATTATAATTGATTATGTCCTTGAGTAGCCCTTTCCAGAGACACTCGTTGATGACTCAATAAATGAAGAGGTGGCTGCTATAATAAACACAGTGATGACAATAGCACTGCAACATATGTGATGTTTGCGACTATGTCACCTGAGTTACAAAAGCAACATAAGAGTATAGATGCTAACACATGATTTTCATCTCAAAGTGTTGAATGATAAATAATCACGTGTGGAAAGATATGAGATTTCCTAGCAACTATACCAGTGCATAATGGCAGAAGAGTCTCCGGCCAGTTCTGGTGTGCTGAAGACGTTGACTACTTTGAGAAGTTGTCTCAATTGAGTTCAATCATGAACAATGAACTAAGTATGACTTTGTTCTACAATCTTTGTCAGTAGGTTATTCGTGACTAATTATGAATTTAACATGGATAAATTCGAATGCACACTTATTGAGTTGCTGAACGTGCTTAAGACTGTTTTGCCCAATATCTATGTTTGTAGTGGGCAAATCTTAGTCATAGATTCCTGTAGGGAAGTCTGAAGGATGTTTTGGGAAAACAACCAAAATGGCTAAGACAGTTAAAGCAAATAAGGACAATACCAAATCTAATGACCATTATTATCATTTTGGAATGATAGGTCATTCGAAAAGAAATTGCAAGACTTATATCTACTTCATTAGTTTCGTAGGTATTTGATACTAGATATGGATTTCATATTTGTATAAATATGCTGAAACTAAACAGAAGTAGATCACTGCAAAAAGGGGAGAAGTTGACATGTACGTTGAATATGAGCAAATGTTGCTGCATTGCCTATATGAGCTACTTCTTACTTTTGCCTTTAGGCTTAATATTAGAATTAGAGAAATATTGTTTTGTTCTTGTCATTACCAAGAGCATTAAATAAATTTCATGTTTGGACATGAATTATTTTAATGTTAAGGACAATTGTTGTTCCTTTTATCTTAATAAGATCTTAATGGTTATGGTAAATTACAAAATGACATTTATATTCTAAACATTGAGTATTTTATAATGAGTATAGATACCAAGAGGCATAAAAATGATAATCTGAATAACACCTATATCTGGCATTGCAGATTTGGATATATAAATGAAAATGTAATTCCAAATTTACATGGAGATGTACATCTGGGTCAAATGATTTTGAATCATTTGACAAATGCAAAATATGTCTGTTAGGCATAATGATCCTATCTCCTTTTACTTGAAAAGGAGAAAGATCTGCATAATTACTGAGTCTAATACATAGCGATGTATGTGGACACATATCAATCAATGCTAGATAAAGTTTCTCTTATCTCATCACATTTACTAGACGGCTATTTCAGAAATAGTCATGTATATTTGATGAAATTCAAGTATGAAACTTTTGAAATGTTCAAGGGATTCAAACTAGAAATTGAGAAACAAATAGGTAAATAAATTCTCACACTAAGATCTGATCGATGTGGAGAATATCTAAAGTGGAGAATTTTAGATTATCTAAAAGAGAATGAGATTCTCTCGCAGTGGATTCCTCTACATGCATTGCAACATAATAGTGTATTTGCAATGAGGAATCATGCACTATTAGATATAGTTCAATAAGGACAAGTCATGCAAATACTTCAAAATCGTTTTGAGGTCGTGCACTGATTGCCACATGCCACGCACCAATCGTGTCCCATCTAAATCGGTTAACAAAACTCCATACAAGTTATGGAAAGACAGAATGCCCCACTTTTCTCATATGAAAGATTGAGGCTGTGACGCTTATGTGAAGCGCGCTGAATCGGATAAGTTTGAAACTAAATTCGATAAACATATATTTGTGGGATATTCAAGAGACAATTGGATATCAATTCTATAATCTCATTGAGAAGAAGGAGTTCATCTCAAGACATGTCATACTCCTAGAGAAAATGTTTGTTCTAGGAGAGGACAGTGGGAGTAGAATAAATCTTGAAAGAGTTCAAAGATTCACAGATATAGTTAACCGAGTAGATAACCTGAGTCTGATCCCAAAAGTGTTGAGGGACATACTCTTGATCAGGAAGTGGAGACTCCTGCGGATACGACAGCTCCATGTAAATCTTGTAGGATCATTCGACCTTCTGGAAGATAAGAATCCATGATTACTAATCTAGCATTACTAATCGATGATGATGAACCTACAAATTATGCATAAGCAAAGTCAAGTGTTGACTCGCTGACATGGCATAAGGCTATGATATCCGATATGAACTTAATGTTACCAAGGTTTGGACATTGGTCAACCCGCCTAATGGATTGAACCCATAGGTTGTAAATGAGTTTACAAGAAAAGTTCAATATGGATTAAAATAAGCCTTTTGGAGCTGAAATATTCGATTTGATATAAAAGTCAAAATGTTTGATTTTATCAAAAATGAATTGTGTGTTTAAAAGAAGATAGTGAGAGCAATGTCGTATTCCTAATATTATATGTATGAGACATATTAACAGGAAACGACGTCTTTATATTTCAATTGTTGAAATTATGGTTGTTAAATAATTTCTTCATAATAGATATGTGAGAAATAACTTGATCTATGGAGATAGATCTATAAGATTGCTTAACTCATCCAGATCTATATAGATAAGATTTTATATGGAGAAAATGAACTGGGAGTTCATGGATACATTGATGCTAACTTCTAGTCGGACTAGAATGATAGCATATTTCAATTAGGATATTGGTTTACTCTTAAGCGATATGTTGGAAAGGTTCCAAATCGAAAATCATCGTTGATTCAATAATAGAAGCCTTATACATCAGTGCTTTAG
Organism: Fraxinus excelsior; assembly: GCA_019097785.1. Lineage (NCBI taxonomy): Eukaryota > Viridiplantae > Streptophyta > Magnoliopsida > Lamiales > Oleaceae > Fraxinus > Fraxinus excelsior. The sequence continues at coordinate 11,820,457 of CM032627.1, read as the reverse complement.
AAAACAACAAAAGTTGTTGTCTGGGTCAAAGTGTTCATTAATGAACTTGGAGTAGTTCCTAACATTGTTGATCACATGCTTCTGTATTGTGATAATAGTGGAGCCATCTTGCAAACGAGGGAACTAAGGTCTCATCACTGATCCAAACATGTGTAAAGATAATATTATCTCATTGGAGAGATAATACAATGAAATGACGTAAAGAAAGAACGAATTCCCACAAGTTATTAAATTGCAGATCCATTGACAAAGAGTTGTCGCAGTATAAACATGATGTCATGTAGACTCTTATGGTATAAGATACATAAGGGATTGGATCTAGTGCAAGTTGGAGTTTGTAAGTATTATGCCCTAGATCCAATCAACTTTGGACATAAGCACTTTTAATGTATATATAATCGATGCATATTTATGGCAAGATCTATTATTTAATTCAATTAATATTCTAATTAATTAAATAATATAATCTGTAGATTCAAGTCTTGATGATTTGTTAATCACAATGAGTTGTGATTGTGAGATACAAATTACATATGACTGAATCTTAAATCGTCCGTGGTCGTATGTAATAACGAGATACGGATATCGTTATTACGGATAGACCATCATGTGTGTCATTTCTTACTTATGAAGTAAGTAGTTGATCTTACAAACTAAAGTGTGGAGACACTTGAATGAACACGTGAATGTTTTTGTTATAGAACAAAACATTGGAGACCCGCTGAGAGATTCCACATGGAAAACTATCTGAGTGTCAATGGTTAATCTCTAACGTTCGGTAGTGGAATTTGTCCTTTGACTTGAGGTCATCATAGTGCCTTATGTGAGGACAGTCATGCTTTGGTGATGTCGGATGTTGCTCTGTCAAGGGTCGCTAATACGGCATCGTTCGGGTATGTCAAGAATCATATGAAGGTTGTGAATGATCAATAGAGGATTCGTCACTCTTAGATAGTAAGAGATTATGATCTACATTTCATCCAGTTAAGTTAATAATGAAATCCTTGGCCAAGGTGAACTCATAAGTCGAAAAAGAGTTTTCGACTTACATTGACTTAACAGTATAATAAAAGATATGATCGATAATTGAGATTGTCACACGTCTATATCTCGTAATTGATCGGATCATATTGACGAAGAGATTATAGTTTCACTGTAAACGAACAAGTTTGGTTTTGTCACGCGACGTGACATTTCCCGTCACATGTATTGCCCTGACACATTGCTAGATGTCAATCTGGGACAACGAATGTAAATTGATGATAAATTAAAAGGGTATTTTAATTTATCAGTTTTGATTAGATCAAAATAATAATTTACGTCGTTAGGTATCGTGATCGGGAACCTAATGTGTCACACACAAAAGAAAATCAGAAGAATGAGATTTACCAATTAGTTAATTAACAAGTGTTGGATAATTAATTAATTGAGTTGCTTATTAATAGGCCCGAATTAATTAATTGGATTAATTAATTCATGAACCGAATTTAATTAATTTGATTAATTAAATGTTGGACCGGGTTAAGTTAAGAGATGGGCCAGCCCGTTTGGACTCATATTAATAGGCTGCTAGGGTTTGAAAAACCTAATGGATTATTCATTATTCTTGCTAGCACGAGAAAAGAAAACCCTAGCCGTCATTCTTATTCTCTGTGTGGATCACCATTGGAGGCTAGACAATTGGAGAGCTAGGATTGTAGATCTTGATCATTGGAGTTCGTGAATCAGCAAAAGAGTTTGCAGAATTCATCAAGGTATTATTCTAAACACAGTTTCTATCTAAATACAATGTAGATCCTTGTTTGGGAATCGAAATTTATTTTACTTCCGCTGCGCATGATTAAGTAGGTTCCCAACAATTTTAACACTCGTGCAAGAAAATCATTATTTTGTAAGAAATGTTTCAAAAGTTTCTGATTAAGGGTGCTGATAACTCTCTCAAAACTACACGAATTAAATCGAAATTGGATCGAATTGGCTAGTTCCATTCGATTTTACTTACAATTTAACTAATTCTATATCTTAGATTTTGGTGTGATTATCCATTCCTGCTAATTCCAAAATTGTTTAGCTATTCATAGAATTCTCATTCATATCTTGTTCAAACAAAAATAGAATGTTCCTTCCCCTTAATTGCGATCAAGTTCCGATTAAAGGAGTGCATTATGTTGTTTACTAGTACGTGACAAATAATAGACTACCACTTCCGTATCTTGGTACTCCAACAGATATTTTATGTAACACTTAATTTTACTAGTCCAAAAAGTTACATTTTTTCCTATCTTTGAATTTTACTAGCTTTACTCTAAACTATGATATTATTTTTTGCATTAAATTATAGACCGTGGATTTGGCTCCTCTCCAAAACTCACCCTAAATTAAAATGTCAACTTAAATTTGAAGCATAATTTTAATGGTTGACTCTGTAAAATAGAGAGCATTTTATGTTTAAAGGGTTTCTTGAAAATGCTCAGAAGTCGACATCTTCACCATCCTCTTCAACCTTTCTCAGAAATCTCATCATCCAAAAATACAGAGTTCCATTAGAGCAATATAGCAAACAGTTGGAGTGCACTTTTAACAGGTCAAAAATATCCGGATTTCAACCCGAAAAAGGAGCGCACATTCTCTATTTACAGCTCTATGCAATACGGAGGATAGTAAATATCTCCATTCTTGGAATGTACACGAAATATCGGCCTGTTTGGAGGCCGACAAAATTATCACGTTATTACCAAACACGGTGTCCAGTTTCTCCAATCTATCTTTCCAAATGATATGTTTCTCATGACTAATTCTCTAAGATCAAAACCCTTTTTCAGGCTGTTCTCCTGTTTGCCTGGTTCTGATTCCTCGGCTTCATCCTTCATGCTTTCAGTTTCTCTGTCACTTCCGGGTACAAATTCATCTTGAGGTGATGCATCATCAATGATGCTTCCAAGCATCTCGACTAGCTCGCTCATTTTTGGTCGTGATTTAGGATGCTTCATTAGGCATTTGTTTGCCAGGGATGCAAGTTTTAGAGCTGATTTCATGTCAATCTGTTCTTCAAGTCTCGGGTCTAAAATCGTGTGAAATTTTTTTGGATCCGAAACATACGGCCTTACCCATTCCAAGAGTTTCTGCTCGCCTCGTGGCAAATTTCTCTCAAGCACTCGTCTGCCTGTAATGAGTTCATAGAGAACTACCCCAAAGCTCCATACGTCACTTTTGGCAGTGAGCCTACCAGTGTGGACATATTCAGGAGCTGCATAACCCACTGTGCCAACAACCTAAAGAAAAAAATTTAAGAAAAGAGTCGAGATATTAGGCAGTGTATAGAGTAAGATATAACGCAATATTAAGCAAAACGGAATAGAAACACACACAAGTGAACACCTAGATGTATAGTGGTTTACCCTCAGTAACTACTACAGATATTTCACTATAATGAATCAGGATAATTACAATAGTGATCTCACATCTCAGTCTATCTATCTTTCATAAAAACGCCCCCCGCTAAAAAATCCTTCATATAGAAGGAAAATTATAGCTATTTGATACAAGCATAAATTCCCAATATAGCCCAAAACTGCCTCGGGGATCCAAATATACCACACAATCTAATTGAGCCCCATTTTGGGGAAATTTTATTTTTTGAATAGTGGTTTTTTTGGAGAATCTATGGTTAAAAAGCAAGAAAAAGTTTTCGATTTACATGTAATATTGTTTTATTGAAAAATATGTGATTGAAAATGAGTTTTGAAAAAATGAGGCTCAAACAAGGGGCTGAATGGGACGTGTCAAATTTTGAATCAAGTGGAATTTTAAGAGCACAAAATTTAATGATGCCCAGAAAAAATGAAATGGAACTCACTGATGTTGAAACATGACCTAGTCCGGCAGTTGGACCCTGCCTAGCCAATCCGAAATCTGAAAGTTTCGCATTGAAGTCTTCATCCAAAAGGATGTTTGAAGTTTTGAAGTCTCTAAATATTAGCTGAACAAAAGAGAAAAGCATATCAAATCGTAATCGACATCAAATATCAAGAGAAATAATCCAGATGATGCAGTATATATGAAGCTAATCACGGCATAAGATTTATTTCTTCACCTAAAATTGGAAAAAATTGGTACAAGCTTTAAGCACTTTACGACAATGACATGTTTTAACTACCTTTCTGATTATAGAACTACTGATTATGATTTCTTCTTAAAGAATATAATTAATGCAGGAGAGAAGGTTATACACGTAGAAAATAAGTTTACATGGATCACAATACCAATCCAATTCAGGCTTTCCTAAAATCTCATGCTTCAGTTTCTAGCGTAAGCATCATTTTAACTAGGTACAGTAATTTAGTAGCGTAAGATGTCAAAGTGGAACACACATATTGTAGATTGAACTAAGTTAAAAAAGAAAGGCACTCAAATGCTTGTCTATCGTACTGTTTAATTATTATTAATATTCAGTCCAACAAGGAACAAGTTTAAAGCAGAAAGTACAATAGGAGACTAGCACTTATACTGTATATTCTATTTAGCCTAAGTTTGATACAAGAATTTGATAATAGTTAAAGTGACATGAGGGTCGGGTCGAATCAAGACTTAGGGATGTTTCATTCAATAATTAATGGACCAGAGCATGATTACACCAAATGATAATCAGTTTAAGATTTGGTCAACAGCATGTTAGGCCTGAAAGTTTGGGGTTTGGTCCCAGGTGTTGGGGAACCAAATGATTTATAAATTTTGAAATATTTGATAAAGAATACTCTATATGATACAAATCTACATAGCAGACATTAACGACTTCAATATTTCGTCGAAATTTAACCGGCGAAGTTATAAACTAACAACACTACTCATGAAAAATTGATGTTTGCGAGAATCGAAAATATGAATGAAAGCACGAGCACCTGAAATTCCATTTCTTCGTGAAGGTATGCTAAACCCCGAGCTGCATCTTGGGCAATCTTTAGTCTCAACAGCCATGGTAGAGGAGATGCTGATCGGGTCAATAAATGGTCCTCCAAGCTTTTATTACACATTAGCTCGTACACCAAAAGCCGTTGGATTCCCCTTTCGTCATCTTCTGCACAATATCCTACTAACTTAACAAGATTTGGGTGCTTAACCACACCCAAAAAATTCACTTCATTAATCCACTCTCTGTGCCCCTGATTACTAGAATGCAAAAACATGAACACGTATAAGATAATCTCGAAATAAAATTAACATCACAAAAGCATAAGAAATAAATTTCCCATAATCTCACAAAAAAGTCAATCATAAATATCAGAAAAGCTGAAGTCTTGAATTGATTAGTTGATCTGTGACATCAAAATATAGAATATGGGGCCCCTCTTCTAGAAAAGTTGCTCAACCTATGAAAAAAGTCATCTAAGCAACAAATGTTGAAAAAGAAATGCTGATAGAGAAATATCCAAATGAACACGAAAAATCAAAACAACAGGAGAGTAACCAAACTACATATAAATCGCCTAACCCGAAAATGTAATAAGGTTCAAAGCAATGGAAATGAATCTTCCAACATGTCGTGAAAAAACTAATTCCGATAGTAGATCTAACAATGAAGTAACAAAGTGGCTCAAAACGATTATTCCTTCATATCAGTAAAATAAAAGCGCTGAAAATTTCAATGAACACTTTTATAGGTAAATATCCAAGTAATTCTTAGCATAGAATACCAATATGAACAAAAGGGCATGCCTGGAATCCATTGCGATTCAACTGCTTGATAGCAACTTCCATCTCGGATTCAGAACCTGAAATGTCGTCCGAAACCTTAACAACGCCCCGATACACGCACCCGAACCCGCCTTCGCCGATCATGAGGGTCCGGTTAAACCCTCTGGTAGCCGATTTCAGCTCGGAAAACGTAAAAACCCGCAGGTCATTGGCCCGGCGCTGAGTCAAGAACTCGTGGAACCCAAACGAGCCCGCCCAGTCCCTCCTGGACTCCGAATCAAACGCTGACCGGCGCGTATCGACGTTACTCGATGCAATACTGAGTGACCGGACCCAGGAAACCTTCGACGGCGCACGTGAAACGGCGCCTTCTTGTTCTTCTTCGTCGTCGGGCCTTCTCTCGCCGTTAGTGAAATGAAAGCATTTCATTTTCTGTATTTTTCAAAGAAAAATGAATTGTGGGATTTGTTGAGTATCCTTTTTTCTTGAAATCGGTATGAAGTAGAAGACAAAGAAGAGTCAAAGACATGGGTTTGGTTTGAAAAGATCAAGGAAAAGTTGGATTTTCATATATTAATATTGGGTTAAGTTAATGTATATTAATTAGGTGAAATGTAATATTTAAGTCAACTTTTTATAATTAGGGAGGAGGTTTTTGGGAGGATTTTGATGTCTTGATGCGAGAGAGAAAGAGAGGACCACGAGGAAGACTGGCTGCTACATACTTGAGAGAGAGAGGAAGACTGGCTGCTACATAAAGAGAGAGGAAGACTGGCTGCTACATACTTGAGAGAGAGAGAGAGCAGTCATCAGCGTACCGTATGGAGAAGACAAATAAGGGATTGAAAGTTGGAGCAGCAAATAATCAGACTGAATTGCTTATTTGGTCACTGAACTTTTAGCCATGCTTCTAAAGGGTCACTGAACTTTCAAAATCACCCAAATCATCACTGAACTTTGTAAAATGTTTCCACCAGATCACTGAACTTTAAAAATCACCTCATTCATCACTGAACTTTGCAAAATGTTTCTACGAGATCACTAAACTTTACAAAATGTTTCCTAGGAGATCATTGAATTTAGTGACCATTGGGAAACAGTTTGCAAAGTTCAATGATGAATGAGATGATTTTTAAAGTTCAGTGACTTGGTGGAAACATTTTGTAAAGTTCAATGATGATTTGGATGATTTTAAAAGTTCAGTGACTCCTTGGAAGCATGACTGAAAGTTCAGTGACCAAATAGGCAATTTACTCTAAATAATCAACTATTACCTTATGTTTGGCGAGTTAATACCCTAAATAGTCACTGAACTTTGCCAAAAGTTCTCAGGAGGTCACCGAACTTCAAAACTTCCCTAATTAGTCACTGAACTTTGCAAAAAGTTCCTAGGAGGTCACTGAACTTCAAAACTATCATAAATAGTCACTAAACTTTGCTAAAACTTCCTAGTAGGTCACTGAACTTTGCAAATTGGGACCCCATACATCAATGATTCAGTGACCCCCTAAGAACTTTTTGCAAAGTTGGGTGACTATTTAGGGAAGTTTTGGAAAAGTTCGGTGACTATTTAGGGTAGTTTTAAAGTTCGGTGACCTCCTGGGAACTTTATGAAGAGTTCAGTGACTAATTAAGAAAGTTTTGAAGTTCAGTGATCTCGTGGGAACTTTTGACAAAGTTCAGTGACTATTTAGGGTATTAACCCTATGTTTGGCTCATAACTATAAACTATTATAAAAGGATTTATCTATTTTCTACCAAATAGATTATCTAATATTTTATATAATCAACATGTGGTGGTCCCTATGGGCCGGGCGCCTAGATACAAGTAGCATCTTCCTTTATAAAAACACACTTTTCATCTATATATTTGGAGGGGTTTATAAATATTACTCATTTATTTCTCATTCTTGGTGCGTTTGATTGTTAATATTTTCATTAAAATGTTATTTTTCACCTAATTTTCTATTTTTGTGTTCTTTGATTGATAATTTTTTTTTACGAAAAATATTTTTCTACTTTTGATCATGTGATCATATTTTTCTTGAAAATAAAGGAAAAAAATTTCTTTATAGAGTGGTGAATTTTATTTTCCAGATAACTCTCTCTCTCTCTGTCTCTTTTTTATCTATCCACTCTCTCTCACTTACCCACCATAAAAAATAAACAAGTATAATATTTTTTAAATTAAAACTAAATTAATCAAATACATTTTATTAATAATTTAGGTCATGTTTGATTGCTTAGATTTTTCATAAAAAATGAAAAATATTTTCCATTCTAGGCAATTATCTTCTTTGGAATTCATTTTCTTCCCACCCTTGCAATCAAACGGACCCTTACACACAAATAAGTTATATGAGATTGAGTTTGCCCAAAATTTATTTATTTTTTTCCATGCAAATTTCATATTCGCAATCAAACGCACTCTAATTTCTATCTTATTATAATATAAACCATTTATAAACACTTCCCAACCATGAAAGTGAAAGGATAAGATTTTGCAAGAGTTTATACTTTACTTCTCTTTGAAGCATAAAAAGAATCATAAGAGCTTGAGCTTGAACTGGTTTGTTTTTGTTTCGTTTGATTTATCACTTACCGTAAATTATTTGGTATTCACGGTTAAAATTCTCTTTGATATTGTATTTAATTTGTTTTTTAATCAGTGTTGGATTATGCCCACCCTGATTTGTCAATCAAAAATTAAAATTGGACTTGGGAATACAAGGAAAATCTAAGAGGAAGTAATGTCGTAATTCCTCCATATGTTGGTATTGTATTAATTGTCTAAAATCTATTTTGGTAATAGAATATTCCAACTTTTTAAGATTGTAGCAATTTCATCTTACATTATGATCTTTATCAATTTATCTATTGTTGTTTGTCACGTTAATTAGTCATGAAATGTTCCGATAATCAAGCCAATTTATGCTATTTTTTTTTATTAAAAACTATTTATTTTTCCTTAAAAACTAAATGTACTTTAAGAATAAAAAAATGAGGATAGTAAAATTGAAATGCACTGACATGGTAATGATTCAATCGTGAGCACGGGACATGTATTACAAGGTTCTCTAAATTTTTGGTGGGATTAAATGAAGATTTGAGGATGGAGATGATCAACAAGTGCCTACCTAAGTGGGGACAATGTCGTACAAATTAACTAGCTCGCTTCATTTCTTTATCAATCATATGTTAATCGGTCCTACATTAGACAATTGGTCGTTACACAACTCCCTTGATAGAGTCGTCAAGAGCATCTCGCATTTGATTGCTTAGTTGATAGGTCGAGGATTGATGAACACTTGTGCAGCTCAAGGGTACTCGTGGAAGACACAACATGATTGTGAAATAACTCAATTATGACCCTGAAACAAGATACATATTCTAGTGGTTTTATCTATATTATATCAAGGCATTTAAGTACAATCATACTATATGTACATCATCTTTTACATCGTGCCTCGTAGTAACACGCCATTAGACAATAAAAAAAAAAAAAACACTTTTCCCACCTCCAATTTTTTGAAAACAAAGGGGATGTCAAAAATCATGTAAAGGATGGAGTATACATTTAGTATTATTGTTTTAAGTATGACAGTGTCCAAGGTTCTATCAATTAAGTAGTATCTTGTGGTTTTGATTCTTAAATTCCCATCTTCACTTGGTTCCCAAGGCAATTTCCCATCTTTCAAGAAGTCGATTATGGAATCTATTGGAAATAATTAATTGCAGTAACTTTTCAGAACAATAAAAATGCAAAAAGGAAAACTTATCGTCTGATCTAGTCATGACGACACGATCTCCTAAAGCAAGATTGTTCATCATTAACTGTCGTGACCTCTTTGGACAATCACTCACAACATACAACGATCAAATTGCTTGTACATCAATTACAAATGATTTTGAAAACCCTCAAACTGTGCTCCAAAATAATATCTCGTGATATAGAATAATATAATAAACGAGTTTCTTAAGAAGTTTAGTAGTAGAAGAATATTTTTTAGTATATGTCTTTTACAAGAAAGTATGGGATTTATATAGTTGCAAAATTGATAACTTCCACCAATAAGTTTGTGTTGAATGAAATGTAACAATGGTTATTGCAGTAAAAATATTATAACCCTCCAACTACCATACTTCTTTTTATGATTATAATTAAAAAAAAAAAAAAAACTGTAACCCTCCAACAGCCAAATTTTACTGGCTAGTTTGACCAATAACAAATTCGAAAACAATTAAAATAAAAAATAATTTATTTTAATCAAAAAAGCCAAAAGCCCAATCATATACTTTTTAATAATTGCATGGAATGGGAATCAAACAACCGACCTCCTACACAAATTCCATACTTTTCATCAATTGAACACTTTACACACACACACACACATGGTGTGAGGTCAAAACTTGATATTATACTTAGAGCGTGTTTGAACCATATTATTTTGAAAGAATGTATTTTGGAATAGTGGATTAATGGGGTCACAACCTCCCTGACCAGTGGGCCCCTCCACTATTGTGAGGGGCCAGTCAAGGGGGTTGTCAACCCCAGCTCAATTTCGTTTCGTTTTCCACTATCTCCTAGGGAAAGTGGTGGCAATTATCAACCAGTCAAAACATGAGTCGAAATAATTTTCATTTTCGCTATTGTTTTGCCTTCTCAATGGGAGAGATATTTTGATGGTGTTGAGCAACGCGGATGAATTTCTTGGATATCTTACCATAACCATGCTCCACATAATCACTGTATAGCTCAATTATGATTGAGGAAGGACATAACAATTCTAGTGTGAAGACCAAACTGCCATAAAAATTGAAAAGTTGAGGTGCAGCTGCCAATTCTTGTGAACTCCCATTTTCTTCTACAATATGCACCTTGTCTAAGTGGAGGTTCTCAAAATGGGTGGGGTTCTCAAACTATAAAATAAGGTGTGGGGTAATCAGTTTGGCCATTAATAAGTGAAATATGTAGTGCCCTTTTTGATTTTGACGATCAAATTTAGTACATCTTAATATTGTGTATATAGTATATGAAGTAAATAGTCACATGATTTTTTTTTTTATTTTTTTTGTGGATCATTAACCGCTGTGATAGGTAAATAACTGCAAGAACCTATATAAATAATGTATACATCACTGAATTCCTCCACCACATAATATTTATACACATCTCAATTGGTAACCATTTCAAAAAACAATTGTTCGATCGATTGCTAAAGTGGAACCAACCAGTACCATTCATTTTTTCGATAATAAAGCACGTGAGTCAAAGACTATTTTATAAGTATTTTCAAATTCATATTTCCATGAAAATGCTTTAATTATTGTAGAAACTCCATATAGATAAATAGGCATTCTATGTAGTTCCTTCTAACATAAAACTGCCTCCAATTATTACCGTCAAGATTGGATTTTTCTTTCTTCAAACTTAAGAAAATTCGACATTTTGATTTCAATTCTTATGCAAATGTTTTTAATTATTCCATTGTCATCATTTTCATCCCCATTTGTTTGCTTTTGTTTAATGAATCTTTAAATGAAAATTGCTTTTTGTGAAACAAAAACTTTTGATGTAATGTTATTCTTAGTTGTCATATGTGTCTTATATATATCAATTTTTTATTTGATATATAAGACAATAAAAAATTATCACATTAATGTATCAAATAAAAATTTGCTACATGTATATTACGTATGACGACTATGGGTTGTACTCACTATAAATAACATTATTCATTTAATTTAGTGTCAACTTTATAAATTGGTCCCTACTCTATTTGATAGTGACTTCGTTTGAATGTGTTCATCGGACTATTCTCTCTAGTTTTTTATTAATTAGGATACATCATTTTCATCTTCTTTTTTTCTCTCTTTTCATTTGTCTAGGTTTTTGACTATTTATAGATGATTGTAGAATTGTCTTTCACCAGAGGTTCGCCTTTTTAAGTCAAAAAAAGGGGTCAAATTATCAACTGAGGACTTCAGTGCTACCAAATTCAAAGATTAAGGGGTATACGACATTGCTAAAAGTTGATGGATTCCATAAAATGTGTGGTGAAAAGTAAATAAAAATTGTGGTCCAATAAATGTATGATTAAAAATGAAGTTTGATTAGATTTTTAACAAGTAAAAACTTTACCAAACAAGCATTAAGGATTAAATTCTACATTCTGAAGATCAAGATTTAAAGTGCTATAATGGTCAAAGATTCAGGATAACCGCAGCCATCTTACCTAATCTAAAACACTAGTCAAGGTCCAAGTTCATTTATAGTCCTTATAATAATCAAACTATTCATTCATTGATTTAGTCAGTTCATGTACCATAAACAACAAAATCTTCAAAGATGGATACTGCTATCAGCATGCTTGACTTGGTAAAAGGTGTCCGTTATTCTGAAATATTTTATAAGTTATGTAAAAGTAATATTCGATATTAATTTATTAGAAGGATTTGATGAGTTTCAAACGAATTAAAGAAAATAAAATTTAGGATAAGAATTTAAAAGAAGATAATTATACACTCAAAACTTAACTTCAATTATTCAATTTTTTTGTGATGATGAAATACTACAAATGAGTAATATTTTTATACTACATTCAATACATAAGAATTAATTGTTAATACATAAAGTTAAACACACATTAAAATTCCTAAATACATGTATAGAAATAAATTTATCTATAATAAATCTAGATTCGTGTAGATTAAGATTCATTAAATCAAGATTTATTGGATCTAGATTAATGTGAATATTAATTAATTGAAAATTAATAACATGGAATTAATACTTGACTAAAATTTTGTATTATTTATTACATATTGAAAAACAAAAAAAAAGATATTATTGAAATAATTAAATTGTAGTATGATTAAAATTGTACAAAAAATAATTCTCACTTGAAGTGATATTTAAAATAATATAAATTATTCTACTAAAGATTATTTTCAAAGTTAATCTTAATAATAAAAATGTTACAACGAACTTTATACTTGTCAATGTAAAAAGTTCAATTAGTTAAAGTCAAAGTAAATAATTTTTGAAGGATTATTTTACTATTATGTTAAATAAGGACTAATTTTATATTGAAAAGTTAGAAATTTACCTCGCAAATTGTATTTAGTGCTCCACTAAATGAAATTAAGGGGGTGTATTTAATTGAGATTCTTAATAATTTTTGGGATCTAAAAAGTTTAGGAGTATTCAATGTAGACTTTTATAAACTTTTTAAAAGTATTGATATATTCAATTAAGATTTTTATAAAGCACTAGTATAATTGTTCAGTGTATGACCAATATATTGATTTACCTGCTGAAATTGTAACGAGATAGACCTCTGCGTTCTCCTTGACGTGTAGGATGTTCCGCTGCTTCGATGGACAAACGCTACCTACAAAATGAGGTTGGGGATTCCTCCCCCGTTGTACCTTTGGCATTAGAATCAGTAGATGATTTAGGAAAATAGGAAATGTAATTGATATTCAAATAGTTCAGGTTTCTCAGTCCGTATATTTCCCACCTTAGGGATATTTATAGGCCCCTGATACAAAGTACTTGTTCCGCGGTTATTGGTGCCACGTGTCCCACGTAACTCCTTTCGCTTCCCCCATGTTCTGGATGGATGATCTCCACTTCTTCAACGGTTGGTTGTATCCATGATTGCCATTGAGCGATTCCCGTCCGATTCATGGCCATTTTTTGGGTTAAGTGTGGTGTTGGTGTCATAGTGATAGATGGTCTGTATTGGTAGATGGCCCATGTAAACGTAGAGTGCTTCGTAGTAATCAACGGCCTCGTGGTGGTAAGCAGCTTGTAGTGGTATACGACCATGTGAATGTAGAGTGCTTCATAGTAGTCGACGGCCTGTAGTGGTAAATGACCCATGTGAACGTAGAGGGACTCATTGTGGTAGTCAGCCTCACATGAGGTGCTCTACGTAGAATACATATCAAGCAGTCCTCACTTTGTGGCCATCGTAGATCATTATTAATGCCATCCTATATCACTAGCCCCCTCTAGCTCTTGTCGATATTTATCGATAAGAGGTAGCCTCTTCACATTGGTTAAATTTTTCTTTTTTAATTTGTGTGTCGACATTTGATATAAGTTGGTCGAGCAGCCTAATTGATGTTAAGCGATGAAACATTATACAAGTGGCACCCCATTAATGGGTTTTAGTTTGGGGGGAAATGTCTCCCCAAAAAAATTCAAAATCAATCTCTATTTAAAGAGGTGAGTTCCTCCCTTTCACTCCCACTTTTTATTTGTCAAAAATATCATCTTCCTCATTCCCCCTCAAGGTAATTTTCTCTCCACTTATTCGTTCACCATAATCTTATCTTCTTTCTTTTTTCCTTTAATCATGTATAAAACATTTATTTCCTATTCGTCCGGGGAAATTGAAAATGAGGGGATGAGCAAATCGACAGACCCATAGTTAGATGGGCCAGTCGAGGTCGACCTGGGTGTGCCCATTCAGTCGACCACCCTCACGATTGGTCACGGGGCTAGTCGTCTATCTACCAGCCGTACCAAAAATTCCTCTCGTGGAGTTGGTCAATTCTGAACCCGATATTCCAACACATTTGGCCGAACTTCATTCTTTTCGGTCGATTCCCCGAAAAAGACACATTGGGTCAACTAAATCTTTGAATGAAAAATATAGAAATAGAATGGGATCCAATGGGTGAAGTGGTAGATTTTGATATTCCAAAAAGCTTAGTCCTTATGATTCCCCATCTGACCCGGATAAATCACATAGCAAATATGAATGTGTTGACCACTATGTTTATAGAGCCCTTAGGCTCAAAGAGAGGCTTCCAGGGTCCGATCTCTGCAAGGTCGCCGTGTACAAAGACATTATGGACGATAGTTTCCCATCCATCCTTTCTTCGTCTCAATGTTTAATGAATTCCACCTCACTCCTAGCCAAATAGACCCAAACGCGTAGAGAAAAGCATTATATTTCTTATATGTTTGCCTCAACAAGAAAATTCCACTCCCGATGGACCTCTTCAAGTGCATCTTCGAGATGCACAAGTTAGCTCAGTGTAACACCTTTTTCTTCTTCACCACTAGGATCCCTTTGCATTTTTCCAAGTTTAGGAATTCCAACACTAGGTGGAAATCCCCGATTATTCTTTGTTCGACCTCCTGAGGGTCAATTACCTTTCAATACCAATTTGAGACATCATCTAATCTGTCTCTTCAATAGTCAAGTCGAGATCACCCCTATTTTAAAGACTCAAATTTAACAACTGACTAATATTCCACCCTTTGTACTCGACCTAGGGTCAATTTTGAGGATGAGGAATATGTTGATAGTGGGGACCAATCATCCTACCGGTAGGTTCTCTTACCTTGCTTGTGCTTTTACATTTGTAAATGTGTTTGGCTTGTTATTATTTGTTGAGCTAGATGAACTCAATTGTTTTCACGCAGACATGGACTTTGATTTGAACAAAATGTTGAAGTCCATGCCCGAGCCAGGGAGCGATGAGGGATTTATCCCTACTGATGGTAGGTTCTGGCATGTTTCGCTTTCAGTTTTACATTTGTGAGCCCCTTTATTCATTTTTTAGCTTGATAGACTCTATCTTGTGTGTGCAGAAATGGAGTTCACCTTGGAGGAGACTATGGACTCCTTGCTGGAGTGTTGACATGAGAGTGATGATGGCTTAGCTTTAGCTCCATTAAAAAGAAAAAAGACCAATGATGGATGAACAATGTGTCATACCATTGAAAGGACGTTTCGGCCTTTGGATGAGTCTGTTGACGCTATCCTATTGCCCGAAATTGAGTGGGATAGCTCAAGTCAAGTCAGACTCGAGCATGAGGGTTCTCCTCACTCGAGGCTACTCAGAGATGAGGACACTAAGATCCTTGGTTACGCCTGCTCGTGCCCAAGTAATCACCAGGCAGAGTGCTGATGACATTGAGAGAGTTCTGGTGGTCTACACTCAAAGGGTAGACTTCATGTCATCCTTCTTTGTTTTTGTTTTTTTATTCCTTTGTTTATGCCTAATAGTTATTTGTCATTTTGTCTCCTTCGGGTTGTGGCTCTTCAGGCCGGGCTTGTTGAGTCGAGCCGTCTTCAATAATCGGAGTTGAAAACCCTTATAGAAGAAAATAAAAATGAATCTCACCACTACAAAAAGAAAGTCTCTTATTTAAAGAATTCTCTCGAAACTTTAGAGGCCCGAGTTCGTGAGCAAGAAACAAAGATAGATAATCTGAGCTCTGTTTTGGCTCAAGCTTCCGATGAGGCGGTGGAGCGATATATGGCCTCCACGGAGTATGCTAAAGATCTGGAGGGAGAAGGCGATATAGGTCCTCCACGGAGTATGCTAAAGATCTGGAGCAATATAGGCCTCCACGGGGGTTATATTGGTATACTTTGAAGGCACATTAATATTGTCAGATTACGAGATATTCTACAGAAGGATAAGAAAGCTCATAATTATCCTTTTTTCCTTCCCGTTTTAATTTCTTTTAACACGTTAAGTAACAATGCAGATAAGTGAATTATCTTCATACCAGTTGATGGTGGGGATGTGGCTGACTAACCTTGTTAAAAAAATTCACCAGCCCTTATATATTTGAAAGCTTACATAAAGAGGTGGTGATGCTAAGAGGAGATGAATAGATATTCTATGTTCTATGATTGCTTTAAATAGTTTTGGTCGCATAAATATGAACATTTCAAGAGATCTCTATGATACTGCATATATTGCTTGTTCTTATGGACAAAAAGATACAAATGATTTAAGGAGTCTGACATGGTTATAACATAATAAAGAAACCAATTTGGGTTGTAACAAATCATTCATGCATGGGGAAGGTGATGGCGGCGTCCATCAAATTAAGCAATGAATGGATATCTTTTGAGCACCCTACTATCGATCCCTTAGGCCTTGATAGGTTTTTGGCGCAGCGCAAAGGGAAAGAAAGCGGAACCCCTCAATCTAAGACATTCGGGCGCACATCGCAAGGCGAGAGCCAATGGACTTTACATTCAAGTTGACATAGCTTCTTGTTGTAGACCTTTTAGCACTTTCTACTTTTAGTCGCTTTTCATCATTTGATTATTTAGTTGTTTTTCCTGGTCCGAAATGTAGACAGACAATCTCACTTTATTTTGGGTATAGACGCCTGCTTATTGAACATTGTTGTCGTTTAGCCTTTTTTTTAAATATATATCTTGTTGTACGTATCACTTGCCAATGTGTGAGAATTAATTAGTCCGTCTTTGCACGACTCCACATATTCATTCGTCATAGTTAGCAGTCAGCAGATAGGCGCCTGGTTACGTAGGCGTAGGTTGAATGCTATACGGTCGATCCGCGCGCGATGGCGTCAATCCCGGGTTGTATTTTTACTTTTCATATTTCATTTGTCGATTTTTAAATGGTTTTCTTGTATCGCTTTCCTCTGTCAAGGTCTAGCGGTTTAGGGCCTCAACTAATTTATAGCTTTGAAGGCTCCCTACCATGATCATTGAACATAACCGTGGTTGTGACATTTTATGAGTTTTTGTTGATTTTCGCCTAGACCTTTGAATGTGTCGAATGTAGAGCATGATTTTAGGCTTTAGCCAAATTTTTGCTTTGAAGGTTCTTTTCCAGACCTTGGAGAGATTTCAAGCTATCTGACCCTTTTTTGTTGCTTGTCGCTGTATGTCAAGCGATCTTGGACCGTTGAATGCGAAGTTTGGTGATTTTGAGCTTTTACCATTTTTTAGTTTTAAAAACTCACCACCAACTCACACAGTGATCTTGAGCTAGCCAACTTTTTAGCTTTGTTGCTCACTGCTATGTGTCGAGCGATCTTCGAACAGTAGAGTATAGAGTTTGGTGATTTCGAGTTTTAACTATTTTTTGGTTTTAAAAACTCACCTCCAACTCGCAGAGCAATTTGAGGAAACCAACGTTTTAGCTTTGTTGTTCATCGCTATATGTCGAGTGATCTTCGAACGGTAGAGTGTAGAGTTTGGTGATTTCGAGCTTTAACCATTTTATGATTTTAAAAACTCACCATCACCTCGTAGAACGATTGTGAGCTAGCCAACTTTTGGCTTTGTTGCTCAACGCTATATGTTGAACGATTTCGATGCATTAAAGGAAATTTGTAGCCTACGTTCTAATCAATTACAAATCAAGATCTCGTAATGAAATTTAACTTTCTTAAATTTGGGGACTCAGTAAGTGTATCGGGTTGTCCCAACTAGACTGACCTTTCCTTAGCGCACTCATCATATGCCTCCCTCTAGGCTTCTCATTAAATAGTTTTAATAGAATGCGCCTGTAGCAGGCATTACATTACAGAAACCGGTTGAACATCCTATCTACTATATTTACAAAAAAGCATCATGTGATTTCAAAATCTCTGCATGTTGGTCTATTAATAATACTTCTTGAGATGCTTGTTGTTCTATGGCATGCCTATAAGCTCCCTTTTCAATAATGTAAATCACCTTGTATGGTCCTTCCCAATTTGGCCCGAGCTTTTACGGAGAGCGCCTCACTGCCGCTGCTTCCCTTAGTACGAGGTCCCTTAGCTGAAAAGCTCTTAGTTTCACCCTTTTATTAAAGTATCCAGCAACCCTCCGCTTGTGGCTGCCAACCTCATAGCTTCTCTCTCCCTCACCCCGTCAAGAAGGTCAAGCTCTGCACTGGTGGTCGAGATGTCAAGCTGCTTGACTTTCATCCTGCTAGTCTCATTTAAGACTTCTACGGGTACAATGGCATCCATTCTGAAGGATAACTTGAATGGCGTTTTCCCTGTTGGTTCTCGCAGGGTTGTATGATACGCCGACAACACATTAGGAAATGTGTCTGCCCAAAGCCCCTTCTCATTCTCCAGTCTCGTCTTCAAATCCCATAAAATCGCTCAATTCTTTACTTTCTCATGCCCATTGGACGGGGATGAGCAACGGAATTGAGTCTTTGATCTATATGATAACTTGAAAAGAAGGCCTTAAGCCCGTAATTGTCAAACCGCCTGCCATTGTCAGTGATAAGGACTCTTGATATGCTGAATCTGCATATTCTTCCAAATGAAGCTATGTACTTTTACCGTCATGATAGTAGCCGAAGGCTTCACCTCGACCCACTTTGTTAAATAATCAATAGCTACTAGCAAGAATTTCTCTACCCTTTGGCCACAGGCAAAGGCCCCAAAATATCCATCCTCTACTGGAAGAACGGACTTACCCCGAAAATGGCTAACTGTTGCTCGGTGAGACACGCATCACACTTTCTCACGAACACCTTGGCATCATCTTTTATCGTGGGCCAATAGTGCCCCTATCGTAGAGCTTTGAAGGGAAGGGTAGTCTCCCCTTGATGATTGCCACAAATTCTTGCATATATCTCGAGTAACCCCACATGAGCCTCGGTTGAGTGCAAGTACTTCAAGTATGGCATGGTGAATCCTCGTTTGTAGAGTCATCTGTCGATTATTATGAACGAGGTTGCCCAACCTTTTAGTCTTCTCACCTCGGATACATCATTTGGTAATCTATTCTCCGTAAGGTAGTCTATCAATGGGTCTAACTAGAATTTCTAATGCTCTATGCCTCTATGTCCACTATGTATTGAATGCTCGGCTGTCGTAGGACTTGTACATTTGCTATGCTAGGCAGGTTCTTTGGATTTACCGATGCTAGCTTAGAAAGGGCATCAGCTCATTCGTTGTCTCTGCGAGGGACTTTAGTTATTTTGAAAATTACTAATCCTCTTTGCAGGTCCCTAACCTTCATTAGATAGTATGTCATCTTTCCATCCCTTACTTCGAATTCATCTATCACTTGTTCGACGATCAACTGAGAGTCACTATAAACTTCTACTGACAACACCCAAGTATGACCGCTAAGCTCATGCCCGTGATAACTGCCTTATATTCGGCATTGTTATTTGTTGCCGAGAACTTAAAGTGCATTGAATACTCCAACTCTTCAAACTTCGACCATATCATAATGATGCCTGCTTCAGACCGCTCGCCATGCTAAGATCTATCCACGAAGATTTTCCAAACCGTTCTGGCTGCGAGGGATAGTCAGGTGGAGTAGTAAGCTTGCAATAAAATCTACCAATGCTTGAGCCTTGATGGCCGTTCTTAGCTTAAATTCAACGTCAACTTCACTAAACTCGATATCCCATTTCAGTATCCTCCCCGAAGTTTCAGGTCGATGCAAAATTTGCTTGACGAGCTAATCCATCATGACTTGTACAATGTGAGACTAGAAGTATGGCCTCATCTTTCTGATTGCCACAATCAATGTAAACACCAAATGCTCTACATGTTATAATATTTTTCTGCAGCCCTCAACACCTGGCTGATGTAATAAATTAGCTTTTGCACTTTTGAAAGTTCCTTCACCAGCATTTCATTGGCTGCATGCTTTGATACTGCTAAATATAAACTCAGTACATCCCATGCTCACGGCCTAGTCAAGATCGGTGGCTGCTGCAGTGACTGCTTCAAGGATTCAAGTGATTCTTCACACTCCTTGGTCCATTCGAAGTTGGTAGAGCTCCCAATCGCCTTGAAGAAGTGGTAGCACTTATGTGTTGCTCTACTCATGAAATGATTCAACGCCGTTACCAGACCTGTCAGCCTTTGGACGTCTGACTACGCCCAAAGTATAACGCGGTAGTCGTAGTGTAGCTTTAGGTGTCGTATCTACAGGGAGATGGAAATGTTGTCAAAGGTTTCAAAAAAATGGATGAATTGTTCTCTTAAATGTGTAGTAAGATTCAATATTGAAAGGTGAAACTAAAATCAGTAATTTGAAGCAGTGAAGCGTCGGAGTTTCCTCAATTGGATTGGATCAATCACATCAATTATTCATGCATTTTCTACTCAATTAGAAGTTTTTATCCTAACTTTCTAATCGGAGGATTTAGCAATACAAATCAATTTAATTCTAACATAATCCTAATGATTAATCTTCCTATTGCAATGTTCACACTTGGTTTATCAAAATCAGATTCAAAATCAACTATACACTAAAGCATAAAGCAGTATAGAATCACACCAATAAACTTAAATAATTAAGATTAAAAACTAAGTAATTATTTCGATCAATCCATAGAAAGAGCATGACTAATTCTACGACCAATTGAATAAAATTAAGTCAATCTTAAAATCAATTAATGATGAGGAGAATAAACCATTAAATCAATTTAATTCACAAACGTAGTTCTAGAATTTAAGTTTCCTAATTTACATTCTCACATCGATTTATCGAAATCGGATTCAAAGAGTGACTATATATGTCTAACATATAGCAGTAATTAAATCACATCAATAAAGTATTTGAAATTGAAACTTAAACAAGTAATTTAATTATTTAATGGAAGAAACATGATTAAATCCATGAAAAACTGAATAAAAATTAAGTTAATCTCAAAATAATCCATAAAGAAAGGAAACATAAACTCTAGAATTGTTTAAACGATGAAAAATACGTTACATGAATGAAAGATGCTGAAATCCCCAAATCCAATTGAGTTCCTTCGTAGCTTCACCAATGAATTTAGTTCCTCATGGAGTTTCTTGAGCCAAAAGTATGGAAGAAATGGTGTAGAATGAAGAATGATGATGAATTGAATGTTTTTGGGGTCTTTTACTAGACTTCTCGCGGCTCAAACATTAAAAAAAACCCTACTTTGCATAGCACAGTGCCTAAGAGCCATGGGAGCAGCGCTTGAAATCCGTTAGATTTTGGGTAAAATAGCACATGAGCGCTAGGTTGTAGCGCTTGGGCGCTGTGTCGCTGTTCTGAATTCTGCGCCTTTTTCAGTATTTTTATCATAACTTTCTCTCCTGATATCCAATTGAAGTGATCCAAGTTGCGTTGAAAAGCTAACTGAAAGGTATACAACTTCGACTCAGAGACAATATTCAAATTCGATTGTTTTCTATGTCAAAAATTGGTCTCAATATGAGACTGAAAACTGGTGCAAAACTTTTCGGCTTGAAAGTTGATATGAGATAATATCTTGGCTATATTTTACCCATTTGACTCCTTTTTTCATCCAATTGAATTCTAAAACTCTAGAATCTCCATTACAAGGTTGTACACAAGTTTGTGGTATTTGCACTTTAGTCCCCGAACTTTCACTTTCATCCATTTTGGTTATTTTTCACTTGTTTCTCCTTATTTCGCTACATTCATCACTTTATCCTGCAAAACATGAATTGCATAGAATTAAACTATATTCCAACATTTTAATCAACAATTGCTCATGTTTTGACAGTTAAATAAGTATGTGAAAACGCACTTATCAAACTCCCCCAAACTTGAACTATTGTTTGTCCTCAAACAACGATGTAACTCAACTCTACAAACAACATGGTTTAACAATATGCCATGTCTCAGGTTTGGAATTTGGTAGTCTGACAAATGAACAATTACAACAGTGCAAAGCATTAAATCAATCTCCACCTGTTACATGTATAACCTGACGTGTGTGTGTGTGTGAAAACTCATGTCAACATACCAAGATTGTGATTGGTTCAACACCTGACCCATAGTAGTCAAATATATCATTTCTTCACTCGAGAAATACATACATCCCCAAACTTATGATTTTCACTCATTTTTCCCGGGGTGCATCCTAGGTTCAACTTTTCAATTCTATTCCTTACCCTCTCGTAGTTTGGTCACTCTTACAAGTTCACATTTCAACAAGTCGAGATTCTCCTATATTTCTGGTTGTTTTAACCCTTAAGACTAGACTAAGTTACTTCTTCTCATCAAATGTGTAGTTTTGTCAACTGGATGCATGGAGCATAATCAATATTGAGTGTATGTTTTTTTTTTTCATGTTTTCTCCAATAAAAAATTCATTTCATTTTTTTATTTAAATAACTTCTCATTTGCTTTCTATATAACTCATGTAGCGAGGTTTTGGCCAATGACTCCCAAGTCAGATGACCATAGGGCATCAGGTTTTAAATCACTCTCATAGGCTTAATCACCCGAGTTATATAGACTCGAAAAGATGCTTCAATGTACTCAAAGATTAGTGCAATGCTCCTGTTCTTTTAGACATCCAGTTTCTAAACTAACCTCTAACTAAAAACTTTCACCTAGTTTTCATCTTATTAGGTTTTAGACAATCCACACAAAATTTTCATGCACGGAATCTCTTTTCATCTCAATGTTCCCTTGTAAAAGTTCAATCATCTCCAAACTAACCTATAGTTGAATTATGGAATAGTACACTAGAGGGTATTTGGATAAAATTACTATGTTCAACTATCCTATACGTAATGAACCTCATCACTAACTCAATATGCCAAACATAAGTAACGTGCAGAAAATGTCAAGTTTTAAATAAACAGGTCTAAACTAATTTAATTATGCACTATTTCATCATTCACAGATGACACCTATTCCAATAATCACATCATAGCTGGCACATTTGTTAAACCCACACAAGCACACAAATCAATAATTAAAATCTAATACTAAACGATAAAAAAAAAATTTAAACACACAAACATGCGAAAATTGCAGTAAAAACATGAATGAATAGATGAATGAAAGCTCATGCTCCACCCCCAAACTTAATTGAAACATTGTCCTCAATGTTTAAGCATGAATAACAAAGAAAATAAGGGAAAGATGTCACCTGAGCATGGCAGTGAATCAACAGATACTTGAGGTAAAAGTACTCAATTGGATGGTAAAGCGAGAAATGAAAGAAACGAAAATAATGCAAAACAAACTAAAAGAAAATTCTAAAAATGGAAATACAGAAAAGTAAAGTGACGGACGGACGGACGAACTTGGAAGGTTTCAGGGTGGTAAACCGGGTCTGCAAGATGAATTTCTTCTTCCACAGGCACCTGTTGTCCATACGCTATCTTTAAACGATGTCCATTAACTTTAAATACCCTACCATCTTTAGGATCCTCAATTTCAATTTTCCCATGGTTAAAGACCTGTTTCACCACAAAAGGACCAGACCACCTAGAACGAAGTTTCCCTAGATGTTTATGGAGTCAAGAATCATACAACTAAACTTTCTGATTTGGTTCAAACGTTTTTCGAAGAATGTGTCTATCATGAAACGTTTTCATTTTTGCTTTGTAAAGTTTAGCATTCTCATAAGCATCATTTCTCAACTCCTCCAACTCAACTAATTGAAACTTCATGAGTTTACTACCTTCTTCTAGATCAAAGTTAAAGTGTTTGATAGCCCAAAAGGCTCGGTGCTCGAGCTCTAGAGGCAAATGGTAAGGTTTTCCAAATAAAAGTCTATACAGTGACATGCCTAATGTGGTCTTAAAAGTAGTTCGGTAAGCCCAAAGTGAGTCATTCAATCTTAATGACCAATCCTTACTATTAGGGTTTACAGTTTTCTCCAAAATTTGCTTGATTTCTCTATTGGCTAATTCAACCTGTCCACTGGTCTGGGAATGATAAGCAGTTGATATTTTATGAATGACCCCGTACTTTTTCATTAGAGCCTCAAACGAACAGTTACAGAAATGTGTACCCCTATCACTAATGATAACCCTTGGTGTGCCAAATCTAGATAATACATTTTCTCTAAGGAATTTCACAACTGTTTTATTGTCATTGGCTCGACAAGCTGCTGCTTCGACCCATTTGGACACATAATCAACAACCACAATGATGTACAAATAACCAAATGAAGGTGGAAAGGGTCCCATAAAATCAATACCCCAACAATAAAAAACTTCTATAACTAGAATGTGGTTCAATGGCATCATATTACATCGAGACAAAGCTCCAAGCTTTTGACACTTCTCACAAGATTTATAGTAAATGTTAAGTGTCTTTGAATAAAGTAGGTCAATAAAAACCACATTGCAAAATTTTTGCAGCAGTCTTTTTCATGAAAAAATGACCGCCACAAGCTTGTGAATGACAAAAGTCTAGTACGCTAGGCATCTTCTCATTGGGTACACAATGCCTCAAAATCTGATCAGGGCAGTATTTGAATAGGCAGGGGTCATCCCAATAGAACTTACACACCTCAACTAAAAACTTTCTCTTATCCTGGGCACTCCACCCTCTTGGGATTTCACATATAGCTAGGTAGTTGACAATATGAGCAAACCAGGGTAAAGAGGAAACAGAAAACAATTGTTCATCTGGGAATTCATCTCTAATGGGCAATTGATTCACATTGTCCTGAAAAGTTAACCTAGATAAATGGCCTGCTACCATATTTTCTAACCTTTTTATCTTTAATAGCAATATCAAATTCCTGTAGGAGTAAAATCCACCTAATCAGTCATACCTTAGCATCCTACTTGGAAAGAAGGTATTCAAGAGCAGAATGGTCTGTGAAGATTGTGATAGGGAAACCAATTAAATAAGATCGAAACTTATCTAAAGCAAAGACTGCAACTAGTAGTTCCTTCTCAGTTGTGGAGTAGTTCATTTGAGCACTATTTAATGTCCTACTGGCATAGTAAATGACGAAAGGTTTACCCTCCCTTCGTTGCCCAAGGACAGCACCTACCGCATAATCGCTAGTATCACACATAATTTCAAATGCTAATGACCAATCAGGTGATTGCATTATAGGTGCTGAAGTTAACTTGTCGGTCAAAGTTTTAAATGCCTCTTGGCAAGCTGGGGTCCAATCAAAGGTAGCATCCTTGGCTAAGAGATTACATAAAGGTCTGGATATGGATGAATTTTTTTTTATAAACCTTCTATAGAAACCTGCGTGGCCAAGGAAAGATCTAATATCTTTGGTTGTCTTAGGTGTGGGCAGTTTGGAGATCAATTCAATCTTAGATTTGTCAACCTCTATCCCCTTAGATGAAACAACATGACCTAGGACAATACCTGAAGATACCATAAAATGACATTTTTCCCAATTCAAAACTAACCCATTTTCCTTACATCGGGTTAGAACTCTCTCCAAGTTTAACAAGCATGCATCAAAAGAAGTACAAAAAACAATTAAGTCATCCATAAAAACTTCCATACAGTTTTCTATCATATCAATAAACATACTCATCATGTATCGTAGAAAAGTAGCAGAAACGTTACATAATCCAAATGGCATCCTATGAAATGCATAGGTACCAAAAGGACAAGTAAATGTGGTCTTTTCCTGGTCCTCCAAAGCTATCTCAATTTGATAGTAACCAGAATAACAATCCAATAAACAGTAAAAAGAATGGCCAGCCACACGCTCAAGAATTTGGTCCAAAAATGGAAGGGGAAAATGGTCCTTGTGAGTGGCAGCATTCAACTTCCTATAATCAATACACATGCGCCATCCGGTCACAGTCTTTGTAGAGACCATTTCTCCAAGTTCGTTTTTAACCACTGTGACACCAGACTTTTTAGGAACCACTTGCGTTGGACTAACCCATTTACTATCTGCAATGGGGTAAATAACACCAGCATCTAACAGTTTAAGCACCTCATTTTTAATAACTTATTTCATTGTGGGGTTTAACCTACGCTGGGGGTCTCTTTTAGGATTAGTCTTCCCTCTCTGTGAATTTTATATGAGCAAATTAGAGGGCTTATACCCTTAATATCAGCTATAGTCCATCCTAGTGCAGATTTATGTTCATTCAGGATGTTCAAAAGTTGTTTACCTTGAGAAGCATTTAATTCTGAAGAAATAATTACAGGAAAAGTGTCACCTGGTCCAAGGAACACATGTTTCAGTCATGGGGGTAGGGGTTTCAGCTCCGGTGTTGGACTCTCAATACTTGATGGTTGCTGCCCTCCAGTTCTAGCTGGTAGTTCTTCAAACTTTGGTTGCCATGGTGATGTCTCATAACCCTGAAATTTAGCAAAAACAACACAAATATTAGCATATTCTTCATTATGGCAATGTGTAAGAATTTCAGAATTTGTAAGAAATAAGTTTAAAGGATTGAAATCAATGGTTGAAGGTGCATCCTCCTGAGTGAGTGCATCAACCATGTACGTTTGATGACACTCATCATCTTCCATAAGCTGCTTAGTGATCTGAAAAATATTGACTTCAAGGGTCATATTTCCAAAAGATAGCTTCATTAGACCATTTCTGCAATTGATAAGAGCATTAGCAGTAGCAAGAAAGGGTCTACCAAGAATAATAGGTATTTGGAGTTCACATTCACATCAACTTTCAAATCTAGAACTAGGAAGTCAACAGGATAGTAAAACTTGTCTATTTGCACCAAAACATCCTCAACTAATCCTCTAGGTCTTATAGTTGAACGATCAGCCAATTGTAAAACTACGGTTGTAGGTTTAATCTCACCTAGGCCAGCAGTAGATAAATGGCATAAGGCATTAGGTTAACACTAGCTCTAAGTCAAGAAGGGCTTGCGCAAACTCACAACTCCCAATGATGCAAGAAATTGTAGGACAACCAGGATCCTTATATTTTGGTGGGACTCTCTGTTCAATCACCGCACTCACTTGCTCGGTCAAGAAAGCAGTTTTCTTGACATGATACTTCCTTTTCACAGTGCACAAGTCTTTGAGGACTTTTGCATATGTAGGAATTCGAGAAATCACATGCAAGAGAGGTAGATTGATTTTTACCTGCCTAAGGTGTTCTAAGATCTCATCATGCTGGCTATTAGCTTTCACATTAGGCTTTAGAGCTTAAGGAAAGGGTGCTCTAGCTAGGTTTTCCACCACCTTATCACTAGGCTCACCCTTTTCAGAATTACTAAAGTCTTTCTCTTTTTCTTCTGCTTCCCTAGGCTTAATGATTGGTTCTACAACCTTCCCAGATCGAGTGGTGATAGCATTTATCTCCTTAAGGTTGTTTTGTACACCTGAAGTTTGAACCATATGTTGTCCATTAGGGTTAGGTTGAGGTTGAGCCGAAAATTTCCCACGTTCCCCTATTGCTAAGGCATTAGTCAATTTGTTTATATGACTTTTCATGTCATTACTCTCCTCAACAACTTGATTGACCATGGTTTCAAACTTCTGATTTGTTTTCCCCTGAGCCTCCATAAAAGTATGTAGGGTGTCCTCTAAAGAATTCCTAGACGTTGGGGGTTGATGTGATGGTGTATTGAAAACTCTAGGTGGCTGAGTAGGTTGCTGGTTATCAGATTTCCAGCTGAAATTAGGATGATTCTGCCACCCCTGATTGTAGGTCTCAGAATATGGGATATAAGGCTTTTTGTGCACACTTAAAGCATTACAGTGTTCATTATAAACCCCCCTCATCTCAGCTAGAGCAAAACACTCTTGCACTGGATGATCAAGTTCACCACACATACCACACGATCCAGAAGACTCAACACGAGCAATAGTAGATGTAGGCTTTGAAGTACTAGTGCGTAGGTTCTCAATTTCTCTAGTTAGGGCTTCTACCTTAGCTCTAAGATTGTCTTCTTCTCTAAGATGATAGATGCCTGCACTAGAAGGATTTCCTAAGGCTCGTGACCTATTGGTGCTATCAGTGGCACTAGGGCCAATCCAGGTGTGGGCTTTCTCAGCTAAGTCATCTAAATATCCTATAGCTTCATCTGGATCTTTTTGTAGGAAATCACCATTACACATCATTTTAACAAACTGTGCTCTCTAGATGTTAACCCTTCATAGAAATAGCTCACGATGCGCCAACTCTCATAACCATGGTGCGGACAAAGAGCTTGGAGTTCTTTATATCTTTCCCACGCTTGATATAAGGTTTCACTCTCCTTTTGGATAAAAGAAGAGATCTGCTTTTTCAAAGAAGTGGTTTTGTGGTGGGGAAAGTATTTGCCAAAGAAAGCTTGGGTCATTTCAGCCCAAGTTCCAATCGAACGTGGTCTCAATGAATATAACCAGCTCTTAGCCCTTTCCTTAAGAGAAAATGGGAACAATTTGAGCTTAATTGCATCCATTGGACCATGTTGATTGTGGAAGGTTGCTACAACCTCCTCGAATTCCCTAACATGCACATATGGGTTCTTATTTTCAAGTCCATGGAAATTTGGAAGAAGTTGAATCATTCCAGGTTTAAAATCTATGCGTGGCATATTGGGTGGAAACATAATACATGAAGGTGTAGATGTGCGTGTGGGGTACAGATAATCATGCAAAGTTCTATACGGTGTATCGTATTCACTATCAGACATTGTGTTATGTGATGTGGTTTTCGTGTTAACAGATGCATAATCAAAAATAGGGTTAAAAAGATGTTCAAACTCTATGAGAGTTGTTTCCACAAATCTTCCTCGCTCGTCTCGATACCTGCTCATAAAACAAGTAAACAAAAATAAAAATCCAGAATAATAAAGAAATTAATTAACTGAAGTAAAAAAATTAGCAAAGGAACGAGATCACCCTTTTATGATTGAATTTCTTGACTTATGTACCGTCTCATCGGCAACAGCGCCAAAATTTGATTACACCCAAATATAACGCAGTAGTTGTAGTGTAGGGGGTGTCGTATCCACATGGAGATGGAAAGGTTGTCAAAGATTTCAAAAAAATGGATAAATTGTTCTTTTAAATGTGTGGTACGATTCAATGTTCAAAGGTGAAATTAAAATCAGTAATTTGAAGCAGTGAAGCATCGGAGTTCCCTCAAATGGATTGGATCAATCACATTAATTATTCATGCATTTTCTACTCAATTAGAAGTTTTTATCCTAACTTTCTAATCGGAGGATTTAACAATACAAATCAATTTAATTCTAACATAATCATAATGGTTAATCTTCCTATTGCAATGTTCACACTTGGTTTATTGAAATTAGATTCAAAATTAACTATATACTAAAGCATAAAACAGTATAGAATCACACCAATAAACTTAAATAATTAAGATTAAAACCTAAGTAATTATTTCAATCAATCCATAGAAAGAGCATTACTAATTCTATGACCAATTGAATAAAATTAAGCCAATCTTAAAATCAATTAATGATGAGGAGAATAAACCATTAAATCAATTTAATTCACAAATGTAGTTCTAGAATTTAAGTTTCCTAATTCACATTGATTTATCGAAATCAGATTCAAAGAGCGACCATATATGTCTAACATATAGCAGTAATTAAATCACATTAATAAAGTATTTGAAATTGAAACTTAAACAAGTATTTTAATTATTCAATGGAAGAAACATGATTAAATCCATGAAAAACTGAATAAAAATTAAGTTAATCTTAAAATAATCCATAAAGAAAGGAAACATAAACCCTAGAATTGTTTAAATAATGAAAAACACGTTATATGAATGAAAGATGCTGAAATCCCCAAATCCAATTGAGTTCCTTCGTAGCTTCACCAATGAATTTAGTTCCTCATGAAATTTCTTGAGCCAAAAGTATGGAAGAAATGGTGTAGAATGAAGAATGATGATGAATTGAATGTTTTTGGGGTCTTTTTCTAGACTTCTCGCAGCCCAAACATTAAACAAAACCCTACTTTGCACAGCACGGCGCCTAAGCGCCATGGGAGCAGCGCTTGAATGCTTGAAATTTTTTAAATTTTGGGTAAAATAGCGCCTGAGCGCTAGGTTGTAGCACTTGGGCGCTGTGTCGCTGTCTGAATTCTGCGCCTTCTTCAGTATTTTTATCATAACTTTCTCTTTTGATATCCGATGGAAGTGATCCAAGTTGTGTTGGAAAGCAAACCGAAAGATCTACAACTTTGATTCAGAGACCATATTCAAATTCGATCGGTTTCCATGTCAAATATTGGTCTCAATATGAGGCTGAAAACTGGTGCAAAACTTTTCAGCTTGAAAGTTGATACGAGATAATGTCTTGGCTATATTTTACCCATTTGACTCCTTTTTTCATCTAATCGACTTCTAAAACTCTCGAATCTCCATCACAAGGTTGGACACAAGTTTTTAGTATTTGCACTTTAGTCCCCGAACTTTCACTTTTATCCATTTTGGTCATTTTTCACTTGTTTCTCCTTATTTCGCTACATTCATCACTTTATCCTACAAAACATGAATTGCATAGAATTAAATTATATTTTAATCAACAATTGCTCATGTTTTGACAGTCAAATAAATATGTGAAAACGCACTTATTAATGTCCTTCCTACTCTCAGGACTCTTCATTTCTAGAATAGCTCGAATTTTATCTGGGCTTGCTTCGATGCCTCTCTGTGTTATCATAAAACCCAAGAACTTTCCACCCGCTGTTCCAAAAACACATTTCTCTGGATTGAATTTTAGTCTAGTTTGTCGAGCGACGTCGAACACTTTCTGTAAGTCATCCATATGGTTGTTGGACTTTATACTCTTAACAACCATATCATCTACATATGCTTCAATTTAACTCCCAACCAGGTCTCTAAAGACCTTATTCACAATTCTTTAATAAGTTGTCCTAATGTTCTTTAAACCAAATGACATAACCATATAGCAATATGTCCCAACATCAATTATGAAAAAGGTTTTCTCCTGATGTGACTCGGCCATGGAAATCTAATGATACCCAGAAAAGGCATCTAGAAAACTTAACCATTCGTAGCCTAATGTGGCATCCACTACGTGATCTATTCTAGGTAGCGGGTATAAGTCTTTCGGACACACCTTATTCCGACTGATGTAATATATACACATATGCCATTTTCCATTTGATTTTTTCACAAGGATGACATTTGCCAACCATTCAGGATATTGCACCTCCTTAATAAGTCCCGCCTGCAGTAGCTTCTCAACCTTAGCCTTCGCTGCAGCCTGCCGCTTCGAGGTAGCATTTCTTTTCTTCAGTATTATCGACTTAGCCATTGGTGAAACACCAATACGGTATTGTGTAATGGATGGATCGATCCTTTGTATATCGCTCGGGCACCATGCAAAGGCGTCCAAATTGCTAGAAAGATTTTTCACCAATTCTTCTCTTTCTACTGGCTTCAAGTCTACCCCAACGCTAAATTTACGCCCTTCTGCCACCAAAGTTGTTTCTGTAGTATTGAGAGGCTCGATCCATCCCTTTGGAAGCTCAAAGTCCAACATCATAACTGGTGGAGATCCCTTAGTCCATATTCGTCAATATAGAACTTTCTCAAAGATTGTTGATCACCTTTCACACACCCTACACCATGACTGGTCGGGAATTTCATCACTTGGTGGTAGGTGGAAGGAATAGCCCCAGCAGCATTCAGCATGGATCAATCATAGATTGTATTATATGCCATAGGGGTCTTGACAACCAAAAAGCTCATCAAGATCACCACGCTTGCGGGATAGGTGCCTAATGTCACTGAAAGTTCCACAACTCCCTTCGTTATTATAGTGGCCCATCTAAATCCCTGGAGAGAGGTGGATACAACTTTCAACCTTTCCAAAGAGATTCTCAATCCCACAAATACTTACCAAGTGAGAACGTTCGCTGCGCTACCGCCTCAGCCAGGACCCTCTTGACATCGTAATCCCCTATATCGTCGATGATTACCAAGGCATCATCGTGGGGTGCTACCATACTGATTAAACCTTTCTCACCAAAAGTGATACTTTGACTGAACCTGGCCTCCTTTTGAATGGAGCATACCCCAACCGTGCGTGCATAACTCTTTCTGGATGAATTCGAATCCTTCATGTCGTGATCTCTCCAATAATTACATTTATTACAGCGACCCTGGACGGTAGGCTTTCATCAACCTTCTGCTTGCCTCGATCATTCCTCACATACTTAATAAAATAATCTCACTTCAAGAGGTGCTCGATCTCCTTCTTCAAATGGATACACTCATCTATGTTGTGCCCGTGGTCTTTATGGAAATGGAAATACTTGTTCTTATCCATCTTGTACAACTTGCATCAATCCAATTGCTATCTTCTGCTTCTTTTTGCTACTCCTGAAGTATGCCACAAAACTCTTGGACAGCTTTTCAAAAGTCTTTATAGAATGGGGTGCCAAGGTGGCCACCCAGTCTCTAGACTATCTTTTGAGTGTCGGGGGAAAAGGACCGGCGCATCATTGCGTCCAGGGCTGTATAGAGCCTCATTAAATCAACGAATGTCCACAAGTGGTCAAGCAGATCTATGACCTTCTATCATTGGATGTTTGAAGCCTTTCGATAAAGGAACCCCTATGATTTCAAGTGCAAAATGATCT
Organism: Fraxinus excelsior; assembly: GCA_019097785.1. Classification (NCBI taxonomy): domain Eukaryota; kingdom Viridiplantae; phylum Streptophyta; class Magnoliopsida; order Lamiales; family Oleaceae; genus Fraxinus; species Fraxinus excelsior. The sequence goes on along the minus strand of CM032627.1, from coordinate 11,787,722 downwards.
TCTTCCAACACCATTTACATGTGCATATCCTTCCTTTTGGTTAGTACATCATCTATCTTCTGGGCCATCATGTCCTCCATCTTTCTCTCCAAGTCTATCATAGTTCGGGGAATATGCAAAACTGTAATCCCTGTAGCCCCAAGTCTCCTACTGTTGGTTGAGTAATAGGTGAGATAATCGTTTGCGCCACTTGGGGTGGTTGCTTACATACGACCTTTGATGGGTTTTGTGGTGAAGCTATGGTTTTCTGCGTTTGACTCTGCAAGAGGGTCATCATGGCTGTCAATTGAGTTTTAAGGATGCTAAATTGGCTCTGTGTCACGTACTGCAGTGGTAATGGCGGTCATGACCCCTTGCAACAGACTCCGACTCCCTCTCTGTCATATTCTCAACCATGCACGTTTCATTCCTAGTTCGCCTCCTTGAAATACCTTTTTTGTTCAGTGGTTTCCCACAAGTGGTGCCAATGAAATTGTAACGAGATAGACCTACGCATTCTCCTTGACGTGTAGGGTGTTTCGGCTACTTCGATGGACAAACACTACATACAAAATGAGGTTAGGGCTTCCTCCCCAGTTAAACCTACGGCGTGAGAATCAATAGATGGTTTAGTAAAATAGGAAATGTAATTGATATTCAAATAGCTCGGGTTCTTCAGTCCATACCTTTCCCACCTTAGGAGTATTTATAGGCCCTTGGTGCAACGTACCGTTCGACGGTTATTGGTGCCACGTGTCCCACGCAACTCCTCCCGCTTTCTCCACATTCTGAAGGGATGATCTCCATTTCTTTAACGGTTGGTTGTATCCATGATTGCGGTTAAACGATTCTCGTCCGATTCATGACCATTTTTAGGTTAAGTATGGTGTTGGCCTCATAGTGGCAAACATTCTATAGTGGTAGACGACCTATGTGAATGTAGAGTGTCTTGTAGTAATCAACAGCCATGTGGTGGTAGGCGGTATGTAGTGGTACATGTGAACATAGAGTGCCTCATAGTAGTCGACGGCCTCGTGGTGATAGGCGACCTGTAGTGGTAGACGACTCATGTGAACACAGAGGGCCTCATGGTGGTAGTCAACCTCACATAAGGTGCTCTACGTAGAGTGTCTATCAAGTAGTCCTTACCTTGTGGCTATCGTAGATCATTATTGACACCATCCTATATCACCCGCCTTGTAATGGTGTGAATGTGTTTTGACAATATATGACTAAAATATCAAGTCTTTGGGACCCACTCGCATACATGTACTAAGGTGTTTAGCCTTTGGTCATATCTGTGCGCGTATGATCATAATTTCATAACTTTCAATTATCGCATTATGAGTAACTTTACCATGTATATTGATATTAGTCGATACATGTATACGGTTTTTCAAGGGTACCTTTTTTGTGTGATTTTTGAGTGTATTATATAGTTTACAAAATAAAAATATCAACTTATAGTGTTATGATATAATATTTATATTTATATTTTCGTTGATGCTAGAATTAAACAGATTCTTTATGTTTTGTATGTCCTTTATTAGATCTTATGATTTTCATTATTATGTACAGTTAAGTGATTATTATATTTTAGAATTGCTAAATGATATATTAGTATATATTTGATTTTTTAGTAAATGTGTGTGAACCAAAAATGTATAATTATTTGAGAAGTCTTCACTCACTAAGTTACAAGCTCATATAAATTATCGCCCATTTTCTCATCAAGTAATAGTTGAGTCAGGTAACTTACCTGTTGATATGTCGAGTTGAGTTGGGTCAAGTGGCATAATGGGATTGTATGATTCATTTATTTGATTATGTAGTCATTACATTTGTTAAAAGAATTTTAAATTAATTATAGTCACATATCAGGCAAAAGTAACTTTGGTTGTAGGTTTGTCATCCAGTAGGCATTCTCATCTGTGCAAGTCATGTTTCGAGTCTGCTAGACTGATTCCAAATAGAGCATATCCAACAAAATCTACCTTTTCAAGTTTAGGACTTATTTCCTTAAAAAGTGACTTGTACAATATAATAGGAATCAAATTTTGAATTTGACTTACTTCCGAGCTTCGTTTAAAATTTTATATTTCTTAACAGATTGAATGAAATCTGTTTCTACTAAGGGCTCTAGCTTTTGAAAGAAATTGGAAAGACAGGTTCTTCTAATGCAAAATTCTAATTGCCTCGAGCAAAATAGTCACTTTTACTTACAATAAAAATGACAAATGAATCTTCTTCTGCTACAAGTACTACAGCATTTTAAGCTCAGATTACGAGTCGACATTCAACTGAATTTAGAAACATAATTTCAAAAAAGAATGATATAAATTCTTTTTTCCTGAATAAATCAATGGCAGAGATCAACACAAAGCTTCTGAATCTGTGCTGTGTTATTGCCATCATCCAATAAATAAAATTTGTGTCTCTGGTTCTTTATGCATGTCATATTCAGCTGATTCTCTAGTTGGCTAACCTGTTCATGCACACAAAACTTGGACTAGTCACAAACATTTACATTAATTAAAACTTGTGTTGAGGTTTTGCGTCCGCATGAAATCCAAATCCATGAAGTTTTATAGTATATGATCCACGTGTACACTGAAAATAACAAATCTCGTTCTTGATAAATATGAGGTCAGTTTATGCAAATTATTATCTTCCAAACTATTCAGATCATATTTACGAAAATATCTAAATCAACTAGATACTTAGAAACTATCACATGCCATGTTAGTTTTAGTCTGCATTTCTTGCTTTTGATATGTTCTACTGAGAGAAAGAGAACGTATCGCTCTTATGAATGGAAAGCATAAAGAGGACTACACAAAACATGTACTAATCACCAAAGCCGTCCTTCAATGTATGATTGATGCATAATGCATTTAATTCGTGGGAAATTCTCTGAATTTTCTGCTCGTGTAAGAATAAAAAGATTTTATGTTGCAGAAATGCAAATGTCATTAGTAGTGCACTAGACACTAGGAATGGACTAATGAACCAGGACTGAGATATGGATCAAGAATAAGAAAAAGAAAATAAATCCTTGAGAAATTTAGTAATTCGCCTTGTGATGACTGATGATCTACCATAAAATTTCAGTTCAAGAAAGAACGACGTAACATAGGGTAACAAAAACATGACAAAAAATAGAAGGAAATCAGACTAATGTTCATGGAGTTTCACTATCTCTTACCAAGCACCGTGCTTCGCAAGTCCAGAATGGTGTAGGTACACAACTTAAATAATGACACCAAGAACAATAGTGATTCCCATCAACCCCTCGAAGAAGCAAATTCAGGCCAACAACAAATCTGCAAAAGAAAAATGAAGAAAAAAAAAAGAATCATTAAGATAATTCATTGGAGCTGTAATTTGTGCAATGAAACATTAATTGGTATGATAAAAAAAAAAAAAAATAACAACTAGCTGAAGTTATCTTCAGTTTGCAGTTAGAAAGAGGATGGTGAAACTTACCCTACTATCAGAAGTATCAGTGAAACAACTAACATTATGTACTGATATAACTTGTACTTGGATTTGCATGACTTCGCAGAGTAACTAGAAGGAGCGGTTCGTTGTTTTACATATCCGAAATGAGGGCGAATCAGAAGGACAAATCCCAACAGAAATCCAGTAACAAATCCTCCTAGATGTGCAAAGTTGTCTACGTGAGGGAGGATTCCAACAGCAAGGTTTATAATGATGATGACAACGAGAGTTAATATTGCTTCAAACTGGTTGAAAAATACATAAGAATTTCATGATATATTACATTCATTTATCATATAAAGTGTGAAATTATTAAAGAAAGATAATTTACTTATATACCTTATTTTCATATATTGTCCAATTGACAAAGAGTTCAGAAAGCATTGCACCAAGTAAACCAAATAATGCACCAGAAGCACCAACAGAGATAGTTGTACGCACAAACAAGCACGATGACAAACTTCCTCCAATTCCAGCTATAACATACAGCAAACCAATCCGCACTGTAGATGGAATAAAACAATACAATAGAAGAAAACAAGCATAGTAACACAGCATTAACTCGTGTTTGATCCTCTCTAATAAATGCGATTCTCCATCAACATATACCAAAAATTTTAAATGCGACAGTGTGAATGCATCTATGCATTAAGGGAATATTGTGGCTTGAGTTAAAATATAATATGACTTGTAAGAATGTGCTTCAAGTTGAATTCCATAATAAAAACATGAACTTAAGACAGTATAACGAATCGTTTGTAGTTTTTAACAGCCAAGTTCTGAATTATAAGACTATTATCTGATTCATAGAACTTCAATTTGCAATATTTTGCATAACTGAGCATGTTGATAATTTCAATTTACTCGACTCATCAGAGACTTTAAACACTGAGGGTGTGTTTGATAGTCTAGAAAATTAGGTGGAAAAAGAAAATGCTTTCCAACTTAACCCAATTAATGGTGTTTGATTGCAAAAGTTTTCTTGGCTTTTGTCTTTCCTACCTTTTTTAGGTACAACAATTTTATGCACATTTTATTGATTTTGTTTTCCCACATATTAGGTGGGAAAGCAATTTCCATCTTTTTTTTTTTTTTTTAATAGCAATGGCAACAAATTCTATCAACTATTACAAAAAGAATTTTCACTTTTGTTGACAATTTCTATGCAAAACAAAGTCAAACGAATATGGTAATTTTTTCTAATTGTTAAATTTTTTTTTTTTTTACTTTTTGGTAATTGGAACAAATTCTAGACGCAATGATAGAAAAAATTATCACTTTAATGGACAATTTCTATAAAAAATGAAGTCAAACGGACACTAAACTTTCAACATTTGTCAGGTGAAAAATTATACCAATCAAACACAATTAATTACAATTCACAGTAAAACAAATTCTAGGCAATTTAATTCCCAATAAAATATTTTCTTTTCACCTATTTTCCACATTTGCAATCAAACGGACCCTAAATGCAAATAAACTAAACCTTGTTTGATAAAGCATTTCATAAAAGTTGATGTAATGTATATTTGAGAAGTTAATGAAATGCTGTGGGTCCCATAAAATATCTGATCAAAACTAACCGTTGACTTTGACCTTAACATTTTAACAACTTTTTAAGGTATCCCAGACAAGCACTTATAAGTTTTCACAATAGTCCAAAATACGAGTTGTTTATAATTCAATCAGAGAGAGACGTGGAACATTTTTTTCCTTCGAAGGGCAAATAAAATTTAGTCTATGCAAATAACACTAGGACATACCAAATCCAAACTCCTCCTCGAGCCGAAGGCCAACAAATAGCAAACTCACCATATTGGCAACAATGTGAAACACTCCTGCATGCAACCACATACACGAGGCCAGTCGCCATACTTGATGTTTTTCGACCACTTCCCTTGTGTGCAGAGCCCCCATTTCTAATAACCTGAAAATCTAAGATCGATAAGTTTTCTTAGAATGCACATCAACTAATACAGACTCTGAGGTGGTATCATGAGGATAAAGCACACGTAGATATAGCAGGATTTTCTTTTCCCCCGAGGCAGATTGAAGGTACATAAACATCCTGTTTATATTTCTCTTTTCGTGGGAATTAAAATAAGATTTTTAGTAAATTTTAATAAAAGTGGATAAGTGGTTGAAAAGTTGTATGTCCAATGAAATGTGTTGTTAAAATTAATATTGACTTTACTCATATTAAAATCTTAGTAGAATATATCTTTGATGGTTTCAAGGAATTGGTGATGTAGAAAAAGCCTTGCTCTCTCACAGATATAACAGAACAACTGAAGCATTGTTTACCTCAAACTAACCTGCATTATAGGTTGAGCTCAGAGCTCCATTATAGAAATACCCTTCTTTCTTCAATAATATTCTCATAGAAATATTAGAGTGAATGGAAGATGACGTATTGGGACCAAAATTCATTTTTCTCCAAATTCATTTTCGATCATACATTTTATGTCGACCCACACGTATTTCATCAACTTTTACCAATATCTACTAAAAATCTGATTTTTAGCCAAACCAAACATGGGCTAAGTGTTATACATTCTAAGTGTTAAAAATGTAACAACAGAAAGTAGAAATTCTGAGGAAATAAAGCATCACCGTGGAATCAAACAACCAAAACATCAAATAGGTTTAGCGCTTGTTTGATAAAAAATTTTAAGAAGTGATTATTTTTGTGAACATATTGTTAAAAATGTGGGGTTGAAAATGAATGTTGGAAACAAATAATTCTCGGAAAATCAAAATCAAACAAAGTCTCAATACATGATAAGAAGATGCTAGATATTGACTCACGTAGCTGCCGATGGACCGAGCAAAGGGTTTTCATGGGTGTTCTGGAACGCGAACCGGCCTAAGACCGATTTTCCAATGCATCTATTAGAGTTGTGAGGACAATTATTAATGTACATTGAAACCAGAAACAGGACACTGTTGACAACAACAATGGACGGGACAATCCATGGGAACCATTTCTTGCACAGCTGAAAAGTGCGCGGCGGCGGCGGCGGAGGTGGAGGTGGGCTGTGGCGTTGCGGATCGGTCTGACATGGCTGGACTTTGATCTCGACCGGAGGACTCAACATTATGAGCGGACGACACAGCCAAGAATTGAAAGAAAGGTGGTGAAGAATGAAAAAACTTGTTATCATCTGAGAAATTTAAACTCCATTGGATGATCCAGGAAAATAGATGAAAACATTAAGAGACACAGAATGGAGCTATTTTTAGTAGGTTTGAAAGGTTGGTGCTTTAGAGCATCTCTAATGGTGCTATGAAATTGAATGTGAATTATCTTCATAATCATTTTTGCATTTCAGGTTATATTCCGGTGGATCTATATCTAAATTCTGCTCTAATGGGAAGATACAAAAAAATGGTGCAAGTGGGTTGGTAGTTTTTTCTTCTCGTGGATCTCGATCACATATAGATCCAAAAAAACATGTAAAATTAAAGTTTTTTACATTTTTTGTCGAAAAATGCGTTTTACATTTCATTTGCATCTCTTCATTGAAGAGGTTTTCGACTTCTTCGAAGATCTAAATTACAATTTAAATGTAATTGAGAGCACCATTGAAAATTATGAGCGCTTCACAAATAGAAATTAATTTCAAAATGTAATTTTATTCAAGGTTCTAGGAATGCTCTAAGAACGTTCCTAATACTTATAAAAAAAAGTTTTTTGATATTTTTAGTTTTTTTTTAAGAAATTTTTTTGAAGATTTAAAGAAATTTTATGAAAACTTTTGATCAAAATTGTTTGTAAATTTGTCTCAAAAACACAAAGTAAATCGACAAAAATTAAAGAACGCAGAGATTTTTTGCCTCAAGATATTCAGCCAAACGATCTACTCACCACATTGAGCATCCACAAAAGTGGTTATCGCTCTAAATCCACTAGAAATCAACAAAAAATACTGTACAAGAATCAAACATTTCGAGATTCAGAGCCTGTTTGGTACGGCTTAAAATTCAATTAAAATTGAAAATATGACCGTTATTGGATCTCACCCGTCTAATAAAAGTCAACAATAACGGCTATATTTTCAATTTTAATCTGATTTTAATCTCAACAAATTTCTCCCTCAAAACATTGTTTTCTCTCAAGATCTCTCTCGAAACGATTACACCAAGTAACCGGTAGTTACTGTCTAGTAACCATTACAAACACTCCATAACATAGAGAACGAAGTATCACAGAAGAAATCCAGAAGTTTTTCAGAGAGTAAAAATAAGAGCAAGGATAATACCCTAGAAAAATGATTTAAACAACCAAGCCAATCAAAGTATCCAGGGTACAGGGATTCAACAATTTAAGTTTCATCCAAGAGCCACCAATCAACCACATGGCATCATCTCAGCCATTAATCTAAAACGAACTTAAAGTTGCATTTCAGAAACGCGAGATTGCACATATGTGAGAGGCAATTGAGTTTGGGCTTCAATAGTATTTGAGCTGTCAATATTGTAAGTGGATCTAACATTGGGCTAGAAATTTGGGTCCAGCAAAGTGTTAAGCAAATCCAACAATCTCCAATATTGCTTGACATCTTTGTGTTTCATAATAGACTTAGAGGTTAACACCCCTGTTTGTTTCGATTACCCTATGTACTAGCAAAAAAAAAAAAAAAAATCAGTAATGGCATTTAAGAGATTCAAACAATCCCTAAATTTACGTAAATAAAGTATTTTTGTACACATGTCTGTAAGATTACATTTAGTAAACACCTTTTCTATTCTCATGATTTCATTTTCTAAAACATTTCTTATAAAGTGAGTGAAATTTAACATCTATTTTTAATTCTATCATGCAACATAGAATTACTACTTAAATGTATTACATATTGACTGTCACAATACAAGTTGCACTATTGTCGGAACAATCAATTTCATTTAACATATCTTTCAATCAAATACCTTCTTTTATAGCATCTGTGATGCAATATATTCAAGTTCTATCGGTGGTAGAGCTACAATCTTTTGCAACTGATATTTTCAACTTATGCAGGTGTCACTCAAAGTAAAAATATATGCTAATGTGGATTTTATATTATCACTATTACAAGTAAAATCTGAATCAACAAACATTTTAGTTTGATTGCAGTTTTACTTTTGTTAAACATTAACCGCAAGTTAATATTTCCTTTTAGATACCTTAATAACCATTTCATGGCTTCCAAGTGACATTCAGGACTGTTCATAAACCTACTGAGAATACTTATAGAGAAAAGCAAGATCGGATTTGGTATAGGCCAAAATATACATTACTGAACCAACAACATTTGCACAAGGAACTTTATTAATCCTAATATTTTCTCCTTCAGATTTAGAGCATTAAGCTACAAGACAATTTAAAGTGGGTAGCTAAGGGAAGACTGACCTCCTTAGACTCATTCATAGAAAATCTTCCTAATATTTTGGAAATATTATATTGTTAAGTTAGAAACATTTTATATTTAATTCTATCTCTTCTATTCTATATCCCTAAAATCTTTCTAGCAAGCCCTAAGTCGTTCATTTCAAATTCAAGTTTTAGTTTTAGGTTTATCTTATTTATCTCAGTTACATCACACCTAGCAAGTAAGATATCATCAACATATAACAAAAGATAATAAGAATTTGAACATCCTTTACCTTTAAAATAGAAACATAGATCATACTCACTTCTGTTGAAATCAAGTCCCTTGATTAAAAAAAGTATCAAATATGATATGCCACTACCCGTGAGCTTGTTTCGGGCCATACGGAGATTTTTGTAAAAGACACTAACAATTTTCTTTTCCTTTTTGTTCAAACCCCTTTGGTTGAGTCTTATAAATTTTTTCATCCAAATTTCCATTTAAGAAAGCAATTTTTACAACTAATAGCTACAATTCAAATTGTGACACGAGATAGTAAAACTCTTATAGAGGTATATTTGACTATAGGAAAAAATATTTCATTGTAATCAATTCCCTAGATAAAACCATTAGTAACTGACCTGGCCTTGAACGTTACACTTTCATCTTATGATTCATCTTCTTTTATTTGTATATCCATTTAAAGTCAATAACCTTTAGTACATTTGATTTATTAACTAAGGTCCATGTCTTATTTTTGTCCAATGAAAGCATTTCATGTTTCATAGCTGCAAGCTAGAGGTTTGCATATTTTCCCCCTCAAAGGCCTCTTCATAAGAGCGTGGCTCATTGTTTAGAAAATTTTCTGCATTAAGTGCAGTGACAAATTTTGATTCATCAAATTTAGAATGTGGTCTAACTTCTCTTCTCACTCTATCCCTAGCTAAATGATAATTTTCTAAGACGTTTTCAGGTAAGTTAGTTTCATTTAGTTCAAGTTCGAGTTCAATGTTATGTTACTGAACTTGCTCCACTTCAATTTGGTCATCATTTCCAAGATTTAAATCTGTACGAAAGAGATCAATTTCCATAATGTTTTTATTTTGATTATTTTCAAAGTCAGTATTATCACTTTCCATTATATATGGCCTATCAATTTCATTAAAGACTACATTTCTACTAATGATGATTTTGTACCTACCCTTACCCCTTAGCCAAATTCTGAATCCTTTTACAACTTCGCTATTTCTAAAGTTTGCCTTCATTCTGGTGTGCATATGCAGCACATCCAAAAAAATTTAGTTTGGTAATTAATAGGATAACCATTCCAAATATGATCTAAAGTGTTACAACTCAGAGATTTAGTCGGAAATTTGTTTATCAAGTATGAGGTAAACAGCTTCTCCCCAAAATAATTTTGGGAGACCAGAGCTCATAAGCATGCATCTCACTTTCTAAAAGGGTTTGATTCATTCTATCAGTTGATCCATTCTGTTGTGGAGTATAAGTGTCAGTCATATGTATAAGGATGCTATTTTCTTTACAAAAATTATCAACTCTTCATTGCAGAACTTAAGGCCATTGTCGGTTCTAAAAATTTTAACATTTTTATTTACTTGATTTTCAATAAGAGTTTTCCATTTTTTAAAATTTTGGCAGGTGTCAAATTTATTTTTCAGAAGAATAACCCAACTTTTCTTAGAAAACTCAACAATTATGAGAAGGAAATATTTAAAATCAGAATAAGTACACACAAAGGTTAATCCCCAAAGATCAGCATGAATGTAATCAAGTATTGCTTTGGATTTATGAATGCCTGCAACAAAAGATGATTTCTTTTGCTTCCCACAAATGAAGTGTTCACAAAAAAAGACAACTTTTCAATCATTTCAGCACCCAAAAGACCTTGTTTCTTTAAAATGTGCAAATTCTCATCACTTATATGTCCAATTCTTTTGTACCATATTTCAGATTTATTATGTTGTGAGACTAGCTAGTGTGTTATCCACCAAGGTTGAAGATTTTAAAACATAAATTCCATTAATTGTATGGACCTTAATAATTTTTTTCAAAATTCCTTGGAAAGGTTAGAATTCCCGTATTAATGAAGGTCTCATATCCTTCATCGTCAAAGGTACCTAAAGAGATTAAGTTTCTCTTTAAATTAGGAATATATCTTATTTTCTCTAAAGTAAGTACATTTCCATTTTTAGTTTTAAACCAGTTTTTCCAGTTTCTTTAATTTGCAAGAGAAATCATCTCTCATAGTTACTCGTTCTCTATTAATTTCCAAAAATTCAGTAAAATATTCTTCATAGGGTGTTAAGTGAAAAGTACACCCAAAATCAAGAATCCATTCATCTTTAACAGTAGATTGAAACTTCTTCATAAGCTATTGCAGCTCATCCTTCAATTTTATTAGCATTTTCTGCTCTTCAATTCTTTTAAGACAATCTTTTATGAAATATCCTACCTTTCCACAAAAGTAACATTACTTTCTTTTGGCCTTATTGTTATTGTTATTTGATTTGTTTTTACCATTTGCAAATTTATCTGAAAATTCTTTTCCTTTTCCAAAATTTTTATTAGAAAAGTTATTATTGTTTCCTTTAGGACAATTCTTTCCTGTTAGTGTCATAGTAACTCCACTGGATGAATTCTATTACTCACTATAATTTAGATTTACAGCTTCGACTGTAAGCACTAATCAAACCCTTGTCTTTTAGAGTTTCACCAAGATGAAAGCTGGAAACGAAATAAAGAAGAAAGAAAAATGGTCCCCTGTTGGGTTAGGTACTGAGTATTGGGTTGAGTTGCTTTCTGTTTTGATAAATTATTTATTAGTAAAATAAACCAACATTTTTGGCTAAGCTTATACTGACATTAAGTAAATTATTTAATCTGAATCTTTCTTCTTTATATGTGAGTGAGCTTTTTTTATTTTATTAGTTAGCCAAACATTCACACGTCCTGAAGTAACAGCTAAATATTCTGGTACTTGTTTTACCTATAAGAAGTGCTGGAGCAATTTTTATTTTCTATTGCGGGTTCAAAAATTAAGTTGCAAAATTTGTTTGAAATAACTTCATTATGGATGGACATTTAAGTCAAAATTGAACCTTCAAACCGAAATCGAAATAGAATCAGACTTAGATGATAGAACCCATAGGAAAATTATTCTCAAATAGTAGGGTCAGAATCATCAATTGAAGCAGCCCATCAAAGCTTATGGATACCACTAGGAGGAGGATATACTCTAAAACTAAGTATACCTGCATATGTTTACTAGAAACTACTATTAGCAGTTTTTCCCCATATTTACGTATTATAAAAGGTAAGCCCCTGTTTGTGGCACATTTCTCTTCAATTGTAGACAAAAAATGAATGTTGGAGCAGCATCCTCTCAGACAAAAAATCGTGCACAATCTGACAAAGCAAGCCTACATTTCTCTATTCTACCCATCTTTCATTTTCTGATAAAAACTTTCCCAATTTCATCCGAACAAAGAAGTCGATCGAAACTTGCTTGAGGTCGAAATTGCCCATAACCGTTCAATGGCCGACATCGACCTTCCTTACCGGAATGCTCGTGACAGTGGTGGACCCCAGCTTCAGTATGTGAAAACGTATAAACTGCAACGACTGTTACAGTAGCACCGAAAGAAGCAACATCTGCATTTTGTCACCGGAAGCAATTGGTTTCTTATATATCCTAAATTCGAGTCAGCGAAGCAATAGAAGTACATCGTCCATGGAGCTCTCCGTCGTGCTGCACCTTTAACCGCCCGTCAAAACTTTCGTCCATACTAAATCCTTCAATCGCGACGACTTGCTGGGTATTCTGCCCACTTCCGAAGTGCTTCGTTCTTGCTTAAAAAAGTTCGACCACGGCCTTGACGACCTCGTTCTGACGACGGAGGCATATATTAGATATTCCAGATATTTACACAAGCTCCAGCCATCCATGCTAGCTGTCATTTAGTTTCTTTTCCCGCCTTTTTCTGTTATTTATATATAAATAGCTGATTAATTGTAATTAGAAGAATAAGATATTCTTAAGTATGAATAATATCTTTTTCCCTCCTTCTCTCTCTTAATTCAATATGGTATCAGAGCCAAAGAAACTCTACTTCATCTTCAACATCTTCTTCTCCGGATTTTGAATCGGAACTCCACCGATTGCCTGATTTCCGAACCGATCGCTGATTTCTATTTCCTTTTCTCACATCTTCATGGCCACTGAAGCTCCGATGAGTTCAGACAGTTCAGGGAACAATTCGACCATTGATGATGGATCAAGCCCCTATTACCTTCACCATTCTAACAGCCCAGGCCTTATCCTGGTTTCTCAACCGTTGATCGGAGATAATTACGCCTCTTGGAGCAGAAGTATGATGATAGCCTTATCTGTCAAAAACAAACAAGGCTTCGTTGATGGAACTGTTACAAAACCTGTAGGTAATGATAATCTGATCCCTGCATGGACTCGTAACAACAATATAGTCATTTCCTGGATACTTAATTCGGTGTCTAAAGAGATCTCAGCAAGTGTTTTCTATTCGGTATCTGCTTATGAAATCTGGGAGGATCTTAAGGAGAGATTTCAACAGAAAAACGGCCCACGCATTTTCCAGTTGAGGCGTGAGTTGATGAATCATTCTCAAAATCAATTGAATGTAGGAACTTACTTCACCAAGCTGAAGACAATCTGGGAAGAGCTAAGCAATTATAGACCTTCATGCTCATGTGGAAAGTGTACATGTGGGGGAATTAAGAATTTGGAAGAACATTACCAGACTGAATACGTGATGTCCTTTTTAATGGGGCTTTATGACTCTTTTGCTCAAACACGCAGTCAAATACTACTTATGGATCCAATACCGGCTATTAACAAAGTTTTTGCTCTTGTATCTCAAGAAGAGCATCAGAGAACTATGAATAATGAGACAAGATCATCTATTGGAAATAATCCTATGGCTTTTTATGTCAAAAATGAGAGAAATCGATCGATCAGTAGTCAACAGCCTGGTAGATATCAGAAAAGGGATCGTCCAATATGTACTTATTGTGGAGGCACTGGTCATTCCATAGACAAATGCTACAAACTTCATGGTTATCCCCCTGGGTACAAGGCCAAGCAAAAGGTCCCTTCATCCTTTCAAACTGTTAACGTAGCTGCACATCAGATACATGAAACCTCTACTCATTCAGGAAGTGTTGATGGATTTGTCCAGACATTGAATCCAAATCAGTACCAACAGCTACTCGCCATGTTGAACTCACATTTGACCACAACCAAAGATGACACAGGACCTCACGTGAAAGCCACCAACACATCAGGTATATCCTTGTCTGTTTCCAATCATCCTATCCTTCGTTCTTCTAGACATTAGATAGTTGACTCCGGTGCCACAAGTCATGTCTGCTTTGATAAGCATCTATTTCATACTCTAATCCCCATTTCAAATTCATTTGTTACTCTTCCCAACAATTCCCGATTACAGGTTCATTTCTCTGGAATAATTCAACTCAGCCCTTTATTGACTCTTTATGATGTACTTTATGTTCCACAATTCCAATTCAACTTGTTATCTGTTACTTCTCTGACCAGGAACTCTTCTATTCAAATCAATTTTCTCATGAACTATTGTCTCATTCAGGAAATACCAACTTTGAAGACGATTGGCAAGGGTAACAAAGTGGCAAATCTTTATGTAATTGAGACTGCCTATTGCTTCAATTCTTATAAATTTGCTCAAGTCAGTTCTGATATTCCCTGTAATTCTTCTATTTCAAATGTAAATAATGTGTCTTCTCAACTATGGCACAATAGACTTGGACATTTATCTTTCAAACGCTTAGAACTTTTTAAGGATAGGTTGTTAATCAGCTGTAGTAACCATAAAGAAGCTCATTGTTCCATTTGCCCTTTGGCAAAACAGCGACGACTCTCTTTTATTTCCAACAATAACTTGTCTCAAAATGCTTTTGATTTGGTTCATTGTGATACATGGGGCCCTTACCATACACCAACACACACTGGTTATCGTTATTTCTTAACATTAGTCGATGACTGTACTAGATTTACATGGGTATTTCTAATGAAACAAAAATCTGATGCTAGAGCCTTAATTCCAAAATTTTTCTCCTTCATTGAAACACAATTTGGCAGAGTTATTAAACGGTTCAGGTCTGATAATGCACCTGAACTTCGTCTCACTGATTTCTTCAGCTCCAAAGGTGTATTGCACCAATTTTCTTGTGTTGAGCGACCTAAACAAAATTCAGTGGTAGAAAGAAAACATCAACATTTACTTAACGTTGCTCGTGCACTCTACTTTCAGTCACATATCCTAATAAAATTCTGGGGGGAGTGTGTTCTCACTGCTACATATTTGATCAATCGTACCCCTTCACCTTTATTACATGGTGAAACTCCTTTTCAGCTTCTTTATGGTGAACCAGTTAATTACACCTGCCTCAAGGTTTTTGGTTGTTTATGCTATACATCAACCTTACCTTCTACTAGAACCAAGTTTCACCCTCGTGCTGTACCATGCGTATTTGTTGGATATGTACCAGGAGTTAAAGGATATAAACTCTATAATCTAGATTCCAAAGTTTTTTTTTGTGTCCCGTGATGTGATCTTCCATGAAAATTTGTTCCATTTTCAGTTAGTTCCTCATTCTCCTGACATGGTTGATCCTTTTCCTGATTTAGTCTCACCTATTCCAGCATCTGATCCTTCCATACCTAATGAGGCTGATTCTACCTCTATCATTCATCCAGAGATTCATCCTCCTACTGATATCATTCCTATTGACATTGCCACTGATCATCAGCCAATGGTTCGAAGGACTTCCAGGACAATCAAAACCCCATCTTATTTGCGTGATTATCACTGCCACTTACTACAACACACTTCTCAGTCATCTCATATCTCCTACCCTCTGCAGCATTACATTTCTTATAAATCACTCTCTCCTTCACACTGTACCTATTTGTTCCATGTCTCTGCCAACTTTGAGCCTCAATTCTATCACCAAGCTGTCACTTATCCACATTGGCGAGATGCTATGGATACTGAATTGGATGCTATGGAATCTAATCACACTTGATCTGTTCAAACTCTACCAAAGGACAAGCATTCAATTGGGTGCAAGTGGATTTACAAAATTAAATATAAGTCTGATGGTACGATTGAACGCTATAAGGCCCGATTGGTGGCGAAGGGAAGAGGTACACACAACAAGAAGGCCTTGATTTCCTTGAAACATTTTCTCCCGTTGCAAAGTTAGTTACAGTGAAAATGTTACTTGCTATTGCTGCGATTAATGGTTGGCATCTTTTCCAATTAGATGTTAATAATGCATTTTTAAATGGGGATCTATTTGAGGAGGTGTATATGGATCTTCCCTTGGGCTATGATACTTACAAGAAGGTTGCGAGTAAGGGGGAGAAACTTGTATGCCGTTTACATAAATCAATCTATGGCTTGAAACAAGCCTCACGGCAATGGTTCTCTAAGTTCTCACAGACTCTTACTTTACATGGATTTACACAATCCAAGGCAGATTACTCTCTTTTCACTAAGGGTACTGGATCTTCATTTGTGACTTTGTTAGTTTATGTTGACGATATAATAATCACAGGTTCTGATTTACCTGTTCTTGGAGAGTTGAAGCAGTTCCTTCATAGCCAATTTAAACTAAAGGATCTAGGTACTTTAAAGTACTTCCTTGGTTTAGAAATTACACGGTCAGATCGTGGTTTATTTTTCTCTCAATGCCATTATACCTTACAGTTACTTGAGGATTCTGGTTATCTTGCAAGTAAACCAGCCTCTTCACCTATGGATCCTAAAACGAAACTCAGTGCACTTGATGGTGATCTCATTCCTGATGCTTCTTCTTATCGACGACTGGTTGGACGTTTATTATATCTTACTATCTCCCGACCGGATATTACGTTTGCTGTCCATAAACTTAGCCAGTATGTCTCTTCTCCTAGACAGCCTCACCTGGACGCAACACATCACCTTTTGAAATACTTAAAATCTTCACCTGGTTAGGGTCTATTTTTCTCTGCTTCCTCTAATTTTCAGCTACAGGCTTTTGCTGATGCTGATTGGGGTTCTTGCTTAGACACTCGTAAATCTGTCATTGGTTTTTGCATTTTTTTGGATGACTCTCTGATCTCTTGGAAATCCAAGAAACAAACAACTATCTCCCGATCATCTGCTGAGGCTGAATACAGGGCCCTTGCATCTACAGCTAGTGAACTTATATGGCTTCATCAGTTGCTGAATGACTTCCACATCAAACCATCTGGCCCTGCAGCCCTTTTTGTGATAATCAGGCCGCAATACACATTGCATCTAATCCTACTTTCCATGAAAGGACGAAACACATCGAGATCGACTGCCATTTTGTGCGCGATAAAGTTGCAGATGGGTTTATCAAACTTCTTCCAGTTCGAACGCACCATCAGCTTGTTGATCTGTTTACCAAGGCTTTACCTGCTAGCTCTTTACTTCCCTTGCTTTCCAAGATGGCTACTCTTGATATTCACCGGCCATCTTGAGGGGGAGTATTAGATATTCCAGATATTTACACAAGCTCCAGCCATCCATGCTAGCTGTCATTTAGTTTCTTTTCCCGCCTTTTTCTGTTATTTATATATAAATAGCTGATTAATTGTAATTAGAAGAATAAGATATTCTTAAGTATGAATAATATCTTTTTCCCTCCTTCTCTCTCTTAATTCAATATGGTATCAGAGCCAAAGAAACTCTACTTCATCTTCAACATCTTCTTCTCCGGATTTTGAATCGGAACTCCACCGATTGCCTGATTTCCGAACCGATCGCTGATTTCTATTTCCTTTTCTCACATCTTCATGGCCACTGAAGCTCCGATGAGTTCAGACAGTTCAGGGAACAATTCGACCATTGATGATGGATCAAGCCCCTATTACCTTCACCATTCTGACAGCCCAGGCCTTGTCCTGGTTTCTCAACCGTTGATCGGAGATAATTACGCCTCTTGGAGCAGAAGTATGATGATAGCCTTATCTGTCAAAAACAAACAAGGCTTCGTTGATGGAACTGTTACAAAACCTGTAGGTAATGATAATCTGATCCCTGCATGGACTCGTAACAACAATATAGTCATTTCCTGGATACTTAATTCGGTGTCTAAAGAGATCTCAGCAAGTGTTATCTATTCGGTATCTGCTTATGAAATCTGGGAGGATCTTAAGGAGAGATTTCAACAGAAAAACGGCCCACGCATTTTCCAGTTGAGGCGTGAGTTGATGAATCATTCTCAAAATCAATTGAATGTAGGAACTTACTTCACCAAGCTGAAGACAATCTGGGAAGAGCTAAGCAATTATAGACCTTCATGCTCATGTGGAAAGTGTACATGTGGGGGAATTAAGAATTTGGAAGAACATTACCAGACTGAATACGTGATGTCCTTTTTAATGGGGCTTTATGACTCTTTTGCTCAAACACGCAGTCAAATACTACTTATGGATCCAATACCGGCTATTAACAAAGTTTTTGCTCTTGTATCTCAAGAAGAGCATCAGAGAACTATGAATAATGAGACAAGATCATCTATTGGAAATAATCCTATGGCTTTTTACGTTAAAAATGAGAGAAATCGATCGAGCAGTAGTCAACAGCCTGGTAAATATCAGAAAAAGGATCGTCCAGTATGTACTTATTGTGGAGGCACTGGTCATTCCATAGACAAATGCTACAAACTTCATGGTTATCCCCCTGGGTACAAGGCCAAGCAAAAGGTCCCTTCATCCTTTCAAACTGTTAACGTAGCTGCACATCAGATACATGAAACCTCTACTCATTCAGGAAGTGTTGATGGATTTGTCCAGACATTGAATCCAAATCAGTACCAACAGCTACTCGCCATGTTGAACTCACATTTGACAACAACCAAAGATGACACAGGACCTTATGTGACAGCAACCAACACATCAGGTATATCCTTGTCTGTTTCCAATCGTCGTATCATTCGTTCTTCTAGACATTGGATAGTTGACTCCGGTGCCACAAGTCATGTCTGCTTTGATAAGCATCTATTTCATACTCTAATCCCAATTTCAAATTCATTTGTTACTCTTCCCAACAATTCCCGTATACAGGTTCATTTCTCTGGAATAATTCAACTCAGTCCTTTATTAACTCTTTATGATGTACTTTATGTTCCACAATTCCAATTCAACATGTTATCTGTTACTTCTCTGGCCAGGAACTCTTCTATTCAAATCAATTTTCTCATGAACTATTGTCTCATTCAAGAGATACCAACTTTGAAGACGATTGGCAAGGGTAACAAAGTGGCAAATCTCTATGTAATTGAGACTGCCTATTGCTTCAATTCTTATAAATTTGCTCCAGTCAGTTCTGATATTCCCTGTAATTCTTCTATTTCAAATGTAAATAATGTGTCTTCTCAACTATGGCACAATAGACTTGGACATTTATCTTTCAAACACTTAGAACTTCTGAAGGACAGGTTGTTAATCAGCTGTAATAATCATAAAGAAGCTCATTGTTCCATTTGCCCTTTGGCAAGACGACTCTCTTTTATTTCCAACAATAACTTGTCTCAAAATGCTTTTGATTTGGTTCATTGTGATACATGGGGCCCTTACCATACACCAACACATACTGGTTATCGTTATTTCTTAACATTAGCAGATGACTGTACTAGATTTACATGGGTGTTTCTAATGAGACAGAAATCTGATGCTAGAGCCTTAATTCCAAAAAATTTCTCCTTCATTGAAACACAATTTGGCAGAGTTATTAAACGATTCAGGTCTGATAATGCACCTGAACTTCGTCTCACTGATTTCTTCAGCTCCAAAGGTGTATTGCACCAATTTTCTTGTGTTGAGCGACCTAAACAAAATTCAGTGGTAGAAAGAAAACATCAACATTTACTTAACGTTGCTCGTGCACTCTACTTTCAGTCACATATCCTAATAAAATTCTGGGGGGAGTGTGTTCTCACTGCTACATATTTGATCAATCGTACCCCTTCACCTTTATTACATGGTGAAACTCCTTTTTAGCTTCTTTATGGTGAACCAGTTAATTACACCTGCCTCAAAGTTTTTGGTTGTTTATGCTATGCATCAACCTTACCTTCTACTAGAACCAAGTTTCACCATCGTGCTGTACCATGCGTATTTGTTGGATATGTACCAGGAGTTAAAGGATATAAACTCTATAATCTAGATTCCAAAGTTTTTTTTTGTGTCCCGTGATGTGATCTTCCATGAAAATTTGTTCCATTTTCAGTTAGTTCCTCATTCTCCTGACATGGTTGATCCTTTTCCTGATTTAGTCTTACCTATTCCAGCATCTGATCCTTCCATACCTAATGAGGCTGATTCTACCTCTATCATTCATCCAGAGATTCATCCTCCTACTGATATCATTCCTATTGACATTGCCACTGATCATCAGCCAATGGTTCGAAGGACTTCCAGGACAATCAAAACCCCATCTTATTTGCGTGATTATCACTGCCACTTACTACAACACACTTCTCAGTCATCTCATATCTCCTACCCTCTGCAGCATTACATTTCTTATAAATCACTCTCTCCTTCACACTGTACCTATTTGCTCCATGTCTCTGCCAACTTTGAGCCTCAATTCTATCACCAAGCTGTCACTTATCCACATTGGCGAGATGCTATGGATACTGAATTGGATGCTATGGAATCTAATCACACTTGATCTGTTCAAACTCTACCAAAGGACAAGCATTCAATTGGGTGCAAGTGGATTTACAAAATTAAATATAAGTCTGATGGTACGATTGAACGCTATAAGGCCCGATTGGTGGCGAAGGGAAGAGGTACACACAACAAGAAGGCCTTGATTTCCTTGAAACATTTTCTCCCGTTGCAAAGTTAGTTACAGTGAAAATGTTACTTGCTATTGCTGCGATTAATGGTTGGCATCTTTTCCAATTAGATGTTAATAATGCATTTTTAAATGGGGATCTATTTGAGGAGGTGTATATGGATCTTCCCTTGGGCTATGATACTTACAAGAAGGTTGCGAGTAAGGGGGAGAAACTTGTATGCCGTTTACATAAATCAATCTATGGCTTGAAACAAGCCTCACGGCAATGGTTCTCTAAGTTCTCACAGACTCTTACTTTACATGGATTTACACAATCCAAGGCAGATTACTCTCTTTTCACTAAGGGTACTGGATCTTCATTTGTGACTTTGTTAGTTTATGTTGACGATATAATAATCACAGGTTCTGATTTACCTGTTCTTGGAGAGTTGAAGCAGTTCCTTCATAGCCAATTTAAACTAAAGGATCTAGGTACTTTAAAGTACTTCCTTGGTTTAGAAATTACACGGTCAGATCGTGGTTTATTTTTCTCTCAATGCCATTATACCTTACAGTTACTTGAGGATTCTGGTTATCTTGCAAGTAAACCAGCCTCTTCACCTATGGATCCTAAAACGAAACTCAGTGCACTTGATGGTGATCTCATTCCTGATGCTTCTTCTTATCGACGACTGGTTGGACGTTTATTATATCTTACTATCTCCCGACCGGATATTACGTTTGCTGTCCATAAACTTAGCCAGTATGTCTCTTCTCCTAGACAGCCTCACCTGGACGCAACACATCACCTTTTGAAATACTTAAAATCTTCACCTGGTTAGGGTCTATTTTTCTCTGCTTCCTCTAATTTTCAGCTACAGGCTTTTGCTGATGCTGATTGGGGTTCTTGCTTAGACACTCGTAAATCTGTCATTGGTTTTTGCATTTTTTTGGATGACTCTCTGATCTCTTGGAAATCCAAGAAACAAACAACTATCTCCCGATCATCTGCTGAGGCTGAATACAGGGCCCTTGCATCTACAGCTAGTGAACTTATATGGCTTCATCAGTTGCTGAATGACTTCCACATCAAACCATCTGGCCCTGCAGCCCTTTTTGTGATAATCAGGCCGCAATACACATTGCATCTAATCCTACTTTCCATGAAAGGACGAAACACATCGAGATCGACTGCCATTTTGTGCGCGATAAAGTTGCAGATGGGTTTATCAAACTTCTTCCAGTTCGAACGCACCATCAGCTTGTTGATCTGTTTACCAAGGCTTTACCTGCTAGCTCTTTACTTCCCTTGCTTTCCAAGATGGCTACTCTTGATATTCACCGGCCATCTTGAGGGGGAGTATTAGATATTCCAGATATTTACACAAGCTCCAGCCATCCATGCTAGCTGTCATTTAGTTTCTTTTCCCGCCTTTTTCTGTTATTTATATATAAATAGCTGATTAATTGTAATTAGAAGAATAAGATATTCTTAAGTATGAATAATATCTTTTTCCCTCCTTCTCTCTCTTAATTCAATAGCATACAATGCTTACATTTACTCGCCTATAGATTTGGCACAGTCCATAAACGTGAAAAGTGGTTGGATTTTTTTTTTGCCATTATCCGAAATCAATGGAGCCATTCCCAAACGAGGTATGTTACTAGAGTAAGCTTCAATTATAGTTTTTATTCTTTAATCGTTTTCCAACTCTGTTGGTCTACTTCCGGCAGATGGGTAACGTTCGAGGTCTTGGTTCGTCCAATTCGAATGAGTGTCATAACTACTCTGGCTCCAAAAAATATGTAAAATGGAACCCTACAGAAAGGAGAACGTTTATACCTACGAGACTGTGATCACCGAAGTTCATCGACACGGTAAGTGTTTCACGAAGTACGATTGTGAACGTGTTATTACACTTTTCAACTCCATCTTTGGCCACAATTAGAGCAAACAACAACTTCGCAACCATTGGGACGCAATGCGTCGAGACCACAAACACCTCACCGAGCTGTTATCTTTTATTGGGGTAGAATATAACCCATCGACATGCCTAATATGTACATTAGACGAATGATGGACCCGAGAAATAAAAGTACATTACGAACATATCGCCTACGTCACTTGCATTTGAGTGTTCTGTACTTGTGTCTAAACCCTAATTCTCCGTGTAAACGAGTTTCATGACATTAATACCGGAGTGATTGTTTGAAGGTTGTGGATTGGAGTCGGATATTGCTCCGTCGAATAGTTTATTATGCTTAGTAATGTGTAATGTCCTAAAAAATGTGACTATAGGCAGTCTGTTGTTGATGTTAAGGTGTTTTCCATAGATAACATTTCCTCGAAGATGCTTGTTGCTACAGTAATTTGTGACAAGTGGTTATACTTGTTTGTATAGCATTTGTAATAAATATGTCATCAACATTCTGTCTTGATGCCTGAGCAGTCAAATCTTTTTTGAAGAATGTCCACACTTAGCTTAATTCGTTCTTCTGAAAAAGCACAATCGTTTAAAATTTTCACATCTATCAAC
Organism: Fraxinus excelsior; assembly: GCA_019097785.1. Classification (NCBI taxonomy): domain Eukaryota; kingdom Viridiplantae; phylum Streptophyta; class Magnoliopsida; order Lamiales; family Oleaceae; genus Fraxinus; species Fraxinus excelsior. The sequence continues at coordinate 11,764,463 of CM032627.1, read as the reverse complement.
TCATTGTCATTTGCATTTTTGTATAACTGTCATTGTAGGAGCACAAGAGTCACAAAGATTATAAAGACAAAGATGTTAGTGAGATCTACATCCGATATTGTCAACTTTTTGGCAACAGTTATGACGGTGACAAGTACACAATGACCCAGACAAAATTATGAAGGACGGGATTCGCATTGTTCGAGGACAGTGCAGCTGCATACCACATGGATGCAATCTCTGTAGATGGGGAGAGTATTGGCTCGATCAATGAGGGAGACGAAGAGAAGTCCAACTCAAGCGTGAATGCTTTCGAAGCCAACAACGACGAAAAAAGGAAGTCAGCAATGACTTCGAAAAAGGGGAAGAAAAAGAAAATTTTTGCTTGAGAGTTGTCGTTTTCTATTAACTGGGCAAACAGTGCCGCCGAGGAAAATACTGGAGTTGTATGCGTTGAAGAGTTACTTGCCGCTAAGAGACTCAAGCGACGAACCCCCCTGTACTTTTTTGCACGTACGCTTCTTGCACAAAAGCGCTACTGGGATATGCTCGACGTGATGTGCAATACTGACGAAAAATTTGAGTTGATTGAGTGTCAGTTTAATGAGCCCAACAAATAAATTCATTAATAACTCTACAAATTCTAGTAATTTATTATGTTGTTGTTCTTCCTCATTTTCCCCATGACACTAGCATCTTTCCGTAGCTGTACCCCATACGTCACGATTCTCTTGCATTTCATATGTCACTGGAAAATGTAGGCACGGAAACCCGTATAACCAAGAAGAAAACGCAGCAAAAAAAGACATAAAATTTTGAAGACGAGGAAAACAAAAACTTGAATCCGCATACGGCTTCACTATTTGCAAAGTAGCACTTTGTTTCCAAGAAGATAGTCAATTTGAATTCTGTCGGCAAGAATATAAATAATAAATAAGTTGATAAATAATATGATGTTGAGAATTGAATTGATTGAATGAAATAAGAAAAGACATAACAGATATTTATCAAGACTGATTAGGAAGAAAGTAAGTTGGCTATCAAATTTAAACCAGTATGAGTGTGAAAACAAAGGAGGCAAAAATGAAATCAAATGAAGTAGTGATTGCATAAGATCTAAAGAAATCTTGCGGGGGCAAATAAATTATGGAAGGGTTATCGCTCATATAATGCTAATAATTCAATATTTTATATAGTTTTGCCTAATAACATTTCAAATTCTATAGCACGCCGTCTCAATTTTTTCCCTTCTTACACAAACACTTTCAATATATATAGTCTATATTAATTAATAATTAGGAAGAAAAATTTAATTAGTTTTTTTATTAACTAATAATTACTCTCAACAAAAATTGTATTTTAAGATTAAACAAACAAAGAATTGGAAAACTAAAACTTGAATCCGCATGTGGCTTCACTATTTGCAAGGTAGTACTTTGTTTCCAAGAAGATAGTCAATTTGAATTCTGGTGGCAAGAATAATATAAATAATAAATAAGTTGATAAATAATATGAAGTTGAGAATTGAATTGATTGAATGAAATAAGAAAAGGCACAATAGATATTTATCAAGACCGGTTAGGAAGAAAGTAAGTTGGCTATCAAGTTCAAACCAAGATGAGTGTGAAAACAAATGAGGTAAAAATGAAATCGAATGAAGTAGTGATTGGATAAGTTCTAAAGAAATCCTGCGGGACAAATAAATTATGGAAGGGTTATCGCTAATAATTCAATATTTTATATAGTTTTGCCTAATAACATCTCAAATTCTATAGCACGCCGTCTCAATTTTTTCCCTTCTTAAACAAACTCTTTCAATATATATAGTCTATATTAATAATAATTAGGAAGAAAAATTTAATTACTTTTTTTTATTGACTAATAATTACTCTCAACAAAAACTGTATTTTAAGGTTAAACAAACAAAGAATTGTTTTGGGTATAAGAACAACTAAGTATCCAAGTTTTTTGTAGTAATTATTTCGGGAAAAATTGACTGGACATCGCCTTTGCGTGTACATGCTTCCAAATAATTTGGAGGTACCGAAGGTCTCCCTAAATAATCCGTGGACACCGTGTACATGGGTCCTCCGCAGAGACATACTTCAATTAGTAATATAAACATTTAAGTCGTTAACTCAAATATTGACGAAATGAAACCTGAAGAAAATTATAAACATTGTTTATATGCTACTATCAACGAGGAAGTAGAAAATTATAAACATTGTTTATCCGAGCAAAACGAAGAGGAAAAAAATGGAGAGATGATTGATAGCTTGACCTTGCATAATAAATATTAATGAAAAAAAATATTGGAAACAAATTCAAAATTGATGAAAAAGAAAATACAAATTAAGAGTCCTCAATTTGTTAATAATAATTAAATAATAAATACTAAAATAAAAAACGGTAGGAAATTAAAATTTAGATTTTCAACAGGATAAAGTATATATAGAAGTAAAAAAGTGTAACTAAAATTTTATGTTGAAAATCTAACACATTGAATGTATTGTAGTTGTAAATTTGGCAGGTGAATTAAGAATATTATTTAATGGTTTGTAGAATTGATAATTTTTTGTTGAAAATGTAATAAATTTTATGTATTGTATTTGTAAATTTGGTAGGTTTTTAATTTTTTTTTTTCTGTTAATAAAAAAATATGTAAAAAACGAAAATATTCTGTGCACGCACGGAGAGCAATTCGTGCGCACACGAACCTCTCCATGCGCGCACAAAGAGTTACTCTTCGTCGTGCACGGAGAGTTCTCTCCGTGCACCACGAAGTAACTCTCCGTGTAGATGGAGACATAATTTGTCCATCTTAAAATAAAATAGTAAAATCATCCAATAACATTTAAGGCGCTCCAATAACATTTAAGGCGCTAACTCGAATATTGACGATGCTGCTTCAATAGCAATATAAATATTTAGGGCGCTAACTCAAATATTCAAGAAATGAAATCTAAAGAAGAATATCAAAATTGTTTACATGCAAGTAAAAAACTAATTAAACATTATTGAATGAAGCTAAATTTTTAAATAGAGCTAAATTTTTAGAACCGATGAAATTATCACCTTTTCAATCGAGTAAAACGAAGAGAAGAAAAAGTGAGAGATGGCGAATAGTTTGACCCTCCATAATGTTGAGGAATAAAAATCGGTGCGTTCCCATCCTAAAATTTTAATTTCTTTTTCTAAAAACGAAAAACGATAATTTGACATATACCTCCGACAGCCGGTATACACAATGCTGAATTTGCACTGAGACGATGAGAAGAGAAAATTTGGGAAGCACAGATATGATTATGGCAATATGCGAAGGTAAATAAATTGTTGTGTAGCTTCTTTATATATATATATATATATATATATATATATATATATATATATATATAAGATATTTATAAAATATTAACAGAAAATAGGTCGGCAAATAATCGGGTCGTCAGGAATAAAGAAAATGAATGGGGAATTGAATTGTTGAAATTGGAAAAGTGAAAAGAGATATTTACGAAGGCGGTTATCATGTTAAAAAAAACAGTTTAAGTGTGAAATAAAGGGTGCAAAAAATAACAGTGATTTGTCATCCCTTGATTTAGTGAATTTGTTGAAACTTGAAAAAATTGGAAAAGTAAAAATAGATATTTACGGAGGCGGTCATCATGTTTAAAAAACGGTTTAATTATGAAACAAATGGTGCAAAAATGATCAGTGATTTGCCATCCCCGTGGAGATTAAAACAGATATTTAGGTTTAGAAAGAAACTAAGTCGGCTGCAGCTGAAAGTAAGTCAATTATCAGCTGAAACGAGTTTAAGTGGGAGCTGAAATCAGTTTAAGTGTGAAAACAATGGTGCAAAAATGAACAGTAACTTTTAGGGGTGTCCGTGGGTCGGTTCGGTTCGGTTCGGTTCTGCTTGGTTCCAGAATTTTCGGGTATTTAATAAATGGACCCGTCGGGTCCAAATATAATTATGGAACCGTTCGGGTTCGGTTCCGTTCCGTTCGGTTCGGTTCGGTTCGGTTCGGTTCCGTACCATAATTAAATTTTTTAACATTTACAGCAATACTACATAAATATAACTAATGACATTTCATTTGTAACTTTTACAAATTAACATAACCAAATTCAAAAATATAAAAATAACTAGCTGTCGAATAACATCAATTCAATGCATACAAATACCAAAAAGTAGATATTAATACTTACCAACTATTTGATTTAATCATCAACTGCTACTGCTTGACTTGTCATGGCAAAAAACTCTACAAGAATTGAAAAAGTACAATTAACAAACAAATAAACTAAAAAATATTCAACTAATAAGATTTGATAAAAAATATATATAAGATATATCTATTACCCGTCTCAATGCCCTCATAGAACTTTGTTTCTTCAATGCAAATTTCATCTTGGGAAACTTTCAAGAGTCTAGAATATTTTCTTAGCCAGTTTTGTGTATAAATTAAGGCTTCAACTGTTTTAGGAGTTAAAGAACTCCTAAATGGATCAAGAATGCATCCTCCAGTACTAAATGCTAACTCAGAAGCAACTGTAGATACAGGAATGGCGGAACATCCCTTGCAACCTCAGATAAAAATTCAAATATTGATTTATTAATCTTCCACCAATGTAAAATGTTAGAAAAAATAAAATAATTTAATTAATTCAATAAAAAAATAAAAAAAAATTATTTAGTTTCGGGTCTCATTCGGTTCTTGGTCGAGACCCAAGACCCGACCCAAACCTTTCGGTTCTCGATTCGGGTACCCGTTCGGGTCTTTAACTTATGAAGAACCGCTCGGTTCGGTTCGGTTCGGGTTCGGTTCGGTTCAGATATTTTGGATACCCCTAGTAACTTTGCTATCCCCTCTTTTAAAAGAGCAGTGATATATATATATATATATATATATATATATATATATATATATATATATATATATAATTGAACAAGTTTAAAACACGTTCTAAAAAGATATTACTTTATTGTTTCTCATAATCCTTCCGCCAAATGGTACAAATTAGGGGGCTGCTATATGTATAGGGCCACGTCACAAGGGGTCAGCTTTATTAGGGGGTCTTGTGATGTGGCCACGTACGTATAACTTTATTCTACAAAATATTCTATTTGACAACATATAGAGAGAGAAAAGTGGTAAAGCGGAGTCAACAATGTCATTTCTCACTTTTCCATTGATCTTTGCACTAATTTTGCTGTGTTTTCTGTATCTTAAAAGGACTTTCTGAATTCAAAAGTGTTTTTATTTGAAAGGAATGTTATTTAGAATAACAGATATTACAACACCAATTTTAATAATATTAAACTCTTGTCTGGACACGATTCTTACTAGTTTAAGAATAATTTGGACGGTTGGAACAATATGTGGGCCCCCATGCAACCGTCATTATTGACTCAATATCAAACAAATTCCCTGTAACGTCCATCTCTCATATACAATGAAATAAATGTCACTAGGGTACAAAGTTAATTTTTCTAAGTTTGGTCAATAAATACAGTTGCCTTTTTACTATATAACGGATAAAATTTTGCTAAAAAAAAAACTGTTGAAAATGGCTACCGGACAAGGTCTAAATGTCATTAAACACTTGTTTGAGCCCCATTTTCAGAGAAAAATATTTTTTGAATAGTGACTTTTTGAGAATGTGTTGTTAAAAATTAAGATTTTTTTATTAATTTACGTGTAATATTACTTTATAGGAGAATGTGTGAATGAAAATGAATTTCCAAAAAATGAATTTCCAAAAAAAAAAAAAATGGGCTCAAACAACCCCTAAATGAAATGTACGATTAAATAAATCATATAATTTCATTTTCAATTAAATATATCACTGAATGTTACATAAACTGATGCTAGATAACATGATTATTTATTTAAATATTAATAAGATTATCTAGCAACAATGATGTTAGAGCGCCAGTTTTAGAGCATCTCTAAAAGACTCACTACTTTTACATATTATATTTTACAATTTAGAGAGTAATTTTTTTTTTTTTAAGTACTCCAACATGATCTTTATATTTAATACTTAATTTTACTCCATCCAAAATATATTTATTACTTTTTACTATCTTTTATTTTCACTCGCTTCTTACCCAATTGTTATATTATTTTTCTCAATTGAAAATTGTAATATTATGAATGCAGTTAATTATAGAGAGTGAGTTTGACTTTTAAAATTTAAAAAGTCAAACACATTCTTTATTTTAGAGCATTTCAAAAAGTATCTTTTTAAAAAGATATGTTATACATTATAGAGAGCATATTTGAATTCAAAGAGTCAAAAGTTTTATGCACTCCAACTATGCTCTCTATTTTGATTCTTTTTTTTTTCTCAAAAAATATTTATTAATTTCACTTCATATTTTAATTTAACAGAATTTGTTATATGTAAATGACCAATCAATTTAAAATTAGTTTGAACAATTTAAGAAATAGAGATTAAATTCTGTTATTTATTGAATACGATCATTCTACATTAATAATAGAGAGTGAGTTTGACTCTCTAAATTTGGAGAGTCAAATACACTTTTTATTTGAAAAAGTTAAAATAGAGAGCATCTTGGAACTTATTTTTAAGAATTAGAGTATCTCCAAGAGATTCTCTATTTTTAAAGAGCATATTCTAAAATTTAGAGACTAAAAAAATTGTAGTACTCTATCGGGCTCATTTTATTTAATATTTAATTTTACTATTCCCAAAAAATATTTATTATTGTTTCCTATCTTTTATCTTTACTAGCTTTCCTTTAGATTATTATATTAGTTTTTTCCATTAAAAGTTGAAATGCTTTGAATACATTTTGTTCTAGAGAGTGGATTTGGCTCTCCAAATTTGGAGAGTCAAACTCATTCTATAAAATAAAATGTTAATTTAAATAGTCTTTTGGAACATAATTTTAAACGTTGAATATTTAAAATAGAGAATATCTCATATTCAAAGAATTTATTGGAGACGCTTTTAGCTTTTTAAAATAAAGAGCACTATGTATTCAGAGTTAATTTAAAAAGTTTTCTGAAATATAATTTTAAAGATTGACTCTTTAAAATAAAGAACATCTATGTTTAAAGAGACTCTCAGAAAAATAGAATTTACATTTAACAAAGCATTAAAATAAAAAGTGCAAATATATATATATATATATATATATATATATATATACCAAACAATACTTTTTAGCTCTTGTTTGGCCCCCATTAAAATTATGATTAATTTTTTTCTATCTTCTTATCAACCATACATTTTCCAATAAAATAACATTACACGTAATCCTAAAAAAATTTCTACTTTAACCACATATTTTTCAAAAAAAAAAAATATATTCCAACTATTAAAATTTAAAATAATGGGGACCAAACTCAAACTTAATAAAAGTTCTATTGTCAAAAGCTCTAATACACTTAAAACAATTGGTAGGATTGGACAAAACTCCCGAACCAAACCGGACCGAACCGAATCTAGCGGTCCTTTATAAGTTAAATATCCGAACGGGTATCTGAATCGAAATTGATGGGTTTGGGTTTGGGTCGGTTCTTGGTTCTAGATCAAGAACCGAATCTAAATAACTTTTCTTAATTTTTTATATTGAATTAATGAAATTATTTTATTTTTTTAACTTTTAATTTATATTTTTTTTTTATGTAAATTGCTTGAAGCAAATGAATTATTGATATGGATCACCGATATTTTAATATTAGTATCTACTTTTTGGTATTTGTATACATTGAATTAATCTTATTCGACAGCTTGTTATTTATATATTTTTAAATTGGACTACGTTTTTAACCACATATTTAAAAAAAAAATTTATTCCAACTATTAAAATTTCAATTAATGGGGACCAAACTCAAACTTAATAAAAGTTCTAACAAAAGTTCTACTGTCAAAAGCTCTAATACACTTAAAACAATTGGTAGGATTGGAAAAAACTCCCGAACCAAATCGGACCGAACCGAATCTAGCGGTCCTTTATAAGTTAAATATCCTAACGGGTATCTGAATCGAAAATTGATGGGTTTGGGTCGGTTCTCGGTTCTAGACCAAGAACTGAATCTAAATAACTTTTCTTAATTTTTTATATTGAATTAATGAAATTATTTTATGTTTTTAACTTTTAATTTATATTTCATTTTCTTTATGTAAACTGCTTGAAGCAAATGAATTATTGATATGGATCATCGATATTTTAATATTAGTATCTACTTTTTGGTATTTGTATACATTGAATTAATCTTATTCGACAACTTGTTATTTATATGTTTTTAAATTGGACTACGTTAATTTGTAAAAGTTACTAATGAACATGACATTACTTATATTTATGTAATATTGTTGTAAATATTAAAAAAGTTAATTATGATACGGAACCGAATATAACCGAACCGAACCAAACAAAACTGAATCGAACCGAATCCAAACAGTTCCACAATTATATTTGGACCCGACGGTTCCATTTATTAAATATCCAAAAGTTTTGAGAATTGAACCGAACCGACTCATGTCCAACCTTAACAATTGGTGTAAATGGACTCTAAAGTTATCTCATCCATGTCTAAGTACTTAGAAAGCAGATCCTATAATCTTACACAAGTGGGTTAATTTTCTAATGGTCACTAAACTTTTGTAAAGTTCTTACGGGATCACTAAACTTCAAAACTGCCTTCGTTAGTCACTCAATTTTGAAAATTGATATTTCATTAATCACTACGTAAACGATGCTTACAAAATTGGAAGGATTTGATAACGTGCCTAATGGTATGGCTAACGTGACAAGTCATTGTAAAAAAAATTCGAGATGTCATCTTAGGGCACTTCGAAATTTAATGAGATGTGAAGCTGAGACTGAGACAGTGGTTTGCATAGGAAGATTCAAAATTTAAGATCACGTTCCATGAAATTGAACAAAAGGGTGTGGACGACGCATAAAAAATCTTTTTTTTTTTTGTGATTTCAGCATATTTTCTTTTACAATGACGTGCCACGTCAACCATACAGTTACACACATCATTAAATTCTTCCAATTTTGCAAGCGTCATTTACTTAATGATGGATGACTAATTTTCAAAGTTCAGTAACTAACGAGAATAGTTTTGAAATTCAGTAATCCCATAAAAACTTTACAAAAATTTTAGCGACCATTTGGGGAATTAACACAAGCCAAGAACTGTGACAAACTGTTGATTATCTCTATTCTCTATGAAGGAAAAACAATTTTTCACTTATAATTTGTTTATGGCACATAAATATTCAAAATGAAAATTAAAGGAAAAAAAATGGGTTATGCTATGTGTACATAAAAATAGTATAAAATGATATGGAGGGAAAAAAATGGATAACAATATTCTTACCGCGTTTAATATTGATGTTTTAGGTAAGAATTAGATCTAATCTTGCTGATTAGTTTACATAAGTAAAGGAGGAAAACAAGAGGAGAATTACAGCTTTTTAAAATTCATACAAGTCTGTATTCTTCAACGTATTTTGAAGAAAACAAACAATGTACGCTAACATACAATCATATTCATTGATCAAGCTGTTTGACGTGAGTTAAGAATGGTGATTGCGGCTGAGTATAATTGTGAAGTAGTGATAAAGTCAAGATCGAAGGGTTTGATTCTCCTTCTCCAATAAATCAAAAGAAGAATATATAGGGGATTGTTCTTAGATTTCTTTTGTCTATTGTATTTTTTATCGTTTGATTTAGTGTATTGTTTGACCCATAGCATGGGGCAGGTGGATATTTCTCTTTGATTTTACCATGTTACATCTGTTGTTCAAGTTCTAATATGTTATTTGATTTTTTCAATTACTTAAAATTGTTAGAACACAGTTCAATTCCCACATTACAGTCAGAACTGCTTAAAATTGGTTGTAGGATATTTTGACTTCCTACTGCTACTGTTTAAATTGAATAATTAAAAATTTTGATTTTTAATTTTCCTATGTTTTAGAATTTAAACTTGGCATTAACTCAGGTTCACTTTTAAAAAAATGTGATCCACGGAATAGTGTGAGCTTCTAGCTGAACTGAGCCACACCAAGCAGAGAGTTAAACAGTTGACCATTGGATCCGCCCACCTAAGTGAAGTCCTTAGCTATGGAAGAATCTCAAATATCAAAGAAGACAAAGGAAATGAGAAAGAATCAACTCAATTGAAGTTTGTCACATAAGTTGGATATGATAAATAGTCATTCAATTATCTGAAGTTGCAGCCAAAGTACCAAATAGAATCACTGACAACGGGATAGTATTAATGTCTGACTCACACCCTAGATTCCGAATACCTCCAAACACTTGATTTAGGATCCGTTTGATTGCAATGGTGGAAAATAGGTGGAAAGAAAATATTTTACAGGGAAAATATTTTTCTAGAAAATGTTTTACAGGGAATTGTAATTAAGTGTGTTTGATTAGTATAATTTTTCATGGAAAATGCTAAAAGTTTGGAGTCTGTTTGGCTTCCTTTTTTATGAAAATTGTCCATTAAAGTGATAATATTTTCTACATTGGGTCTAGAATTTGTTCCAATTGTCAAAAATAAAAAATTTGAAAAAAAATAACCATACCGAATATCATTCGTTTGACTTTGTTTTGCATGAAAATTGTTAACAAAAATGATTTTTTTTTTACAATGATTGATAGAATTTGTTGTCCTTACTATAAAAAAAAGGTGGAAATTGATTTCCCACCTAATAGGTGGGAAAACAAAATCAAGAAGATGTATATCAAATGATTGTACCTAGAAAAAGGTGGAAAATGTTTTCCATGAAAAATTTACTTATCAAACAGCTTTTTAATGGAAAACTAAGGCTAACAAAAGGGCCCTTAGTTCATGCCATCAGGTAATCATGTAACAACTGTGTTATACGTACAAAGAAGGTTGACAAAACCGGGTTACAAAGTGATGTGGCAGTATTAGAATAATAAATAAAATCCCAATTTCGCGTTAACCTCCAACATATCTTCCAACCTATCTCCTTTCCCCCAAAGCGTTAACCTCTGGCGGCCAACTAACATCCCGCGGCCGCTCAGATCCGGCAGTCTCCGCACCTTCGACGTCATCCCCATCTCTAGCGATCGATCAACCGTGCGTTTGGCCCACTCCGCACATCAATATCAACGCAGTATCCATGGAAAAAATCAATAGAAAAATCTTGCTTCCGTCGAGTAATATTACCGTTAAAGTGTTGGACAACACCTGGACATGCAACACTCAATAGACAATGAGATCTGTAACTTAAAGAAAGAAGATTTGAACCAGAGATCAGTGAAAACTCACCAGCCTGGTTGTGTTGGGCCAAATTGCATATATAAGCAAACAAGCAAAGACAAATAACAAAGGAGACGTGTGTAAATGTAATTAATTAAACTTCCAATGAGAGCATGAATCGCCAATGGTCCAGTTCAGATTAAAAATAAAACTAAAAACCTTGATTGCAAAAGGCGAAGTTCAATACGAGTTGCATAATTCCAAGGCGCAACTGAACAAGTAGTACTGAGTAACATTTGCAGTTGTTAATAATTGAGATACAAAACATTGACAACATTCAGAAAGAAGACACTATATCAATGCTGAAATTTTTGTTGGGTTTCTCTACGCCGGAGTGCTACGAGGAAGATTCATCGGTGCTTTCACTTCAGATTCGGATCCCAATCACAAAACGGGTTCACACAATGGTAATGAAAGTGGGTTTCTCGCTACCATAAAATTTATTAAATCAGGTCAGGGGCGGACCCACGAAGGGCCTAGCGAGGGCAGCCACGCCCCACCGAAAAAAAAATTATTTTTTTTTTTACAGTTTTTTTAGCTTATTTTCTATCTCGAATGCAGCCAGGATCTAGTGAAACTCCTGTTTGTATGTAATATTTTTCTTTTTAATCGTGTTACATATTCTTCAATCTTATAGAGTTGGATGGTTAAATTTCCTTCCCACTTGAATACAGCTTGCCGAAGAGTTTGGAGATAATTTGACAATTGAAGTTCACGATTTGAAAGGAAAGTATTTTGGCCACGTAGTAGTTCAGGTGGCTAATATTGCTGAAAAATTGGTATGTTATGTGAATCTCATTTTGACCACATGTGATTGCAAAAACTGTTGCATGGTCAGAATGAATATATTTGTGGGTTTGATGCAGGGTGAGAGGCTTCGTTCATGGCCTATATAGCATGAACTAGTTGAGAAAATGCAACTAAATCTAAACTATTCAACAACTCCAAAAAAAAAAAAATTCGGGGGCAGCGCCCCCGTAGACCCCCACCCCTTCAACTTTGGACCCCTCTACTTCGACGAGCTGGTTTCGCCCCTAATCTCGC
>CM032627.1:11362422-11752049 GCA_019097785.1 Fraxinus excelsior | reverse complement strand
TTCAATTTTAATCTGATTTTAACCCCTACCGAACAGGCCCAAAATATAGCAAAACAGTACATCAATACCAAGTTTTCATCCAACGCCAATAAATTAAAGCCGATCAATAATTTATTACAAAGATTGTACATGAAAACTGAACAATGAAACTCTTCTACAAAAGTTACAAATAAAAACTTGCGTACATAATTATCACCATTTCATTTAAAAATGCGTTGACTTGAACATGGGCTTTCTAGCTTTGATACAAGAGTATTATCACTACTTTACCCAAAAGATATAGCTTATGGAGAAGGTGCTATTCGCCTTATATCACCAAAAATAAAGTCCGAGAACCCACTCAAAATTCTACGATTTTTATTGTAGAAATTTTGCTATTCGGACGAAATAAATTTTAAAATCATTTGAACTGGAGGCCATTTGGGCTAAATCCCAAAAATACGGCCTGAACCAGATAGGTTTCTAGGCCCAATTCATGGGGTAATAATACTTTAAACCCTAGCCCTAAGTCATCTGCTCATCTCGCGGCTGTAAATCTCACTTCTCAGCGGGAAGAATCCGCGTCAGGTATGCTGGTTTTACAAGCTGAATATTCATCTATTGTATATTTATATATTCCTTTCTTCATGTATGTTTGATTTTTTCTTCCAATTTGTTATTTTACTGAAATATTTCAGAGTTTGTTGTGGAAGAATTTGATTGAAACCGAAGAAAATGAGTAAAGGAGGAGCAGCTGGCGGCGCTGTGAAGGGAGGGAAGAAGAAGGCATCGACCTTCGTGATTGACTGCTCGAAGCCGGTGGAGGATAAGATCATGGACATTGCTTCTCTGGAAAAGTTCCTCCAAGAACGCATTAAGGTCGGCGGCAAGCCCGGTGCCCTCGGTGACTCTGTTACTGTCACTCGCGACAAAAACAAGATTACCGTCGTTGCCAATGAGACCAGCTTTTCCAAGCGGTAACTCTATAATTTTACTACTTTTGAATTGATTGTTCTTTTTTAGAACTGTTATTTGATGGGGAATGAGCTTTGACTAAATATAGATTCAATGCGTGGAGAGTTAAGCACAAGATAGGAGAGATTAGTTTATGGTGATGAAAAAATTACTTTTTGAAAATTGGGGTCTGGTGTATCTGATGTTTGAATCAATTTATCAATATTGTGCTAAAGTAATAGCCAGCGATTTATGCCCATAAGAATTGGACATTACATCTCACTAAGATACAATGTTATCGGAATGCTAATTTATAATTATCAAGGAATCTTGAGGAAGAGGTTGCACATATCTGTGTGAAACTAAAAGGAAGTAATTCGATAGGAAAATGAGAAGAATTTCTCACAATGAAGTTAATTCTTTATTTCAGCTTTTCAGTAGTTGCTGGATATTCTGTCTTGCTTTTTTATTCACTACTCATGTCATCGTATCTTAGTTACCATTTTCAATATTTCAAGGTAGAAACTTATATTTCTTGGGGGAAGTAGAGGTTTAGATCTTCGACCAAACTGGTGTAAGTGAGTAGAGGAAGCTGAATGGAGATTAACGGATAAAGTAGCTAAACTTTTTATGTCATTTAAGGAGTTATTGTGGTGTTTACAAGGGCTTACTTTAGTTTGACAGTGCTATTTGATCTGTTTGTTTGTTATTTCTTGTTCAATGATGCAATTTACTGGCTTGTTATTTTGATAATCACTTTGTGCTCAGGTACTTGAAGTATCTGACGAAGAAGTATCTGAAGAAGAATAATGTGCGTGATTGGCTGCGGGTGATTGCTTCGAACAAGGATAGAAGTGTTTATGAATTGAGGTACTTCAACATTGCTGAGAATGAGGCTGAGGAGGAAGAGTAATGGAAGAACAATTATTATTCATATTTCCCAAGTTGTTTTTTGTTGGACATCAATTTAAATGTTTTGGAATCAAAGGGTTTAGATGTTTGCTAAGCTATAATTTCGGTGCATGTGAATTATTGATAACATTGTTATGCCGTAGTAAACTTCATTTGCAGTTTTGTTATCTTGTGCAATAATGGTTATGAATTACTCGTGGATTTGCTTGGATCAGATTGTGAATCATAATGGATATAATACTATTTCATTTAAGAACAATTGTTATTCAAGCAAGTTTGCATTATTAATGCGTGCGACTTAGAATCTTGCTTTCAGCCCCATAAAAGCATTGGTAAGTTAAGCCCCACAATGGGGGATCTATGCTAGGTTTTTGTTTCATGTGCGCGCCCATGTGTATGAACAAATGCTCGAATGGCAAGTCGAGCATACCTAAAAGAAAAAAAATCGTGGTGAGGAAGGTTATAGTAGCTAAAGCCACTTAAATTGATCAGCTCTGGTGCATAAGATGAGCTCAGTTTTCCGACCGTGAGATAAAAATTTTCAAATATTTAAATATAAAATTGTAACTAATAATAATAATAATAAAAAAAAAAACTGTCTCGGAAAAATAAAAGTGAATGGAGTAGAGGTGTCAATCTGGGTGGTTCGGGCTGGATCGGCCTGTCAACATATGAGCCCGATAACGGTCCGCCCGCTACAGGTTACTGGCCGGTTATGGGTCGGCCCACAATTTTGGACTACAATTCAGGTTCGTCCGCTGACCCATCCGGGTCGAGCCCATGCGGGTCACGGTTTGGCATTTATAATTGTATAAATAAAATTATAAAAATATAGAATTTTTCATATTAAAAGCAAATTTTGTTTTTTTTTTTTTTAAATGTAAACTAAAAATTGAACAAAATGATAAATTCATATTTATACTAAGAAATATTTTCATAGAATTCAAATTTAATGTTACATGAATTATTTATAACTTTGAAAATTTAAATTTAACTTAAACAAATAACAAATAAATGCATTTCTAATTACTATTATCAAATATTTATAGTATAGGTACATCACAACTAGGTTGGTACATACTTTTATTATAATTTATAGTTTAAATACATTTCAATTAGGTTGCCACCTATTTAACTATAAAATTTAGTTTTTTTTTAACGGGTTACGGTTAATCGTGACCCGTGAAGGTGCAACGTACGAAGCCCGCGGGTCACACCTCCTTGACCCGTGAACTGCCCGCTCGGGTCATGGGTAGGCCCGCTATCCCGAGTCCATCCGAGCCGATTTTCATGGGTCTGCCGTCCGTCCTGACACCTCTAGAATGGAGCCAAACCAAAGTGGAAGAAGAATAGGGATGCTTAATTGTTTTGTTGTGTATTCATCCTGGAAAATTTCTATACAGTACATTAAAGAATTGCTTACACTTTTTTGTATGTGAACTTTCAATTTAAAATTCAAACTAGAAAAGGAAGTTATTTAACTCAATCAAATAATAACAATATATTTATTTAAAGAAATATTACAAGAGAGGATCTCGAGATGTAAGGATAAAAGTGAGTTTACCAAACATGTACTTAGTGCATACTTGTGCGTAATGTTGACACTGTAATGAAAATTAGAATTGAGATTTTTTATGGTTCAAATATTGAGTATTTTCTTGTTTCTTACAAGCGTCTACTATTTAAGCAGAATACCATTACCTATTATTACTAAGAAATGGAAATAAACCTCAAAATTGAAAGAAAATGTCGAAAGTGAAGAAGAAACAGCTGTAAATGTAAACGAGAGTATATTATATAAGATCTCGAAAGACTTTTCCAAGCATGAAGAAGTAAAGTAGCATAAGCAAAGGAATAATATGATTCAGAGGTAGGGACGATAGCTAAATCTGAGTTATTTTAAACAATAAAGCCAAATATCGACACCGACAAAGATGAAATTTGGTCAATGCTTCCTTCTTTCCGTCGAAATGAGTTTTGCTATGTTAACATAGTGATGAAGGCAAAATAATAATTTCATTTAACTTCGAGTTTGTCCATTTTTGACGAATTGATAGTCCAATTCGATTGGAAAGGAGCCAATGATCACAACTTAGGGCCTTTGGCCCTGATGCACGTCAAATGTTGGGCAAATTTCGTCGTTTAGGTCCTCAATTAAGCGTTTTTGCTGTTTATGGTAATATTTGATTTGACAATATCTCATTCAATAAAATTCGGATTGAGATTCCGTTTGTTGGAGGACGACCCTGGTGATTAGGAGAATCAAGATCCGCCATTATCTCAATTTTTTTTCATTTTTGAAAAAAATATTATTTTTTCATTATTATATAATTTCTTTACGAATTTTCTTAGGGTTTTACTATTTAAACGTTGTAAGCCATTTGAGGCATGTCAGTTTTTTTTGAAATAAAATATTTTCTTGCATTTCTCTTGATTGAAATTCTGTTTGTGTGAGACTTTTATCTTTCATATAAGCTTCCCCTGCATCAGTTGGTATCGAAGCCGAATTCGTTCATTCACCATGTCGTCAAGAAACTCGTGAAACCCTAGTAGAGGAGGTACATAGACGTGATAAAATCACACGATTGCGTTAACAAGTGGAGTTGCTGATACAGCAAGTCGCTGCACTTATGCCACAGTAACATACGCCTGGAGGTCGTGGCCGTCGTGGGCAGGTTCCGATTGAGGAAGTCCAACACTGTGATCGTAATATTTAGAATGTCACGATTGAAGACATTGAAGAAGCAACAGAAGAGGAAGAGTTTGATTATGAAAGTCCGTCTGTATTTGACATTGAACATACTGAAGAAGCAACAGAGGAGGAAGAGTTTGATTATGACGGTCCGCCTGTATTTGATAGTGAAGCTGTGGAAGAAGCAACAGTGATTATGACGGTCCGCCTGTATTTGACAGTGAAAATGTAGAAGAAGCAGTAGAGGATGAGGAGTTTGTGGTTGGTGGTGTGGGTTAAGCGTTGGTGGTGAGACGAAGTTTTATGACGCCCCTGGATAATAACACCGACTGGTTCCGTAATAATATCTTCCAGTCGACGTGTATTGTTGGGGGAAAGAAAAGTGTGTTGTTTCCAAATAAGGGCTTAGTAAAAATAGTTGGGGATGTCGCCAATTTACTGACCGTAGTGAAGTTCGAAACAAATATGGAAGGATATGGGGTTGTGTATGTGCTGGTGGAAAAGTTAGCTGACAGTGGACATGAGGTCACTCGCAGGGTTCAGCCATTGCTAAACGAGTTTCATGAGGACTTCCCAGAAGAGCCTCCATATGAATTGCTGCCAGAGCTTTCATTTCGTGGTGATAATTCTGATAATGATGAGGTTTCTTTCCCGTCAAATTTGAGAGCGGATTCTTTTCAACTCGGGGAGAATGATGAAGGCAAAATAATAATTTTATTTAACTTCGGGTTTGTCCATTTTTTGGCTAATTGATAGTCCAATTCGATTAGAAAGGGGCCAATGATCACAACACAGGGCCTTGGCCCTGATGCACGTCAAATGTTGGGCAAATTCCGTCGTTTAGGTCCTCAATTAAGTGTTTTTGCCGTTTATGGTAATATTTGATTTGACAATATCTCATTCAATAAAATTCGGATTGAGATTCCGTTTGTTGGGGGACGACCCGATGATTAGGAGAATCAAGATCTGTCATTATCTCAAAATTTTCCATTATTATGTAATTTCTTTCTGAATTTTCTTAGGGATTCACTATTTAAAAGTTGTAAACCCTTTGATGCATAATGGTTTTTGATGAAATAAAATATTTTCTTGAATTTCTCTTGATTGAAATTTTGTTTGTGTGAGACTTTTATCTTTCCTATAGACTTTCCTTGCATCACATAGGGGTTGACATAATAGGTGACCAAATGACCACACTGTGGCTCCTTATTGGCATTTCGAAATAGATCCACATGAAGTTTTTTCCATTGTCAGTGAAAAAGCTGATTTTGTAAGTGCTCCTTGGAATTGAAGCAATTCTCGAATTAGCTCTTAGGTCTACGGTCTAGATGAATGCAATGCCAAACCTATAAATAAAGGCAAAAAACCTTTGTAGGATGATATTATGAACCCTAATGGAGCTAAGGAGAAACCAGTTTTCATTAAGTTGGTCGCTTGAGTCTAAAGGCTACATCTCCTATTTGCATTTCTAGGAGGTCAACTTTTAGACGAGACCAGGACTTTAGGTTGTTTAAGTAGGTTTGGTAAATAGAAACAATTTTCGGAATGAAGGGAATTAAACAAGAACATGAGACATTCGTTCCTTTTTTTTTCAGGAAGTTCAATCTGATTATGTTTTTAGTATCTTGATTTGTAGATTGTAAATTTGTTCAGCAGATGGGGCCGTTCTCTTTGTATTTCAGTTTTGTGTTTTGAGTTTTAAATTCATTTTGTATTTTGTGTTTTGAGTGTCTGTTTTGAAATTTCTGAAAATGCGTTCTTTTTGTCATTCTGAAAAACTGTTTCTGAAAACATAAAAATGGAAAACGCATTTACTTTGAAATTTTGAGAATTCTTTTTAATAATATTTTATTCAAGAAATCTGATTATTCAATAAGTTTTAATAGTTTAATGTTAATAGAGTATTAAATAACATATAAATTTTGAAATTGGTGAATTTTGAAATATTTTTTCCCAAATATAAAAAACATAACCTTATTTTTTTCCTTGTACGTAACTTGTGATAATAATTAATTAGCATCAAGTCACTATCAAACCTAATCAAGTTGCAAAAAAGGGGAGCGCTGATCTCATGTTGACATGTTAATAAATATTTTGAAATCAATTTTATCGAGATCATATTAGTTTTCACAATTCTTGTCAAATACAATTTTGATCGTCTACACACGATGACTATCATCACTGATAATAAATAACATTACTCCTTGATTATAGATAAATTACTTACAAGTAAAATGAGAACAGAAAGATGAGGAAAAAATTACTTACAATTTTCCTTGAGAGGATAACATATCTATGTCTCCTTGAATGAGGAAATTTCCTAATTTACATGATAAACGCAACAATCAACACTACTAAGGTAAAGTGTCAATCCATGGGGTATAGCAAAGGTTGTCCGA
Source organism: Fraxinus excelsior (assembly GCA_019097785.1). Taxonomy (NCBI): domain Eukaryota; kingdom Viridiplantae; phylum Streptophyta; class Magnoliopsida; order Lamiales; family Oleaceae; genus Fraxinus; species Fraxinus excelsior. The sequence continues at coordinate 11,745,113 of CM032627.1, read as the reverse complement.
TTTCCCTCTTTGCACAAGTGTCTAAACTGTGGGTCTACGGAAAGATAATAATGTGGGGATATAAGCCTATAAATAAAGAAATAAGAAGTTCAAGTACTACATAGTTTCATCCATTTTCGTAGAAAATATGCAGTTCAAGCACCACTATTTTAGCGAGACAAATTCATAAAAGCCAACATAAATATGGAGACGCGCCTTCCAGTATGTAGAGAATTTCAGATAAAAATACAAATCTTTACATGTTCAAGATACATAGCAAAATCTAGAGATGCTGTTACACCAATTGGGAAAATGTAATTAGACTCTATAGATGCACATTGTTCTGGCCTCAACATTCCGACTACTTTCTTTGACCTAACTGGACAATGATCCCCCGTAACTCAAGATAACATTAGCTTCTTTGAAGTACAGACGTAAAACACAAAGAAAGTTGTATACTCTTCTCCTATGGTACCGAAGGCAAATTTGCGCTAAGGTGTCTAGCAATATTAGCATCCCAACATAAACAATCAGTTGATCTTCGGCTTTGGTCTTCTTGGCTTTAATACAAACCAGAGTACAAGTAGAACCACCAAAAAGGCCGGAATTGTGGTCATATCAAACTCAACCTCGACTTTCCTCTGTCTAGTGCAGTGAATTGGAAGGAGACTCGATAAAGTTACATTTACATAGTCTACAAATCTGCGAGAAAAGAGAAAGGAAGAAAAAATCTCAGTGAGAAAACCCAGAATGTAGGAGACATGAAGTTATTTAACTGAAATGGACACACTGGAAAAAATTACTTGCAATTTTGATCGTCTACACATGTTTGATACAGAAAGATGAGGAAAAAACTTGCATGAAAAGATGGTGATCTAACATTAAGAGAAATAGTTTAACCACTCTTGAACAATAAATAGCTATTTAACACAAGATTTCAAAGCATTATAGTTAAACCACTCTTGAACAATAAATAGCTATTTATACATGATAAATCAACCAAGAAATATGACAACCTTGGGAACTGGAAATTTAAATAAACAAGAAAGATATATATTGCCAAGTTCTTCAGCAATTTCATAGATAAATAATCTCCTTACATAATACATTGTACAAAAAGATGTAGAATCAACGGGTTGGTTATAGTGAAAGTGATTCAAGAGGTAATGTTGATGATCATAAAAACACTTCATGATATGTTTTCAACAATGGCTCGATCAATGTCATGAGCATCAAAGAAGCAGCCTATAGCAGCTCTAGACTATTGCAACCGAATACAATTGTTTGTCGATAGCTGGTTGCAAACATTGTTAGAAATAGTTCCAACAATAATCAATTGAAATAATTATCATCCAACAATCTTAAGCGGTGCAAAGGGATGAAAAATAATGCTAAAGTTTGCAGAACCTCACAAACCATTGTCATCGCTCCAAAATAAGCTGCTACAATCAGAATGCTTCCAGTGCCAAAAAAAGGGTCATAGACCCATTTCCCAGTTCTGACTTGGTCCTTCCCCCCACAGCTCATATATTCCCTTTACAAGAATACCTGCACACTCAAAGAGGCCAAGGCATGAAATTTATCCTCAAAACTTTTTCCAAATATCACAGCATGAAGACAAAAGCTGAAATGCTGGATTAAATCATGATAGCGTATCAACTTAGATGTCATAGTATTTACCAAATTCCATTTTCACCAGAAGGAATACTTACGCATATATCATTGTCACTATAAAGATATGTAATGAAGAAATTCTATCTCATTATATACAGCAACACGCTAATTCTTTTCCCCAATAATCTCCATTATGAGTTCATTCAACAAATACCAATCTAAGTTTCATCTTAATTCAATAGCAAACATCATACAAGCTCTAATTCGAAAAAGATAAATTATAACGAACACTGTACTGCACAAAATTGACGTGTTGGTTGTAGGTTCATTGATTGGCAGATTCGAGCTAAATTGACGAAGACCCATATATGGCTCTTGTCCGCATAATGAGTAGGAGGTAATGGAGGTGGTGCGCGACCGTGATTCTCAACGTCGGCGGAAGAAAGGAATGCAGTGTGCGTGATTCGCTGCATTTGAACTGGGCAAGAACTTTCCCCTTTCGTTTAGATTTTGGTATGGAATTGAAGATTGGGATGAGGACATGTTGATGGTATGGAAAATTGGTGGTTTGTCAGGCGGTATAGTGGTTGAATTTGGAGTAGAAGGTGCCGGCGTGTGGAACTGTCTTTTGTGGAAGATGGCATGGAGGTGTGATTTGTTTCATTTTGCCCATTTCCCCGTGTTTTGGACTTGTTTTGGTGTTTTGGCCTAAAAACATCCAAAATGACTTTTTGATTGTTTTCCATTTTGTGTACAATTTCTTTTTGTGTTTTTAAAAACTCGTTTTCGAAAATGGGAAAGAGAACGAGTTTTCACCGTTTTGAAAAATCGAAAATAGAAAACGGCCAGAAAACACCAAAGAGAACAGGCCCTACATCTCCTATTTGCATTTCTAGGAGGTCAACTTTTAGACGGGGCCAAGACTTTAGGTTGTTTAAGTAGGTTTGGTAAATAGAAACAATTTTCGGAATGAAGGGAATTAAACAAGAACATGAGATATTCGTTCCTTTTTTTTTCAGGAAGTTCAATCTGATTATGTTTTTAGTATCTTGATTTGTAGATTGTAAATTTGTTCAGCAGATGGAACTAATTTTTAATTTTATTTGTTTATTTATTATTGTTATTTTTGAAATTAGTTCTTTGACAAAGTTATGATTTTTTTCCTTTTTTATATGATCTATTGAGAAGTAATATCATTTTATTTTAATAGTAAGAAATTCATTAAATTCCAATGTGTTGTAAAAGAATGAGATGATTATTTAGTATTATCATGATACATAGATAAGTTTTATCTAGTTCAGAAAGTGTATTTCATTCCAACTGTAACTCTCATTTTAGACCCTATAAATATAGGGCTTTAGTTCTCATAATAATACACAGAAAAGTCTATTGGCTTTTATTCTCTCTTTTTTTTTCTCTATTTTATAACACGTTATCAGCACGAAAGCTTGATTTTTCAAAGTTTACCACAACACGAAGAGCAACATTCCAAAGCAAGAAAGAAAAAGCAGAATACCGAAATCTCAATTTCTCAAAGGTTTGTAAAAGTAATAATTTTTTTAAGCATAATCATCTATCACGTGTATTAAAATTAATTTGGTAACACGTGAATCAAATATATATACATGTCCAGCCCATAATTCATATTAATTGGTTTCATGACGTGCCGCACGTGAATTGGTTTATATTAATTAGTTTATGTTAATTAGTTTTATTAATCAGTTTTGTTATGTGCCTCACGTTAATTGGAATATGTTAATTGGTTTCATATTGCTACATGTTTAATTCTGCTACCAATTTTTCTTTTTCTACCAAATTCTGAATCTTGCATAATTTCTGTAATATCATTACAGATTATCTTTCAATTCTAGTGGTTGTATATATAGTAATTATGCTTAATTATTTATTGTAATTACACGTTAATTATTCACTAATCTTAATTAGCTATTTTTTTTATTCGATAATATTCAATGCAATTATGACTATCATTTTATTATGTATATCTTTATACGGATTAATATTATATGGTTTTAATTAAGCATTGATATATTTATTATATTTTTTACTTGTTGATTCTTTTAACTGTAGATCACAATTTTAAATTTGAGTTATTAAATAAAATAATGTAGATCTAATTAGCAATTTCATAAGATGTATAAATATTCTCAAAGAATTTTTGTTGTTGTTCCTGAAGCAACACAACATTATAAATAATATTCCAGAAGAATATTAATTGTAGATCTATCTATTATAAACAGTTTATTGTTGCTCATGAAGTAGCACAATATTATAATTAATACTCTTGAAAAATATTATTTGCTCCTGAAGATCACAAATTATAATTTTCAATATTCCAGAAGAATATTGACATATTGCTCTTGAAGAAGTAATATTAAAATACAACGTGCTCTTGAAGTAGCATATGTTTCGAAGAACATACTATTTTGAATTAGTGTTTATCCATGAAGGAAAACACGTAACTTATGTCATATTGATATTGATGTTTAATCATATTCTTCGAAATTAATTGTATTTTCTTTTACTTTATTGTGTAGTTAATCAAATGGCAAACATTACAAAACTTGAGTTTGCTGCACTTGACATATCTGGCAAAAACTATTTGTCATGGGTACTCGATGCTGATATCCATCTGGTCTCAAAAGGTTTGGGAGAGACAATAAAAGAAGGAAACAAAGAATCCCTGCAGGATCGTGCAAAAGCACTCATATTCCTTCGTCATCACCTTCACGATGGATTGAAAATTGAATATCTCACTGAAAAAGATCCACAGGTTCTTTGGAAAAAATTAACTGAAAGATTTGATCATCAGAGGACTATAGTCCTCCCCAAAGCCCGCTATGAGTGGATGCATCTTCGTTTACAAGATTTCAAAACTGTTAGTGAGTACAATTCTGAACTATTCAAAATATGTTCAAAATTGACATTGTGTGGAGAAAAAATCACTGATGATGATATGTTGGAGAAAACTTTTTCTACCTTTCACGCCTCGAATGTGCTCCTGCAGCAGCAATATCGTGAGCGTGGTTTCAAAAAGTACTCCGAACTCATATCTTGCTTGCTTGTGGCTGAACAAAATAATGAACTATTGATGAAAAATCATGGGTTACGTCCAACTGGTTCTGTACCATTGCCTGAAGCAAATGGTACTGCATTGTTTGAAGCAAATACAATATCAAGACAAGAACAGAGACGTGGACGTGGACGTGGACATGTATTTGGACGTGGACGCGGACGCGGGCGTGCACGTGGAATAAATCATGGACGAAATAATCAACAAAATTATCAGCAACAAGACAATAATTTCAAAAGGCACAAAGCAAACGAAAGTAGCACATCCAAAAAGGAGCATGAAGAAAGTTGCTTTAGATGTGGAATGAAAGGGCATTGGTCACGTACCTGTCGTACGGCCAAACACCTCGTGGATCTCTATCAAAAATCAATCAAGGGAAAGAAAAAATTGGAGACAAATTTTGCTGATTATGATGGTCCAATTGATGTTACTCATTTGGATGTCTCTGATTTCTTTACTGATCCAAATGGAAATATTGACCATTTAATTGGGGGTGGTGTAATGGAAGATATAGATTAGTTTACTTTCTAGTATTTCCTTTCGTTTTAGAAATTCAATTATGTTCTTATTTCTCGCAAGAAACTTAAAACTTTAGTATGCATCGTTAATTTCATAATAAATTATGTTTACCCTTTTTAAATTTAAATTTCAAGTCTTTTTAAAATATATTTGTTTTCTTATAGATTCACGATGGATTGTCAAGATACTTGTTTGATTGATAGTGCAACTACACATACTATTCTTCAAGACAAAAAATATTTTTTGGACTTAACATTAGCAGAAAATAATGTTAATACGATATCAGGTGCATCGAATATTGTTGAAGGCTCCGGAAGAGCTTGTATTATTTTTCCAAATAATACAAAATTATATATTGACGATGCACTTTATTCAAGCAAATCTAGAAGAAATTTGCTTAGTTTTAAAGATATCCGTTGCAATGGATATCACATTGAGACGATGCAAGAAAATAATGTTGAATATCTTTGCATAACTTCTTTTGTATCTGGCCAGAAGCAGATAAAAGAAAAATTTTATGCACTCCCATCTGGCATGTATTATACATTTATAAAAATGGTTGAGTCAAATATTATCACGAACCAGAAGTTCGTTGATCCAAAGAATTTTATACTTTGGCATGATCGACTTGGACATCCAGGAGCTATAATGATGCGTCGAATAATAAATAACTCACATGGGCATCCTTTAAAGAACCAGAAGATTCTTTTACCTAATGATTATCCATGTGTGGCTTGTTCACAAGGCAAGTTAGTCATTAGACCTTCAACTACAAAGGTCAATATTGAATCCCCAACTTTCTTGGAAAGGATTCAAGGAGATATATGTGGGCCAATACACCCACCATGTGGACCATTTCGTTATTTTATGGTATTAATTGATTCTTCTACTAGATGGTCACATGTTTGTCTACTTTCTACTAGGAATGTAGCTTTTGCTAGACTACTTGCTCAAATCATAAAATTACGTGCGCAATTTCCCGATTACTCAATCAAGACTATTCGTCTTGACAATGCCGGTGAATTTAGATCACAAGCATTCGATGATTATTGCATGTCAATTGGGATTGTTGTTGAACATTCGGTTGCGCATGTCCATACACAAAATGCTTTGGCGGAATCATTTATTAAACGTCTACAACTTATTGCTAGACCGTTACTTATGAAAACAAAACTCCCAGGTTCTGTTTGGGGTCATGCCATATTGCATGCTGCGTCATTGGTTCGTATCAGACCAACTGCATATTATCAATATTCACCTTTGCAACTAGCATTTGGTCATGAACCTAATATTTCTCACTTGCGACTTTTTGGTTGTACTGTTCAAGTCCCTATTTCACCCCCACAACGGACCAAAATGGGTCCCCAACGAAGACTTGGGATTTATGTGGGTTTTGATTCACCATCCATTATTAGGTATCTTGAACCTTTAACAGTGATTTATTTACTGCACGTTTTGCAGATTATCATTTTGATGAAATGATCTTTCCAACTTTGGGAGGGGAAAAACTATATCCTGATAAACAAGGTAAAATTTCTTGGAATGAAATAACTTTATCTCATTTTGATTCTCGCAGCAATCAATGTGAGCAAGAGGTTGAAAAAATCATTCATTTGCAAAAAGTTGCAAATCAATTACCGGATGCATTTGTTGACACAAGAAAAGTGACAAAATCATATATACCAGCAGAAAATATTCCAGCAAAAATTGATATCCCTGCAGGACAATTTGCTGTAGCAAATGAATCTCAAATACGCCATAAGCGTGGTCGACCAGTTGGTTCAAAAGACTCTGTACCTCGAAAAAGAAAAGTACAAGAGAAAAACCAACCAAAAATTTCAGAAGAAATAACATTGGAGAAAATCGATCAATCAAATATTGAAAATATGGTTCCTGAAGATTCACAAGTGTCCGAAAATAATGAGATTTCAATAAATTATATGTTATCTCATAAATTATGGGAACGAAATAATGTTGTTATAGACAATATTTTCGCCTTTAACGTGGCTCTTGATATTAAGCAAAATGATGATCATGAACCACTGTCTGTTAAAGATTGTCAAAATAGAAATGATTGGCCAAAGTGGGAAGAAGCCATACAGGCGGAATTGAATTCCTTAGAAAAACGGAAAGTGTTTGGACCTGTAGTTCGAACACCTGAAAATGTAATCCCTGTTGGATACAAATGGGTTTTTGTACGAAAGAAAAATGAAAACAATGAAATTACAAGATACAAGGCCCGACTCGTAGCTCAAGGTTTCTCACAAAGACCAGAAATTGATTATGAGGAAACATATTCTCCCGTAATGGACACCATCACTTTTAGATTCTTAATTAGTTTGACTGTGTCACAAAAGCTCGATATGCGCCTTATGGATGTAGTGACTGCCTATTTATATGGTTCACTTGATAGTGACATATATATGAAAGTTCCTGAACGACTCAAAATGCGTGAAACAAATGATACATGCCCGAGAACCATGTTCTCAATTAAACTGCAAAGATCATTATATAGATTAAAACAATCTAGACGCATGTGGTATAATCGCCTTAGCGAATATTTGTTGAAGGAAGGCTATAAAAATGATGATGTCTGCCCATGTGTTTTTATAAAGAAAACGAATATTGGATTTGCAATTGTGGCGGTTTATGTTGATGACTTAAATTTAATTGGAACTTCTGAAGAGCTCAACAAAACTGTAGATTATTTGAAAAATGAATTTGAGATGAAAGATTTGGGAAAAACAAAATTCTGTCTCGGATTGCAAATTGAACATTTCTCAGAAGGATTATTTGTTCATCAATCTACATATACAGAAAAAGTCTTAAAAAGATTTTATATGGACAATGCACATCTATTGACTTCACCTATGGTTGTTCGATCACTTGATGTAAAAAATGATCCTTTTCGTCCACTCGAAGATGGAGAAAAGATTCTTGGTCCTGAAGTACCATATCTTAGTGCAATTGGAGCATTAACTTATCTTGCAAATTGTACTCGACCCGACATAGCTTTTTTCTGTAAATCTCCTTGCAAGATATAGCTCTACACCAACACAAAGACATTGGAATGGTGTTAAACATATTTTTCGTTACCTAAAGGGTACTATTGATTTGGGATTATTTTATTCTCAAAAGTCGGGATCAGCTTTAGTGGGATATGCAGATGCAGGTTATCTCTCTGATCCACATAAAGCTAAATCACAAACAGGATATGTGTTTACACGTGGAGGAACAGCTATATCATGGAGATCTGTAAGCAATCATTGACAGCAACATCCTCAAATCATTCTGAAATCATTGCAATCCATGAAGCGGGCCAAGAATGTGTATGGTTGAGGAACATGACACATCATATCCAAGAGTCATGCGGATTAGTTTCAACAAAAGAAAGTCCAACAATTTTGTATGAAGATAATGTTGCTTGTATTACACAACTGAAAGGAGGCTATATCAAAGGTGACCGGACGAAACATATTTCTCCAAAATTCTTTCATACACACGAGCTTCAGAAAAATGGCGACATCAATATTCAACAAATTCGTTCAATTGATAATGTGGCCGATTTATTTACAAAAGCGCTGCCAACATCTACATTCAAGAAATTGGTTCACGAGATTGGAATGCGTCGACTCAAAGATTTTCAGTGATCAACATCAGGGGGAGTAGCTGTACTCTTTTTCCTTCGCTTAGGTTTTATCCCACTGGGTTTTCCTAGCAAGGTTTTAATGAGGCAGCATTTACATTTTTATACTCCAAAATAACTGTACTCTTTTTCCTTCGTTTGATTTTTTTTTTGTCCCATTGGGTTTTTATCAGACAAGGTTTTAACGAGGTAGTTATTGTACGAATAATCATCAAAGGGGGAGTGTTGTAAAAGAATGAGATGATTATTTAGTATTATCATGATACATGGATAAGTTTTATCTAGTTCAGAAAGTGTATTTCATTCCAACTGTAACTCTCCTTTTAGACCCTATAAATATAGGGCTTTAGTTCTCATAATAACACACAGAAAAGTTTATTGGCTTTTATTCTCTCTTCTCTTTTCTCTATTTTATAACAATATATATATATATATATATATATATATATATATATATATATATATATATATATAATTGAACAAGTTTAAAACACGTTCTGAAAAGATATTACTTTATTGTTTCTCATAATCCTTCCACCAAATGGTACAAATTAGGGGGCTGCTATATGTATAGGGCCACGTCACAAGGGGTCAGCTTTATTAGGGGCTCTTGTGATGTGGCCACGTACGTATAACTTTATTCTACAAAATATTCTATTTGACAACATATAGAGAGAGAAAAGTGGTAAAGCGGAGTCAACAATGTCATTTCTCACTTTTCCATTGATCTTTGCACTAATTTTGCTGTGTTTTCTGTATCTTAAAAGGACTTTCTGAATTCAAAAGTGTTTTTATTTGAAAGGAATGTTATTTAGAATAACAGATATTACAACACCAATTTTAATAATATTAAACTCTTGTCTGGACACGATTCTTACTAGTTTAAGAATAATTTGGACGGTTGGAACAATATGTGGGCCCCCATGCAACCGTCATTATTGACTCAATATCAAACAAATTCCCTGTAATGTCCATCTCTCATATACAATGAAATAAATGTCACTAGGGTACAAAGTTAATTTTTCTAAGTTTGGTCAATAAATACAGTTGCCTTTTTACTATATAACGGATAAAATTTTGCTAAAAAAAAAAAAAAAAAACTGTTGAAAATGGCTACCGGACAAGGTCTAAATGTCATTAAACACTTGTTTGAGCCCCATTTTGAGAGAAAAATATTTTTTGAATAGTGACGTTTTGAGAATGTGTTGTTAAAAATTAAGAATTTTTTATAATTTACGTGTAATATTACTTTATAGGAGAATGTGTGAATGAAAATGAGTTTTCAAAAAATGAATTTCCAAAAAAAAAAAAAATGGGACTCAAACAACCCCTAAATGAAATGTACGATTAAATAAATCATATAATTTCATTTTCAATTAAATATATCACTGAATGTTACATAAACTGATGCTAGATAACATGATTATTTATTTAAATATTAATAATATTATCTAGCAACAATGGTGTTAGAGCGCCAGTTTTGGAGCATCTCTAAAAGACTCACTACTTTTACATATAATATTTTACAATTTAGAGAGTAATTTTTTTTTTAAGTACTCCAACATGATCTTTATATTTAATACTTAATTTTACTCCATCCAAAATATATTTATTACTTTTTACTATCTTTTATTTTCACTCGCTTCCTACCCAATTGTTATATTATTTTTCTCAATTGAAAATTGTAATATTATGAATGCAGTTAATTATAGAGAGTGAGTTTGACTTTTAAAGTTTAAAAAGTCAAACACATTCTTTATTTTAGAGCATTTCAAAAAGTATCTTTTTAAAAAGATATGTTATACATTATAGAGAGCATATTTGAATTCAAAGAGTCAAAAATTTTATGCACTCCAACTATGCTCTCTATTTTGATTCTTTTTTTTTTTTCTCAAAAAATATTTATTAATTTCACTTCATATTTTAATTTAACAGAATTTGTTATATGTAAATGACCAATCAATTTAAAATTAGTTTGAACAATTTAAGAAATAGAGATTAAATTCTGTTATTTATTGAATACGATCATTCTACATTAATAATAGAGAGTGAGTTTGACTCTCTAAATTTGGAGAGTCAAATACACTTTTTATTTGAAAAAGTTAAAATAGAGAGCATCTTGGAACTTATTTTTAAGAATTAGAGTATCTCCAAGAGATTCTCTATTTTTAAAGAGCATATTCTAAAATTTAGAGACTAAAAAAATTGTAGTACTCTATCGGCTCATTTTATTTAATATTTAATTTTACTATTCCCAAAAAATATTTATTATTGTTTCCTATCTTTTATCTTTACTGGCTTTCCTTTAGATTATTATATTAGTTTTTTCCATTAAAAGTTGAAATGCTTTGAATACATTTTGTTCTAGAGAGTGGATTTGGATCTCCAAATTTGGAGAGTCAAACTCATTCTATAAAATAAAATGTTAATTTAAATAGTCTTTTGGAACATAATTTTAAACGTTGAATATTTAAAATAGAGAATATCTCATATTTAAAGAATTTATTGGAGACGCTTTTAGCTTTTTAAAATAAAGAGCACTATGTATTCAGAGTTAATTTAAAAAGTTTTCTGAAATATAATTTTAAAGATTGACTCTTTAAAATAAAGAACATCTATGTTTAAAGAGACTCTCAGAAAAATAGAATTTACATTTAACAAAGCATTAAAATAAAAAGTGCAAATATATATATATATATATATATATATATATATATACCAAACAATACTTTTTAGCTCTTGTTTGGCCCCCATTAAAATTATGATTAATTTTTTTCTATCTTCTTATCAACCATACATTTTCCAATAAAATAACATTACACGTAATCCTAAAAAAATTTCTACTTTAACCACATATTTTTCAAAAAAAAAAAATATATTCCAACTATTAAAATTTAAAATAATGGGGACCAAACTCAAACTTAATAAAAGTTCTATTGTCAAAAGCTCTAATACACTTAAAACAATTGGTAGGATTGGACAAAACTCCCGAACCAAACCGGACCGAACCGAATCTAGCGGTCCTTTATAAGTTAAATATCCGAACGGGTATCTGAATCGAAATTGATGGGTTTGGGTTTGGGTTTGGGTCGGTTCTTGGTTCTAGATCAAGAACCGAATCTAAATAACTTTTCTTAATTTTTTATATTGAATTAATGAAATTATTTTATTTTTTTAACTTTTAATTTATATTTTTTTTTTATGTAAATTGCTTGAAGCAAATGAATTATTGATATGGATCACCGATATTTTAATATTAGTATCTACTTTTTGGTATTTGTATACATTGAATTAATCTTATTCGACAGCTTGTTATTTATATATTTTTAAATTGGACTACGTTTTTAACCACATATTTAAAAAAAAAATTATTCCAACTATTAAAATTTCAATTAATGGGGACCAAACTCAAACTTAATAAAAGTTCTAACAAAAGTTCTACTGTCAAAAGCTCTAATACACTTAAAACAATTGGTAGGATTGGACAAAACTCCCGAACCAAACCGGACCGAACCGAATCTATCGGTCCTTTATAAGTTAAATATCCTAACGGGTATCTGAATCGAAAATTGATGGGTTTGGGTCGGTTCTCGGTTCTAGACCAAGAACTGAATCTAAATAACTTTTCTTAATTTTTTATATTGAATTAATGAAATTATTTTATGTTTTTAACTTTTAATTTATATTTCATTTTCTTTATGTAAACTGCTTGAAGCAAATGAATTATTGATATGGATCATCGATATTTTAATATTAGTATCTACTTTTTGGTATTTGTATACATTGAATTAATTTTATTCGACAACTTGTTATTTATATGTTTTTAAATTGGACTACGTTAATTTGTAAAAGTTACTAATGAACATGACATTACTTATATTTATGTAATATTGTTGTAAATATTAAAAAAGTTAATTATGATACGGAACCGAATATAACCGAACCGAACCAAACAAAACTGAACCGAACCGAATCCAAACAGTTCCACAATTATATTTGGACCCGACGGTTCCATTTATTAAATATCCAAAAGTTTTGAGAATTGAACCGAACCGACTCATATCCAACCTTAACAATTGGTGTAAATGGACTCTAAAGTTATCTCATCCATGTCTAAGTACTTAGAAAGCAGATCCTATAATCTTACACAAGTGGGTTAATTTTCTAATGGTCACTAAACTTTTGTAAAGTTTTTACGGGATCACTAAACTTCAAAACTGCCTTCGTTAGTCACTCAATTTTGAAAATTGATATTTCATTAATCACTACGTAAACGATGCTTACAAAATTGGAAGGATTTGATAACGTGCCTAATGGTATGGCTAACGTGACAAGTCATTGTAAAAAAAATTCGAGATGTCATCTTAGGGCACTTCGAAATTTAATGAGATGTGAAGCTGAGACAGTGGTTTGCATAGGAAGATTCAAAATTTAAGATCACGTTCCATGAAATTGAACAAAAGGGTGTGGACGACGCATAAAAAATCTTTTTTTTTTTTGTGATTTCAGCATATTTTCTTTTACAATGACGTGCCACGTCAACCATACAGTTACACACATCATTAAATTCTTCCAATTTTGCAAGCGTCATTTACTTAATGATGGATGACTAATTTTCAAAGTTCAGTAACTAACGAGAATAGTTTTGAAATTCAGTAATCCCATAAAAACTTTACAAAAATTTTAGCGACCATTTGGGGAATTAACACAAGCCAAGAACTGTGACAAACTGTTGATTATCTCTATTCTCTATGAAGGAAAAACAATTTTTCACTTATAATTTGTTTATGGCACATAAATATTCAAAATGAAAATTAAAGGAAAAAAAATGGGTTATGCTATGTGTACATAAAAATAGTATAAAATGATATGGAGGGAAAAAAATGGATAACAATATTCTTACCGCGTTTAATATTGATGTTTTAGGTAAGAATTAGATCTAATCTTGCTGATTAGTTTACATAAGTAAAGGAGGAAAACAAGAGGAGAATTACAGCTTTTTAAAATTCATACAAGTCTGTATTCTTCAACGTATTTTGAAGAAAACAAACAATGTACGCTAACATACAATCATATTCATTGATCAAGCTGTTTGACGTGAGTTAAGAATGGTGATTGCGGCTGAGTATAATTGTGAAGTAGTGATAAAGTCAAGATCGAAGGGTTTGATTCTCCTTCTCCAATAAATCAAAAGAAGAATATATAGGGGATTGTTCTTAGATTTCTTTTGTCTATTGTATTTTTTATCGTTTGATTTAGTGTATTGTTTGACCCATAGCATGGGGCAGGTGGATATTTCTCTTTGATTTTACCATGTTACATCTGTTGTTCAAGTTCTAATATGTTATTTGATTTTTTCAATTACTTAAAATTGTTAGAACACAGTTCAATTCCCACATTACAGTCAGAACTGCTTAAAATTGGTTGTAGGATATTTTGACTTCCTACTGCTACTGTTTAAATTGAATAATTAAAAATTTTGATTTTTAATTTTCCTATGTTTTAGAATTTAAACTTGGCATTAACTCAGGTTCACTTTTAAAAAAATGTGATCCACGGAATAGTGTGAGCTTCTAGCTGAACTGAGCCACACCAAGCAGAGAGTTAAACAGTTGACCATTGGATCCGCCCACCTAAGTGAAGTCCTTAGCTATGGAAGAATCTCAAATATCAAAGAAGACAAAGGAAATGAGAAAGAATCAACTCAATTGAAGTTTGTCACATAAGTTGGATATGATAAATAGTCATTCAATTATCTGAAGTTGCAGCCAAAGTACCAAATAGAATCACTGACAACGGGATAGTATTAATGTCTGACTCACACCCTAGATTCCGAATACCTCCAAACACTTGATTTAGGATCCGTTTGATTGCAATGGTGGAAAATAGGTGGAAAGAAAATATTTTACAGGGAAAATATTTTTCTAGAAAATGTTTTACAGGGAATTGTAATTAAGTGTGTTTGATTAGTATAATTTTTCATGGAAAATGCTAAAAGTTTGGAGTCTGTTTGGCTTCCTTTTTTATGAAAATTGTCCATTAAAGTGATAATATTTTCTACATTGGGTCTAGAATTTGTTCCAATTGTCAAAAATAAAAAATTTGAAAAAAAATAACCATACCGAATATCATTCGTTTGACTTTGTTTTGCATGAAAATTGTTAACAAAAATGATTTTTTTTTTACAATGATTGATAGAATTTGTTGTCCTTACTATAAAAAAAAGGTGGAAATTGATTTCCCACCTAATAGGTGGGAAAACAAAATCAAGAAGATGTATATCAAATGATTGTACCTAGAAAAAGGTGGAAAATGTTTTCCATGAAAAATTTACTTATCAAACAGCTTTTTAATGGAAAACTAAGGCTAACAAAAGGGCCCTTAGTTCATGCCATCAGGTAATCATGTAACAACTGTGTTATACGTACAAAGAAGGTTGACAAAACCGGGTTACAAAGTGATGTGGCAGTATTAGAATAATAAATAAAATCCCAATTTCGCGTTAACCTCCAACATATCTTCCAACCTATCTCCTTTCCCCCAAAGCGTTAACCTCTGGCGGCCAACTAACATCCCGCGGCCGCTCAGATCCGGCAGTCTCCGCACCTTCGACGTCATCCCCATCTCTAGCGATCGATCAACCGTGCGTTTGGCCCACTCCGCACATCAATATCAACGCAGTATCCATGGAAAAAATCAATAGAAAAATCTTGCTTCCGTCGAGTAATATTACCGTTAAAGTGTTGGACAACACCTGGACATGCAACACTCAATAGACAATGAGATCTGTAACTTAAAGAAAGAAGATTTGAACCAGAGATCAGTGAAAACTCACCAGCCTGGTTGTGTTGGGCCAAATTGCATATATAAGCAAACAAGCAAAGACAAATAACAAAGGAGACGTGTGTAAATGTAATTAATTAAACTTCCAATGAGAGCATGAATCGCCAATGGTCCAGTTCAGATTAAAAATAAAACTAAAAACCTTGATTGCAAAAGGCGAAGTTCAATACGAGTTGCATAATTCCAAGGCGCAACTGAACAAGTAGTACTGAGTAACATTTGCAGTTGTTAATAATTGAGATACAAAACATTGACAACATTCAGAAAGAAGACACTATATCAATGCTGAAATTTTTGTTGGGTTTCTCTACGCCGGAGTGCTACGAGGAAGATTCATCGGTGCTTTCACTTCAGATTCGGATCCCAATCACAAAACGGGTTCACACAATGGTAATGAAAGTGGGTTTCTCGCTACCATAAAATTTATTAAATCAGGTCAGGGGCGGACCCACGAAGGGCCTAGCGAGGGCAGCCACGCCCCACCGAAAAAAAAATTATTTTTTTTTTTACAGTTTTTTTAGCTTATTTTCTATCTCGAATGCAGCCAGGATCTAGTGAAACTCCTGTTTGTATGTAATATTTTTCTTTTTAATCGTGTTACATATTCTTCAATCTTATAGAGTTGGATGGTTAAATTTCCTTCCCACTTGAATACAGCTTGCCGAAGAGTTTGGAGATAATTTGACAATTGAAGTTCACGATTTGAAAGGAAAGTATTTTGGCCACGTAGTAGTTCAGGTGGCTAATATTGCTGAAAAATTGGTATGTTATGTGAATCTCATTTTGACCACATGTGATTGCAAAAACTGTTGCATGGTCAGAATGAATATATTTGTGGGTTTGATGCAGGGTGAGAGGCTTCGTTCATGGCCTATATAGCATGAACTAGTTGAGAAAATGCAACTAAATCTAAACTATTCAACAACTCCAAAAAAAAAAAAATTCGGGGGCAGCGCCCCCGTAGACCCCCACCCCTTCAACTTTGGACCCCTCTACTTCGACGAGCTGGTTTCGCCCCTAATCTCGCCCCCCCCTTAAATTTAATCTAGGTCCGCCCCTGAATCAGGTAAATCCCAAATAATTTATGATGGGTTATCTACAAGACACGTCGGAAGATGAGAATGTTATCCCCGGAGATTCACATTTTTTGGGCTCCGCCTCTACCGCGTCGGAATAAGAGGAAACCGAGTAAAATGAAATGAAAGTGGGGGCTCTGTACCTTTTCTTTTTCATTTTGGTGCCTCCTATTTCTTATATTTGCTTTACTATCACAGCCGCCCATTGTCTTCTCATCTCGACCGTCCACGTCATTTTGTCAAATAGCTTTGTTACCCAAATTGGTACAAACAACATTATTGATCATGTAAACTAGCACTCTCAAAATTAGAAAGGTAAGAAAAGAGCACAATGTAGGATGTAATTTATATAGTCGGTATGGATATGATTCACTGTATTGTTTATTTCATTAAAAAAAAAAAAACATCACACAAAAAGTGTTAAACTGCTTGCTAGCACTTAAAAGCAAATTACATAATGGGCTCTAATACCAATTGTCATGGAAGCTCGCTCCAAAGTCTTCAAAACGGTATTTTTTGGGATCAGTTTCACAATACTTTTCTCTACCAAACTACCAATCCAAATGGCTCCAATTCACAACCAATATATTTACCCCGGTTGCTTCTCAATTTCACCCACTAAGGACAAGATTACGGTGATGATTTGTAAGTTACAAAGGTACTAGAAAAGCTATGAATGAGGCACAAAGAGAAGGCCAAGAACAAAGGAGGAAATCACCAATTTTGGAGCACAAAGCAAACTGATTTTTCTCTCTATATTGCACACATTTTTTCTCTCCAACTGGCATCCACGTTTTGCTCTTCTTTCTCAAACAAATCACACGCCAAAACGGCTAGGTCAAGAGCAACATATAAATAAGATAGGTTAGGCTTTAGTTGGACCAATAAAAGGGTTAAATGGGTCAAGATTCAAAGATATTCAATAGGTAAATATATATATGGGTTGTGAGTAATATTAATTTCTTAAACTACTTCCAACGGTCTATATTGTTTTCAGGTCGAGTCTTTTGACTTGGCTGTTGGCAACAATTACTTATCGGCCAACGCCTATGAAATTTAACTCAATGCTTACATATATCCCGGGATTCATGTATTGTTGACGTTGAAAATTGCATGAACAAAATTCAAGCCAACTTAAGATGCAAATGAGAACTTGATTGATAGTAAATCACAAGATTACAAGCATTAATGACACCATTCCCTTTTCTTTTTGGAGGAGATATTTGAAATATGAAAATGTGGGAATACTTGTAATGTAAAGTTATGTCCTTTTTTTTGTCCCCCTTCCTTTTTATAGGGAGAAATTTGCATGCATCCTCCATTTTTCATCTTATCAGCTACAGCATCGAGATGAGAAAGTACACATATTGGCACGTTTAGATTGGTTGACGAGCTTGAACTGTCAGGTCATCACGAGTTAACCTTACATATGGTCCCCAACAATTAATGAATTACTTAGGAAGGGAAGCTAAAGCATTTCATTGGCGTGATTAGTGGGCGCTGATGTAAGGCTTGCTATGTGTTACTTGTTGATTAACTGTTAGTACAATGTGTAAGAAATTTTCAATCATTATGTTCACTTCGGCCTCGATAAACTACATAATCCGATTTGACCTCATATATCCGAACTCACATTAGCACAGGTTTATTACATACACCAAACTGTACTTATCAACCTCGGAGGTCGGATGTGAACAAGTATCAAAACCCAACAAATCTCCACCTTGATACCCAATCAACCTATAAGCAATCAAAACACAAAATTAATACTTGCATAATCAAGGTAACCAATAAAATTGGGATCACATACCTTACCTTGTGTTTTAGACCTGAAACACATACCATACCTATTCCACTTACTCATCAAGGCTAAGGTCACAAACAAATACCCAAGTAGAGGCAGATAATCACAATAATGAATCGACAACAAATAACCATGCGATGAAAATTTAACATAGGATAAAACACAAATCTTTTCAAAAACATGTTCAAAAAAAAAAACAGATTAATACCAAGTTAATCAACGAACGGTCAAAATACATGTAACAAATTCCTAAATGACCTCATGAAAAGATCTCACCACACTTATCATATCTCATTTCGTGTTGCTCACACATTGAGAACACGTATCTCCTCTCATCGCCCACCAAGCTCACTAGATTGTTCGCTCAACTCATGTATGATTGGTAAACCACAATAGATCATAAGTCCACCGGATAATCCTCTATCACCACATCACTTATCCCAACCAAAGTGGATAATGGGTCTCCACCTAACAGAAGTGATAGAAGTATCTTCATAGATAAAGGATTACAACATTTAATCACCTTTCCACTCGTGATCTAAATGTCACGCTCCAAATCCCCGGTACAAATCACCAATGTACCTCTAGAAATCTATACTCCCCTTACCAAAAGACACTCAACACACTTACCGCTAATGCATCTCAACCGACTATGCATGCAAAACACATTATACCGAGTAATTAAATTGGTTTCCAATTCATGCAAATGCACATATCAAACACATTGAAATACAACATATAATTATGCAACAGAATTAAGCAATCACACATACGTAGAAAAGGATTACACATATATGCACATGCAATAAATTTACTCTCAATAAACCATCACTCGGCCATATAACCACATTCACCTCACCTCTTATCTTACCCTTATACTTATTCTTCTTCTTAGGACAATCCCTTACAAAGTGTCCAGACATACCACAACTGTAATAGCGTTTACCATCAGACTTGTCACAACCCTTGCCCTTCTTCTTACGACTATCATCACTCGAGTTGCTACTCGAATCACTACTGTCTTAAGCTCTCCCCAAATTTATTTGCTTAAACTTCATTCTAGTCATCTTCATATGTATCTGACAACTCCTCTTATCCTCATTTTCAGCTTTAATATCCATCTCTTTACTTCTAAGAAAATCAATGACAATCTCAGGTATTAAGTGTCCCTACCATTCTTAACCTCTTTATATGAGTCAGACATAAAATTCAACAAAATGTTGGTCTTATAAGTTTCAAACACATTCTGATCATAATTAAGGATATCTTGAACAAGTTTGTTAAAAATATTCAGATTGTCATCAAGATCCTTTGAATGAACAATTTTAAAGCAGAAAAATCTTTCAAACAAGTACAAGTTATTAGGAGTAGATTTAAGCAAATGTAAATATTCCAACTTTTTCCAAAGTTCTTTCGTGGTATCAAGTTTACCAATTTTTCTCAAAACAATGTCAGATATGTGTAAAATAATTGAACTGTAAGCAAGTTCATCATATTCTTCTTTTTTTACTTCTGTCAAATTGGCAGGAAATTTGTCATATATGACTTTTAAATTTTTTTGTTGAACCAAAATTTCCTTCATCTTTTGTTGCCAAATTGAAAATTCTCATTTTTCCATCAAAAATTCCAACTTCAAAATGTAAAGACATTTTGAAAAACATAACACCTAAAATGCACAAATAGGTCATACAAAGTAATCAAAAGGCTGCAATGTATACACCGTTCTAGATTATCAGGATTTTGTGAGATTTGAAATCTCAGTATCAAGGGAATGTTCAAACAAGTCAAGTTTAGATATTCTAAAAGAATAATTGATACAACACAAATGTATGTCAATAAAAAATTCAAATTCTCACATAATGCAGTCACACAAAGTGACTAAACAACAATTAAAGCACAAAAGCAATTACCAGCTTGCAATCAAATTTAACACTTCAAATAGAGCAAATAATTCCTAAATTTATAGCACAAGCAATAGTTCCCCACACGGTAACCCCAATCCTAAAGTCAACCTACACGATGATCACTAATGCTTAAATTTAAATTAGGATAAGCCAATATACCATAGCAGACCAATCTGAATCCGTAAACAATGAAATATGTTAATTTACCACTTTAGACCACTATTCGCCCTAAAGTCTCCAGCAATTGCAGAAATAAATCAACCGTGGTCGACTCCCAAATGTGCAAAGAGCAAAATTGTCAAGATTTTAGTGTATAACTTGAAATAGAAACTAACACCAAAATGTCAGAAACGATGTTAGGAACAATTTGTCAGAAGAAATCGTTGCAAGTTTCTACTGCAGCGCCACAACTCTCTATGTCACATGCGTCATCCACCTTGGTGTGCCTCCACTTGCACGTTATACCCGTGGTCCACGTTTTACCAAACTCTTGGTTTGGCTGGAAATAAAAAAAACAACTTCGAATTTTGGGCAGTTTTCTAGACAGTTTTTAATATGTTTTATGCTTCGATTCTACCAGTTTTCTTGTCAATTTTGGTCTTTTTTTTTTAGCCAAATCCACCACTTTGAAGTTTTGATGCCAATTATCGTGGAAGCTCGCTCCAAAGATTTTCAAAATGGTGTTTTTCAGACTCAATTTTACGTTATTTTTCTCTACCAAACAACTAATCCAAACAGCTCCACAACCAATATATTTACCTCAGTTACTTCTAAAACTCACCCACTAAGGACAAGATTACGGTGATGATTTTAGGCCACAAAGGCACGAGAAAAGCTATAAAAGAGTCACAAAGAAAAGGCCAAAAACGAAGGATGAAGTCACCAATTTTGAAACACAAAGCAAACTGATTTTTCTCTCTATATTGCACACGTTTTTTCTCTCCAGTAGGCATCCACGTTTTGCTCTTCTTTCTCAGAAAAATCACACACTAAAACAATTAGGTCAAGAGCAACATATAAATGGGATATGTTAAGATTTAGTTGAACTAATGAAAGGGTTAAACGGGACAAGATTCAAAGGCATCCAATAGGCAAATATATATGGGCCGTGAGTAGTATTCATTTCTTAAAATACCTCCAATGGTCCATATTGTTTTCAAATCAAGCCTTTGGACTTGGTAGTTGGTAATAATTTCACTCATCGGCTATGCCCATGAAATTCAACCCAACACTTACATCATAACCTAAGATTCATTGGGTATCAAAACCCAATATGTATGAGACTCCAAGAGATCAACAAGAGCTATTTTCCTAATCATCATATTAGTACTGTCATCGAAAGTTTATAGAATATCATATATGAAGATGATGTTATTTGAAAACTATACAAGACAATATGCGATATACTTTACCAAAAATTTTAATTTTGAAGACATTGACGTAGAAGACAAAAATAAATTAATACAAGAATTGAAATCAGGGAGAATAGCTATACTATTCTTTCTCCGATCAATTTTTGTCTCGTTGAATTTTCTTGACAAGATTTTAATGAGACATATATTTATAACGTGTCATTCAAGGGAGAGTATCGTAAATTATACGTGAATGACAATTATATCTCTACAACCCTAATTTTTATTATCATTGTATCCCTAATTCTTCCCTATAAATATGAGGTTTTGATTATTAATAAAACATATAATTCTATTTACTTCTCTCTTTTGCTTTCTTTTTCTCTCTAGTTTATAACGGTTTGGCTATTTATAAATGATTTTATAATTTTATTTTCAACGACACATTTCAATGAACACATAAGTACTATCCACTTATCTATCAATTTTTTTCTGTGTTATTTCTCTGTTAAACCATTTATAAATTCTTCATAAACAGAATGTAAGAATCTATGAGGAATTTATTCTCTTTAAAGCACATTATGTTGTTACCAAAAAAAAAAAATTATCATGATAATGTGCCACTAATTAATTTATCGTGTTTAAATTTAAAAAAAAAATTGCATTATTTTAAATTTTATAAGTCGTAGCACAATTTTAATTGAACACAATTGGGAATTTACCTATTTTGTAAGTCACGAAGCCCACAATTTTGAATTCGACAAGTTACAAGTCAATAAATATGAGATCATATTTATTGTATCTTATAGGATGCTTATTTCCCAAACATGCTAACAATGAAGTGGACATATAGGGCTATGGCCAAAGCATTCTGGACTGCTTTGGGCAGTTCCACGTATAGAAAAAGAGAGATCCTTTTCTTATTCCTGTTTTAAAACATTTTAGATTCTTGATTTGTTCTTGAGGTGCCCACACACCAACTGCAGTTTATACTTTGGAAGAACATTAAATAAAATGTGGGATTTAAAACTTGTGATTGAAGATCGAGATTTAAGATTCAAGTTCAAATCTCAAGAACGAGATTGAAAGTGTTTTCGCGCGTTTTCGCAATTGTTGTCGACAAGAAGAACTCATTATTTAGCTCTTACTACTTTATCGAGTATTGCACAAAACATTGTTGATTCTTGGAAGCTAAGTTCGTATTGTTTCATTTTGTACATAATCAAGTGCTTGTTTCATAAACTTTTGTTAAAATCTATCAACTTCAACCGTTCGAACTTCGAATTTAATCACACATCTCATTAAACTCATAATTTTCATCAACTTTTCAGCTATACGTTGCTAACTCCTAATACATAGTTTAGAATACTTTACTATCACGCATAGTTTAAAATACTTAAACACGCTTTTATTTTACTAATTTAAGTCCAAATAACCAAAAATGTCTTTGCTGATATAATTTGAGAATGATGCATGCCCCGAAACATTACATTGAATTTAACGTGAGTTCTAAGACATAAGAGAAAGTTGACCAAGTATACCAAAAAACAAAAAAAGGTTCAATTGTCTCCATAAAATAAAGTAGACACATCTCAATCGAGTATATGAATTGATCCATAATAAAGACCAATTTTTGAGTTAACTAACTTTTATGATAAAGTACTCATTACGTGTGCTACTTTAATCTTATTATATTTTTAGGGGATAATTGTAGCAAAAGCCTCAAACATTTGAAACACTAGCAGACTTTCTTCAAATCTTTTGTAGCTTTCACTCCTAACATTTCTAACGTTGCTGGTGAAACCCTTTTGAATAGTTTACATCCACAATTCTGTCAATTAACAAAAAATTTAATTTTGACCACATTTTTAATATTTTAAAAAGGAGTAAAAGAGTAACTTTCCATTTATCACATTAAATAATTAAATTAAAAAACAAAACACACACACACACAAACAATCGTCTTCTTCCTCTCAATCCTCATCCACCCCACCCCACCTCCACCTCCACCTTAAACCTAAAATGCACACCGACCACTACCATCTGTACTTCCACCTCCACTAACCACTTGCTGCTGGTCGACAAAAAAGCATGGTGTTGGAAGGATAAAAACTACCAACAAAGAAGATGAAGAAATGGGAATTCTGTGGAGGGAAAAGGAAATTAATGAGAAAATTATTGCTCGGGGAAAGCCAAAATTGGAGAACTTATGGATACAAGTAAATGATTTGATGTTTTTCAGTTCAAATTCGAGTTCTTCAAATAGTTCTGGAGCATTTTATTTATCTTATTCGGAATTTTTTAGAAGTTTAAATTCCACGAAGTCAATAATTTCCATTTTTTTTTCTGCACCAAAGCTTAAGCCTATAAGAATAAGTGCACGGGTTGAAAATCACTTCATAACCAAAATGAGGAATTTCTCTACCCAAAAAACTGGGAAAAAAAAGTGGATGACAATTTGATCAAATCGAAATCTATGGTCATGAAGATTTATGCCAATTTAAACAAGGTGAAATAGCCTATTTCCCGTGGAGCTCGCCTTACAAATTTTATCAACTCCCTATTTGCGAATTCGAAGAAAATGAAGAAATCTAATCCAAATGAAGACTTTGAGGTAAGGGTGGGGGATAAGGGTGGCAAAAAAACTCATTCAACACGATATCCGTGAGGCCCCACCCCTAAATGGAGCGCAATTACCCGACTAATTGGGTAAATGGGGACGGACGGGGCGGCGTCATTACCCTGAAGCGGGTATGGGGCGGGTACGAGAAACATAGCCCCACTTAATTACTCGCCCCGTTTAAAATTAATTTCAAATTTAAGTTTTTCATCAAATAAAAATAATAGATTTATCATTATTATTAAAGAGAATACAAGTTTTTAACAAATTAATAAAAAAGTAATAATATTTACTGATTAAATACATCAAAAAATAAAAGCAATAAATAAAAAATAAATGGGGCGGGGGACCTACCCCGCCCTGCCCCGATCTCGCCCCGTCCTGCTTTAACTGGGTATGGGGATGAGACAATGTAACAAAAATACCCGACGGGACGAGGTGAGAATGGCCAACTAGTCTCATACACGCCCCGTTGTCATCCCTAGATGGGGATGGGTGAGGGGTGTGAGGAAGAAGACGATATATATATATATATATTTCTTATTTTTTTTAATTTAATATGATAAATGGAAAATTACTCTTTTATCCATTTTTAAAATATTAAAAATATGGCCAAAATTAAATTTTCAGTTAACCGATATAATTACATATGGAAATTATCCAAAGGGTTTCACCTACAACGTATGGAAAAGTTAGGGGTGACAGATGCAACAAATCAAATATTTGGAGAAAGTCTCTAATATTTTAAAGATTTGGAGCTTTTGCTGCAATTAACGCTATTTTTATATATCCTTTAATTATCTAAAATGGTGTATAATAAATAATTTTGTAGGATGAGGCCGAACAATTTCAAATCGCTATCAATTATTGTATAAAATATGCATATGGAACAAAATGTAATTAATTGGATCCTTGGATACTGGGACAACATTTGTAAGTCTTTAATAATTAAACTAAGGGTGTGTTTGATATGCTTGATTTGCCATGGAAATGAAATGTTTTTTGGTGTTTGTTAGCATGTTTTTTCTTGGCAATTGGTTTTGCCACTTTCTCTCACGGGTGGTGCTAGAAGTACATTATGGTGTCCATTTTGGCAAGTGATACATAATCTATTCACAATTGTAAAAAAGATTATCCCTTAAATTGACAATTTTCATGTAAAACAAAGTCAAACGAACACCAATTTTTTTTTTCAATTTTAATTTTTTAAATTTTTTTGGCAAGCTAAACAAATTCTATCCCCAATCGTTAAAAATAATAATAATAATAAATAATAATAAAATAATAAAAAAATCTCTTTAATTGACAATTTTCATGAAAAACAAAGCCAAACGAATTAAGTGGAAAATTATACCAATCAAACACAATTAATTACAATTCCCAGTAAAACAATTTGTAGTCAATTCAATTCCCTGAAATTCATTTTCTTTCCACCCATTTTTCACATTTGCAATCAAACGGACCCTAATATGAAAATCCGAAAAAGATAAGTCACTCTTAATGCATGGTTTGAATATGTGTGACGCAATTTAAATTCATTTTGAGTCAAATAAGCAAAAACGTGTTTGCTGACATAATTTGAAGCCATGCGTGAAATTTTGTTCTCTTTAACAGTAACATTAATATGTATTCCAAATAATTAATTTATTTTTGTATTAACAAAAAAATAGCATCGCCGTGACTAGTTTTAACATGGAAATATTAGTTTAATTTTAGGTTGATTATATATTAAACCCAGTAGACGAAATCAGCCACTTACTACGTTTGACCCAATATATCTACTCCTCTATTAAAAGAGGGAATCCGCAGTTTACTGTTCATTTATGGCCTATTTTGGTTTTCCCTGTTTATCCCCAGTTTCTTAACAAATTCCTCCTCTCTGTCCTCTATCTATATAGGACAATCTATATATTAAAAAGAGTTACTGTTCGGAGGAAAAAAAGGGTGGCGCCGAGAAAAAAAATAGGCGCCGAGAATTTGCTTTTACCAATTAAAATGTAGGCGCCGAAATTCACTGTATTTTCTTTCTTTAGTCGGTCGTCGATTTTCGCTGCTTTTTTGGAATTGGATATTAAATATAAAGAAGAAGAAAAAAAGCAGCACAAAAAAAAAAAAAAATTTTTTTTTTAAAGCCTCCGCGTGTGGAGGTTTGGAAAAAAAAAAAAAAAAATTTCAAGCCTCCGCGTGCGGAGGTTTGAAGAGGGAAAAAAAAATAAAAAAAAAATATTTTAACCTCCGCGCGTGCAGAGGTTTGAAGAGGAAATTAAAAAAAAATAATTTTTTACAGCCTCCGCGTGCGGAGGTTCCAAACCTCCTCACGCGGAGGATCTGGGCCTCCGCGTGCGGAGGCTTCGGCGGAGGTTCCAAGCCTCCGCATGCGGAGGCCCAGATCCTCCGCGTGCGGAGGTTTGGGACTCCGCGCGGAGGCTAATTACTTTGTTTCTCTGCCTTTTTTTTTCTAATTTTGTGCTAATAATTTACTCAAGGGAGATGTGATACTGGGTTTTGTATGATTGATAAACAATGATTAATTGGAATGGCGGCAGATTGGAGCAGATATTGTTAAGAGAGCATTCAGTTATCCATTGAAGTTAATAGCCAAAAATGATGGGGTAAATGGAAGTGTTGTGATAGAGAAGGTGAGGCTTGACTCAACTGCTTTCGTGCCATGTTCAAAATTAATCGTTCTAGAGCTTGTATCTGAATTGTGTTCAATTGACATGAGATTCTTTGTTTAGGTGTTGGCCAATGATAATCCTAAGTATGGTTACAATGCCGCAACTGGAACATACGAGGATCTAATGGCCGCTGGCATAATTGACCCCACAAAGGCAAGTTCCTTTACTGCATCTTGTTTCTAAACATCAAAGTGGTATGAATTTTAATTAATATGGTTCAACTAAATTGTTATTTAGCACGTTAACTCAGTTTTGATGTTTATTTGTAATTAACTGAGCATTGACATTTAGTGTTCCATCCTTAAATCGTCAACGTGTAGTTTAATGAAAAGTTGGGCATTTAGTTACTTATTTCTTCATGGATCATGTAGCATAAAAAAGTCTTGATAGAGATCTCCATTGGAAGAAAATTGATAGATTTTCGTGTTGATAATACTCGTGTTATGTTCTCGTATTCTGAGGCCTCTTTCAAATGATTAGCGTATTTTCAAGGTTAAAATATAGTTATTTCGTTGCGAAGAAGGGAAATTAAAAGCGTTGTCCGATCAATAAGGGTTAATATATAGAATTGTGTAAAACGGTTAAAGGTCGGACTTTCTGATGATGATTGACGGCGGGGGAGGGACCTGAACCCTAAATAAGTTCTGTTTGCTTTTGTTTCTTTTCACTTACTACATCTTTAGAAATTCGATTAATGCTCATTGGAAGTGAAACATTAATTTCGTTTTAAGTAAATGATTTGGATACTCATAAATAACACAATAACCTCTTACCTTTTTCAGATTTTGTTTAGAAGTAAGAGAGTATAATGTTGTCTAGGATACGATATATAAGGCCTTTTACTCCTAATGTTCAGCTTTTGGTCCCATGATGAAGATGGGCTGAACTGATATACACTGTATTTATGTTTTTTTAGCGGGCATGCTGATGTTTCTGGGACTATAACTCATAGGCTCATGTTTTTCATGCGTGATTTAGTCACTGGATATGGTGGAACTGTCAGAAATTCTTATGCGAATGAAATTGTTCAGTTCTCCTGTAGTTCTGATATTTTCAGCTCTTTATTGTATCTCCTAATCCTGTATTCTATTTTGATCAATCAATATGATATTTAAGGTTTTTATTTTACGTTGTTATTATCATTATATACACGCTAATAAACATATAATAAGTACAAAACTCGTGCATCGCACGAGGCGCCAACTAGTATTCATAAAAGCATAAAATGGGGTGGGTTAAAGACTCAAAATACATAAGCAATAGTTTACAATTTACAAATATTTTTTGAATCATGAAAAGTGTTAGCGTGAAACTCGCAAGCGTACAAGATCGTTGTACGAATAATAAAATTTGTGAGTTAAGAGTATCGTTCCCACGAGGAATAAAGTCTAATTTGTAGTTCAATAACTACTATTAAATTCGAAATATGATGAAATCAAAAGAGATGGTTTGTATATTTTTTATACTAATCCTAAACTAATGAAGTAAATAAAGTGTTTATCTAATATGTGAATGCTTGTATTGGAATCGTGAATCCTCATACTACTATTTAGTTTAATTCTTAATTCTTAATCTAGTAAATTCATGTATTCAAGACAATCGATAATCTACTGTTATTCAATATTCTTTTCCAAGATATGTTAAACCTATGTTTAAGACGGCCCGATCCTATTCCTAGTCCAAATTCATATGAAAAACATGCATTGATTCACAAGATTCATCACACGTGATTGCACATGTCATAGATATTATTCCTAATACCTATTGTCCATGTGTTGATTTTATCGCGTTCTAGATTTATTGTGAATATTCCTACACTACAACAAACAACTTACTATCTAATTGGTGATCAAATAATCAAATAGTTCATTGTGAATGCAAAACCAATCGAGAAAAATCAAGAAGTACTAAATTAATTGTCTTGAATTAAAATAAATAGGCAATATGATTCATCATTCATCCAATAAAAAAACGAATCTAGCCTATCATACTAATATTACAAAAAGAATAATAGAAAAATATCATCCGGATTATGAAATAAATCAAAGAATGTTAATCTTCAATTCCAAGGTTGAATTCTTCAAAATCTTATTGTAATTGACATTCAATTCCTTTTTAGGGCTTGATCTCCTCCCTCAATATATAGTAATTAGCCTCTTGCTCTTGATGAATTTGATGAACTTTTGTGTATGAAGAGGCAAGAGATGTCCCCCTTATGTGTATCCCTCGTTTTCTATTTACAAGAGCCGAAAAATAGGTCAAAATCTCGTTCCATTTGGTTTCTAAAAGAGTTTGAATCACGAAAGGAAACTAAAGATTCTTATGCTGAAAAGGCATGTGCGCGCGCAGCATTATAAGTGTTGCATGCACGCCCTAGAACCAACTGACTCTCGGGTTGGGGAAAATAAGGCCGTGCACGCGCTTGCATTCTTGTCTCTGAACAGCTTCCGGTATTTTGGCTTCTTTCCTTATCCAATTGATGTCTAACACTCTCAAATATTCATCGCGAGGTTCGACGTAATTTTTGAATATTTTCATTTCAGCCCCCGAACTTTGTATTTGATACAATAGACCATTTTTCTGTTATCTTTGCATTATTTTCTCCAATTCTTCATCAAACATTGAGTTTTACCTACGAAATAAAATGTAACACAAATTAGGTAGTATTTTATCCAAAGAACAGTAACATATCATCATTTAGGAGCTCGAATAAATGTAGAAACTACACTTATCACACCCCAAACTTGATTATTTGTTTGTCCTCAAACAAAACTAAAACCTATCAAACACACAATTGAACCCCCCCCCCCCCCCCCCCCCCCCCCCCCCCCCCCCGAATGGTTTCATTTATGAAATACCCAAAGTATAATGGGTGGTGTTGGATATTGAAATAATTGTACCGATCCACCTGGCGTACGACCTAATTCGATCAATGGACATGTAACATTTTGATTGCATGTATGATTTCCCTATAATAACGAACAACTCTTATAATTACAAGGAAGATTATGTTAATGTAAGTGTTATGCCATAGATTCAATCAACTTTCGAATGTAAACACTTTGATATGGTTGATGCATTTTATTTATGATATATCTATTATTCAATTAAATTAATATTATGACAAATTAAATTAATAAAGTCTGTAGATTCAGGTCTTGATAACTTTTTAATCACAATGAGTTGTCATTGTGAGATATAAGTTAATATGATCTAATTTTAAATTATTTGTGGTCATAAGTTATAATGAGATATGGATATTGTTATTGCAGATAAACCAGAACGTGTGACATTTCTCACTAATGAAACGAGTAGTTGATCTTATAGGCTAAAATGTGTAACATTTAAATGGATGCGTGGATGTTTTGTTAAGAGAACAAAAGACTGAAGACCCACTACAGAGACTCTACGTGAATAACTATCTCAATTTCAGTGGTTAGTCTCAAACATTCGGTAGTGAAATTTATTTTTCGCTTTGAGGTCGTTATAATACCTTATATGAGGGTCATCACATTTTGGTGATGTTGAATGTTGTTCTACCAAAAGTCGTTATTACAATATGAGTCGGGTATGATAAAAATCATATGAAGGTTAAGATCGATCAATAGATGATTCATTACTTTTATATAGGAAGAGATTATGACATGCATTTCATCCGTTTAAGTTGATATCCAAGTCTTTGACCAAAGTGAGTTCAAAAGGTGAAAAGAGATTCCGTAATAATTAACTTAAGAGCGGAATGAAAGATATGATCAATTAAATCGAGATTGACACATTTTTAAATCTTGTAATTGATTGAGTTATATTGGCAAAGGGAATATAGTCTTACAGTAAATGAACACGTTTGATTTTGTAACACCACTTGATGTTTTCTTGCATGTGTATTTTTCGAACATATTGTTGATTCAATCGGGGATGACAAATATGAATTAATTAATCTAGATAAATCAATAATAAATTACAATGAAGGTTTCAATTTATCTTATTTTGATTAGATCAAAATACTAATTCACGTTGCCCGCATAGTGATCGAAAACTTAATTGGTCACATAAAAAATGGGAGAACTAGAAGAATGAAATTAAACATTAATTAATTAATTGAAATTAATTATCCTCACCCCCAACAAATTAATAATATCCCACGGATCCCCACCCCCACCTCACCTCACCCCACTTCACTCCACTCGTAAAAAGATTAAAATGAAAATTTTTCTCAAAATTACACCATGCCCACCCAAACTCCAACTTGTAAATTTTTTTTTTTTTTTTAATTTAAATTTTTTATGGAGATTACATCTCACACTGGAATCACCTCCACCCACCCCACCTCACATTGAATCAACCCAAATTTGCGACTAAATGTGTTATCTATAACTAACTGTAATCAAATCTATTAAATGTAACCAAATTTGTCTTCAATGTTTCTTTCTATGATCAGGTCAATCTTAAATGTGACGGTATGTGTGATCAAGTCATAATCAACACAAAATTGATTGTAACTAGCCATAACAAACACATATTTGATCACAGAGGGTCGCTACAAACAAATATGCACACATTAACAAAACAATACTCCCAACTTCTATTTACATGCTGTGTCATTAGTTCATATCAAACTAACTGCATATTATCAATATTCACCTTTACAACTGACATTTGGTCATGAACCTAATATTTCTAACATGCGGGTTTTTGATTGTGCTGTTCAAGTCCTTATTTCACCCTCACAACGAACTAAAATAGGTTTCCAATGAATACTTGGGATTTATGTGAGTTTTGATTCACCGTCTATTATTAAGTATCTTGAACATTTAACATGTGATTTATTTACTGTGCATTTTGCAGATTGTCATTTTGATGAAAGAACTTTCCCAATTTTGGAAGGAGAAAAACTACATCATAATAAACAAGGTAAGATTTTTTGGAATGAAACAACTTTATCTCACTTTAATCACCGCAACAATCAATGCGAGCAAGAAGTTGAAAAAATCATTCATTTGCAAAAGAGTTGCAAATCAATTACAAGATATATTTGTTGATACAAGAAAAGTGACAAAGTCATATATACTAGCAGAAAATATTCCAACAAAAATTGATATCATTGTAGGACAATTTGCTGTAATAAATGAATCTCAAATACGCCAAAAGTGTGGTCGACCAATTAGTTCAAAAGACTCCAAACTACGAAAAAGAAAAGTACATGAGAAAAATCAACCAAAAATTTCAGAAGAAGTAACATTAGAGAATATTGATTAATCAAATATTGAAAATATGATTCCTGAAAAATAACAAGTGTCCAAAAATAATGAGATTTCAATAAATTATATATTATATCATAAATTATGGGAGCAATATAATGTTGTTATAGACAATATTTCTCGCTTTTAACGTGGTTCTTGATATTATGTAAAATAAGGATTCTGAACCACTATCTATTAAAGACTGTCAAAATAAAAATGATTGGCCAAAGTGAAAAGAAGTCGTACAGGCGGAATTGAATTCATTAGAGAAATGGAAAGTTTTCGGATCTATAGTTCGTACACCTGAAAATGTAATTCATATTAGATACAAATGAGTTTTTGTACAAAAGAGAAATGAAAATAATGAAATTACAAAATACAAAGCACGACTCGTAACTCAGTGTTTCTCACAAAGACTAATAATTGATTGTGAGGAAACATATTATCTTGTAAAGGACATCATCACTTTTATATTTTTAATTAGTTTGATTGTGTCACAGAGGTTCGATATGCGCCTTATGAATATAGTGACTACTTATTTGTATGGTTCCCTTGACGCACGTGCGCGCGCGCGCGCGCACACACACACACACACACATATATATATATATATATATGAAAGTCCATGAAGGACTTAAAGTGCGAGAAATAAATGATACATTCTCAAGAACCATGTTCTCAATTAAATTGCAAAGATCACTATATGTATTGAAACAATCTGTACGCATGTAGTATAATCGTCTTATCGAATATTTGTTGAAAGAAAGCTATAAAAATGACGATATTTGTCCATATGTTTTCATAAAGAAAATAAATATTTGATTTGTAATTGTGGCAGTTTGTGTTAATGACTTAAATTTAATTAGAACTTCTGAAGAGCTCAACAAAATTACAGATTATTTGAAAAATGAATTTGAGATGAAAGATTTGGGAAAATTCAAATTTTATCTTGGGTTGCAGATTGAACATTTTCCAAAAGGATTATTTGTTCATCAATCTAAATATACAGAAAAAAAAATCTTAAAACGATTTTATATGTGTACATCCATTGGCATCACCTATGATTGTTCAATCACTTGATGTAAAAAAAATGATCATTTTCGCCCACTTAAAGATGGAGAAAAGATTATTGGTCCTAAAGTACTATATCTTAGTGCAATTGGAGTATTAACTTATCTTACAAACTGTACCCGACCGACACAACACAAAGATATTGGAATGGTGTTAAATATGTTTTTCGTTACATAAACGGTACTATTGATTTGAGATTATTTTATTCTCAAAAGTCAGGATCTGCTTTAGCAGGATATGCAGATGTAGGTTATCTCTCTAACCTACATAAAGCTAAATCACAAATAAGATACATGTTTACACGTGAAGGAATATCTATATCATGGAGATTTGTGAAGCAATCGTTGGCAATAATATTCTCAAATCATTCTTAAATTATTGCAATTCATGAAACAAGTCAAGAATATGTATGGTTGAGGAGCATGACCCATCATATCTAAGTATCATGCAAATTAATTTCAACATAAGAGAGTCCGATAATTTTGTACGAAGATAATGCTGCTTGTATGCACAACTCAAATAATGTTATATTAAAAGTGACAGGACGAAACATATTTCTCCAAAATTCTTTGTTACACACGAGCTTCAGAAAAATAGTGACATCAATATTCAACAAATCCGTTCAAGTGACAATGTGGTTGATTTATTCACGAAAGCACTATCACATTTATATTCAAGAAATTGGTTCACAAGACTAGAATGAGCCGACTCAAAGATTTTCAGTAATCAATATCAAGGAGAGTAGTTGTATTCTTTTTTCTTCGTTTAAGTTTTATCCCACTGGATTTCTATAACAAGATTTTAATGAGGTAGTATTTATCTTTAATACTATAAAATAATTGAACTCTTTTTCCTTCGTTTGATTTTTTTGTCCCATTGGATTGTTATCAAATAAAATTTTAACGAGACATATTTTGTAATATGTCATTCAATGAGGAGTGTTGTAAATGGTAAGTTATTGATGATTAACAATTGTACCCTTGTAATCATAGAAATTACAACCACATATATCCCTAATTCTTCCCTATAAATATAGTGTTTTGGTTCTCATTATAATATACACAAATTGATTAACTTTTATTCACTCTTCTCTTTTTCTCTCTTTTCATCACAATTTTTTTTAAGTGCTAGTTAACGAGAACTCTATCAAGTTGATGTGGAAGACAAAAGAATAGACAATATCTAGACTTTAAAACACACTGTATTTTATTTCTGTTTTTAAATTATTATATTTTCTCTTTCTTTCACTGTATTTTACAATTTTTATTTAAACGTCAATAACAAAACATGTAGGCAAAAATATTGGAATATAGATGAAATTCATTCGAGATTAATTTTAGACTTGATCATCTATTCAGTATACACTAATTCCACGTCGATTGGAAATACATGTATTTTACTATTAATGAAAGCATTGGAGATTCTCTAAGTAAAACAACAAATTCCTTTTGCCATCCACAAAAGGTTACTTGATACACTTTCTAAAAAAAAAAATACATGAAATACACAAATTCAATCGACTTTATGAATTTGATCCATAATAAAGACCAATTTTTATGATAAACTCCTTATTACGTGTGCTACTTTAATCTTATTATATTTTTATATATCCTTTAATTGTCTAAAAAAAATTATCAACTATTGTATAAATATGCATATCGAATAAAATGCAATTAGTTGAATCCATGGATGCCAAGACAACATTCGTAAGTATTTAATAATTAAACTAATATGTGTTTTTTCCATTTAATTTCCTATTTTTGTGTTGTTTGATTGACAATTTTTTTCACGGAAAATATTTTCCTATTTTTGATCATGTAATCACGAAAATTAAGAAAAATATTTTCTTTAGGAGGATGCAATTTTTATTTTACACGTAATTCACTCTCCCTTTTTCTCTATCATCTATCCACTCTCTTTCATTTACCCATCAATAAGAATTGGACAAGTATAATATTTTCTAAGTTAAAAATTAAATCAATCAAACACATTTAATTAATAATTTTCATACAAACAAGTTCTAGGCAATTGAATTGCCTAAGATTTATTTTCTTTTCATACAAATTTCATGCTCGCAATAAAACGCACTCTTAGTGTATCAATAAATTTCATGCTCGCAATAAGAATTTGTGAGATTTTATTTTCTTTTAATGTAACATTAAAATGTCCTCCAAATAATTAATTTATTTGTGTATTAGTAAAAGAATAGCATTGTCTTGACTTTTTTTAACATGGAAATATTAGTTTAATTTAGGTTGATTATACGTTAAACCCAGTAGACGTAATCAGCCACTTACTACCTTTGACCCAATATATCATAGGGGCATAAAATGTTGGGTCAAAAACTCAAAATAGACATACCAATTGACTGGACACTTTTACTTGGAATGATTTAGAATTATTACTTGATTATCCTTTCAAGCTACAATAGGTCCCACCTGGTTAGTGTTTCAATTTTTTAAGGGGCCTGCTGGAGAAATAGGCTTAAAGCTAGAGTAAAAAACAGGAGGCCTATTTGGCGCCCCTTATTGGAGGGGCGCCTCCCCATAGGCGCCCGGGGCGCCAAATAAGCCCCCTGTTTTTCATTCTGGCTTTAAGTCTGTTCAAGCAAGCTTTTCCATTTTTTAAATTTGAGTTTTGAGTTCACTTTCAGTTTTCTATTTTGAGAATCTCTTTTAAGATTGATAAAAAAAAATACATTTGATTTGTTATCTTAAAAAATTATTTTATTAAAATAGAAAATTAGAAAACGCGTTTGATTTAAAATTTTGAAAAATTATTTTATTATGTTTTATTAATCCATGAAATTTGATTATTCAATAAAAATAGAACAATTTTTTATTAATATATTATAAAGTAATATATACAATTTAAATCTGGTGAACCTTGTAATATTTTTTCTCGCTACAAAAAATAAAATAATTGATAAATAATAAATCAAGTTTGGAAAATAGAAAATAAAAATTACTGATGTGGATTGAGAATATTTTATCAGTGTTCATTTAAATACATTTTTAGATTTTCTATTTAAATAATCATTATTTATTTTATAATTTTTATTTTTCTAAAATTTTTTAAATTCTTTTTTTAGAATTTTTATTTTTATCTTTTACAATTTTTTTTCAAAATTTTTTTTTTTTTACTTTTAGAATTTATCAATTTAATTTTTTGAATTTAATTTTCTTGATTTAATTTTATTTAATTTTAAGATTTAATTTGTTAGAGTCTATATTTCTAGTTGTCACATTTTAATGTTAAAATTTTGTTTAAATAAACTTTTATTTAGATGCTTGTTTTTCATGTTTTGAGTATTCTCAAAACGACAAAAAACGTATTTTGAGTTTTATACTATAAATTTACTTTTTTTTCGGAGATACATTTCCAAAAATAATTGATCAAACGCGTTTTTAGTGTTTTGCAAAATTAAAAACTGAAAATAAGTTAAAAAAAATCAAACAAAACACACCCTTAAATTTAAATTTGGCTCGAGAATTACTTTTCAATAATTTTGATATTCAACTATAAAATAATTTATGCATTTACATTAGTTAATAGGTATTAAGAATAATCCAACAATTTTTTAGTTTGAAAACAAAAAATATATAGAATGAATATATACACACACACACACACACAACAATTTACAGTTCAACATTATTTTTTGAACCATGAGAAGAACATGGTTCGACTGACCAAATCGAAATAGAATCAAATACTTGCGATCGACTCAATTCTATTCGATCATTGCATATGTAACATTTTGATTGCATGTATTAATTCTCCATAATAATGAACGGTGATTCTAACTACGAGGTAGATCATGTTAAATTGTCAATGTAAGTATTATGCCATAGGTTCAACGATTTTAGGATGTGAACACTTTTAGTATGATTGATACATTTTATTTATGGCAGATCTATTACGTAATTGAATTATTATTATGAAAAATAAAGCACTTGTTTGATCCTCATTATTTCCATAATACATTTTTCTCTCTTTTCTTTTTAACCACACATTATTCAATGAAATAATATTACACGTAAACTCAAAACTTTTCTTTATTTTTTAACTACTCATTCTTCATCAACTACTATTCCAAAATACATTCTTTGCAAGGGGGGGCGGGGGGGGGGGGGGGGGGTCAAAAAAGGTCTAAATTAATAGAGTCGAATTAGTCAATAGATTCAAGTCTTAATAATTTATTAATCACAATGAATTGCTATTGTGAGATACAATTACATATGGCCGAATCTTAAATTATTCGTGGTTGTAATTAGTAACGAGATACTCGAATATCGTTATTACAAATAGACTAGTGCGTGTTGCATTTCTCACTTATGAAATGAGCAATTGATCTCACATGCTAAAATATAATAACATTCAAATGGACTAGTGCATGTTTTGTTAAGAGAACAAAACATTGAAGACTGTTATAGAGAGTTCACATGATAACTATCTCAATGTCGGTGATTAACCTTTAACATCGATAGTGAAATTGATCTTTCGACTTGAAGTCATTATAGTACCTTATATTAGGGTCGTCATACTTTGGTAATATTGGATGTTTCTATGCTAAAAGTCGCTAATACGACATCATTTGGTTATGACTAGAATTATATGAAGATTGTGAATAATCAATAGATGATTCGTCACTCCAGACTTACATTTCATCATCTTAAGTTCATATCATGAAATTATTGGTCAAGATGAGTTTATAAGTCGATAAGGGTTTTGACAATAATTGACTTAATAGCGAGTCGAAAGATAGGATCAATTAAACCGAAATTGACATATTTCTATATCTCGTAATTGATCGAATTATATTGATGAAAGGACTATAATTCTATGATAAACGAGCAAGTTTACTTTGTCACGCCACTTGACATTTTATGTCACATGTGTTGCCATAATACATTGCTAGATATCAATCGGAGAAGACAAATGTAAATTAATTAATTTATGTGAATTAATGATAAATTAAATTCTCTCTGTGCATAATAATTTATTTTTTATCTCTCATATCTTCACCTATTTACACATGTCATGATCTCTATTCTCTTTCAAATCTCGCTTGATCCTTAGATTCACTTGATACCCACCATTGTCGACTCCTCATCAGTACCCAAGCAGCAATTGCACACATCCATCTTCATCCCGACCACCTTCATCGTCTATGTTGGGTCACTTGTACCATGGCCCACTAAAAGCAATGAAAAGATTCTTGCAATTTTCATCTCATGATATAAGCCCGGAGCCTAAGTGATTTTGTGCTTGTGCGTGAAGATAGAATCAGTGTTTACCTAGTGAAAAGAGCGAGAGCAAGCATGGACATTTTCATTTTGTCAAGCTCACTATCAAGTTATCAATCAATATGTACTTATATCACCCAACATCTCATTATAAACCATCTAATTTTATTTTTTTTTTGTTTTAAGGCATGATTTTATTAAAAAATTACTTTTGGAAGGGTACAATACACCAATATGTACTAGTGATAAAAGACTTAAAATTAAGGCATACAATGTTTTTTCCGGTCCAAGTTCCAACCCGGTGTGAGGCGACACCGAGTCAGTGCAGTAGCTATTCAAGGTGGGTTTTGGCTTTTATATAACAACAATGCTAAATGCACACTCCTTCCTTTACATTCCTTTTTACATTGCCTTTGTTTTTTGAAAATTGTGGGAGGAAAAAATGTTTTTATTTTTGAAATGTCCAGTTGTGTTTTGCCATGTAACTCGAAGATGTAAAAGATAATATATATGTAGCATGATTGTTAATATAAACCAAAGCAATTGTTTGGTTGAAAAAGAAAATAGTTTTCTTACATTTTCTCGAGGAAAAAATATTTTAAAGTAAAGTCAAAATTGCAAGATAAAGGAGTAAGATGAGGAGGAGGTGGTAGTGGTGCTCCTATAGGTAATGCTGGCTTTGGTGATGACGGTTGACCTAGTGAAGGATTTGGTGGCGGAGGTAGTGGTGGTCACATATCAATGTCCACATGTCACAAATCAAATAGAACTGATCATAGATCACTGATTTATGTTCACATGTCATAGGTCACAATTTACGGTCACATGTCATGTTGTATAGATCGCATATCAATTTCAACATGTCACGGATCAAAATTATATGGTCATAGATCATATGCATATCTTTGTGCACTGATAATAGATCACAGTTTCAAGTTCACAAATCATATGTCATATGTCTTTGTACTCATGTAGCGTCTCCATTTTTAGTAGCATTGGCGCCTAGGCGCTGCCTAATCTATCCAATTTCTGTTTTCAACTTATTTAGCCTCTTTCTTTGCTCTCTCTCTCTCTCTCTCTCTCTCTATATATATATATATCAAGTCCTCTTCTTCTCGGTTCATACTATCATCACTCTTTGGTTCATTCAAGCTCCGCAAAGACCTTTTATCACCATGTCACCTAACCTATAACAAAATATGAAAACACACATCAAATCGTTATAAAATTCTTAAAGATATACAAAATATCAAGTTTAATTAGTATTAAAAGCATGAGTGAAATACACCCATCAATATCGTGAATAGATATGTTTTTTATGCTCTTGTTACTCTAAATCGGTATTTGTAATTTTCATCAACACACTAGAGTACAAACCTGGCTCAACTTTCGATATGGAACACCATTACTTTCACAATCTCGTCGCTCATCTACTTCTATCAATCCATATTCAGTTGATAATGGGATAACATCAACATGAAGAGGGTGCACTACAAGTTTGTCATCTTTCTTATGAATGGCATAATAACACATAATAGAAATATGTTTGTAATCTTATCGATGCCATTTGTTTATAAGCCTAATAGTGTATATGTTACAACCCATTTCTTGTTAGTCAAAGTCAATGGTTGAATGGTCTAGGTCAAAGTCAATTATGGAGTTAAATGGGTATAAGTTATTTTCTTGGGACTTATTTTTAAAGTAGTGAAAGAAAAGGATTTTAAATGGATTAAATTGAGAGTTGAGGACTTAATTAACATTGGAGAGTTAAGGGACTTCCTTTCCAAAAACACCACTTTCTAGACATTTCCCCAACCACTTTCTCATTACTCACCACTCACTCACGCAGAGAAGAAAGAGACCGAGAAAGGGAGGACAAAAAGGGGAAAAAAGAAAGGAAAAAGAGAAGGAATGGGAAGAAGGTAAAATGGTGATCAAAGCTTGATTTTGATTTTTCATTCTTGCTATTTTCTTAGAAATCGAGGTATATTATGTTAAATTTCTAAGGTTTAAGTTGTGGTTAAATTTTCAGATTTATGAGATAGAAGATATATTGGAGCTCAAGTTTATTAATTCTCTAGTTTTCAGTTATTTTAAGGTAAGAAATTTATTTTTTTGGGCAAGCCCTAGATTTTTTTGATTGGATGCTTGAACTAGTATTATTAATGGAAATTATAGTATTGATGAAATATTTACAAGAAAGCATGATTTTATGGAACAATATATATATTAAATTAGTTGTGGTGTTGGTTGCTAGTTTCATTGGATGGAAGTGGATAATTGCATTGTGCTTGGAAGGAAGGTTATGTTGATAAGTTGGTTATTAGTAAATGGATTAGAATGTGTAATTAGTCCCATTTGATTAAAGGATAAGTGGGAACATTTATTCTAGTATGGAGAAAATTAGTTGAAATGTTATAACATTAGATTTTAGAAGTTTATTGACTTATAGTAGTTGATTTAGTTATCTTGTATGATTTTCAGGCGATGACGCAGAAATTGGAAAAGCCTACAGACCTTCTTAGACGGTAGCTTGTTTTGAGTGAGTGAAAAAATTTATTTTTCAAAAATAAATATTTATTAAATTTATAATATATCAGAAAGTTAATTATTCCATATACTTGATTTAATAGCATGATTTTAGAATCAAACAGATTTTATAGTCAATTCTTTTAAAAGTTAAATTCAGTTCATTGAAATCAACTCTCTAGCATGTTGTATTCATCTTACATATTTCAATATATTTAAAGTTATTTTAAAAACCACCAAAAAGTACCCATGTGATTTTACCCTAGTTTGCACGGGTGTGAATGTATTTCCATAGTGTATGACTTTATATGGTTATTTTACCTCAGTCTACACTGGTGTGAATATGTTTTCACAGTGTATGATCAATCATGGTGATTTTACCCGCTCTGCACTATTGTGAGAGGACATATGGTTTCATCTCTTTTACCGAAGCATCACATTTTAGGTATCAATTTTGACTTTATTAGCCTGTAGCCATTAAATATCCCAAAAAGAAGGTGGCCACCTCATACCGTATGCTAACAAGATTGACCTTTTTACTCATTATAATTGTTCAATCAATCATTCTAAAAGGGTTTCATAAATTTAAAATCTTCAACGTAGAACTTCACCAGCCGGAGTTAAGCCTCAGATTCTTCTTCGTTGGACTTCGCCACTTTGGCAAAGCAACTTCGTTTGTCTTTTAACATATGGACTTCGATGGGTCGAATGATCTGGACTCTAATAGACCTTACTCCAAGTCGGATGCCACATGGCTTCAACAGGAGGTGTTTCGATAGGTCGGCTAAGCCAAGTGGGAACCTAGATGACGAGGCATAACAATAGTCCCCAAGTCCTTGTATGATCAATCATGTCATGCTATCTGGAGCCAAATTTCTTTAAAGCACACTTTCTGTCACGGTTAGGTTTTTAACCAACACAATAGTTTTCCAAGTCCAAGTATAGATATTGATATCATAGTTGGAATTCAAAGTTATACTTGATTCTTGTATCCTAATGTAATGTTGAAACGTCGAGATTTATTTGTTGAGCCGAATTAGGGACATTTGCCGAAGTATAAATACTGAAAAAGTCGAAGCTCTAATTTTGAAAATAGTTGAAATTTGCTTGTGTTAAGCCGAGGCAGAGAGGTGTTGAACTGCTAAGACTCTTATTTTGTAAATCGCTAAACTCTCCTTTTTTCAGCCGAAGCAGTGAAGTGATGAACTGCTGAGGCTTTTGTTTTGTTGTTAGATGAAATTTCCATTTTTTTAGCCGAAGCAGTGGAGTGATGAACTGCTGAGGCTCTTGTCTTTTTTTCAATAAAATATGCTCTTGAGAATTATTCCAATGATTTTATTTTTTGCACATTACCAAGGAAAGACAACTGAAGCATTTCGACTTCCAATACACGTACAGACATTACACATTGAATGTGCAATGATGACCACGATACTGCAACTTTCGATTTACATGCTGCAATGATGGACTTCGGATTGATGGCTTC
Source organism: Fraxinus excelsior (assembly GCA_019097785.1). Taxonomy (NCBI): domain Eukaryota; kingdom Viridiplantae; phylum Streptophyta; class Magnoliopsida; order Lamiales; family Oleaceae; genus Fraxinus; species Fraxinus excelsior. Next base: position 11,702,412 of record CM032627.1, on the reverse strand, counting down.
AAAAGGTAAATTCTGATGCCCTCTATTTGATACACAATGCTTAAGTTTTAACATAATCTTCACTTGTTGCAGATGATTTTGGAAGGAAGAAGTACCCCACCCTGATATGGCGTCAATATTAAGAGCCAAGTCTACATTGAACGCTATGGCTTTGTAGCCTTTCTCAGAGGGTGCAAAGCAAGTCAGGGAGAAACTGGAGTGCCCCAGCAAGGAGCATGCTGAGAAAGCGAGGATGAAGGGGTTTAGAGGGTCGAAAAGGGCAAAGGAAAAATGGAGGAGCCTCAGAAGAAGAGGAAATTGTCCCATAATACTGGTTCAGCTTCTGGGAATTTTGACACAACCACTACCCCCAGCATCCTAGTAGACCCTGCATCCCAGTTAATTCAGGCTTCATTCAATGCGGCCAATGTCCAGAAAGTTAAGTATGCCGTGAAGAGGCTGCAAAAGAGGCTGAGCATACCTCTGAGGCGGTAAAAAAAGTGCCAATAGTGAGGACCCCTGGAAAGTCCGGAAGGTTCTTGGTGGAGCAAGATGAGGAGATTTCCCCGATAGTAATAGAGATGCTGCCACCTAAGGTCCGTAGCGACACTACTAATTTTTACAAGTTATGGACTTAAAGGTGGCAGAACTACGTCTCCACTTGAGATGCCTGGACCTAATGGCAATCCTAGCGGGCTAAAGTGCAAGGGCTTTTGGGGTTGGCCTTGAATGCTAAGAAGTGCCCAAAGATATTCAGGCATGCAACTGGGAATCAGTTGTAAAGTTGGACTCAATGGAGGAGGAGATGAAGAAAATAAGATCTGAGGCTGAAGAGCTAAGGGCACAGCGAGTTGAAGAGGCGACTAAATTGGATTCTGCCTTAGCAGAGATGGAAGCTCTAAAGATAAAGGTCCATGAATCCCAGTGCAAGGTTGCTTCCTTGACAAAAAGGATTGAGATTTCAAACAATCATCAGAAGCTATGATTAAAGCTTTTGGAGAAAGCCCATTTAAAGAACGTTGGGTTCGATGACGCCAATAGATTTTTGGAGACCTAAATAAGGCAATATGTGAAGGAAGGTGAGTAGGCCAAGGATGATGCTTGAAAGGTTGGTGTGGAGGCAACAAAGGACTGCATTGCCAACTTCCATCTGATGGAAGAGTATCAGCGCTTGGCGCTTATTGGATAAGATTTACCTACGTCGAAATAGTGGAGAAGGTAGGAGAACTTTACCTAAAACTCAATGCTTCTGAGCTGAAAGCGAAGTTTTTGGAAGAGGTACCTTAGACCCCCGCTAATGATGCACTGGAAGCAGAAGACCAAGAAGGTGCTCTTGTAGATGAAGCTTCAGGCCAAGGAGCTCCAATTGCTGAAGCACCTATTACGGAGGCATCAAACTTCCTGCCACCCCAGCATAGTATAAGATTTTTTTTGTTTTCTAATGTACGGGCCGAGGCCCATGTACAATTTTTTTGTTTAATGAAGTATATATTTCTCTATCTTCTTGTTTGAATTTTCCAAGTACTTACAAAACGAGGTTCATCGTTCACCTAGCACAAATGAAACTAGCCTAGCATAACTGAATTAAAATAAATAAATAAGGGAAGACATCACCCAATCCATAGAAATAAAGCTTGAAATCCTTGGTCTTGATGTGAAAATCCTTGCCCTAGCCTTTGTTCTTGCCTCAAAAGGATGAAATTCTCTCTAGAAAGGCGTAACCCTAGCTTCTGGACGTTATTCGGCTTATATAGGAGTCCCCAAGTCATTACCATAAGTGTTGGATTCGAAATAGGAAACTCGGAATCTCGCCATTTTTTCCTTCTATGCGACCGCATAGAAGGGATGAATGCGGTCGCATAGAAGGGCATGTTTGTGCTCTGGAATTCCCTGCATGGACCAATGCGGTCGCATGCAGGGGACCACTATGCGACCGCATAGTGGTGACATCTTTCAATTCGTGGCGATTTGGTCCCTGAATCCTATTTTTCCACTTTTCGACCCTTTTTCCATCTTCTTCTTGTTCCAATGCACACTTTCAATACTCAATTGAATCTTTTCATCTCCATGTACTCAATTTCTCCTCCGAGTCATCTTTTGAGTATTTGCATCTTAGTCCATGAACTTTGATTTGTCTCCTTTTTGGTCATTTTTCTCCATTTTTCTTCCTTTTTCACCACGATCACCGATGTTGACCTACAAACAAGATTTGTAACCAATTTAGCCATGTTTCACGCATATAACGATGGATATCCAAGTTAAACTCATGATTAAACGTGTAAAATACACTCATATCAGCGACCATCAATAACTTTAAACAATATAACTTGCAATAAGATTCAGGACTTAAGCAATAACTCGCAAGTATTGGGACCCCCGTAAAGTATATAACTTTAACAATATAACTTTCAAGCGAGATTAAAGTAAACATGATGACCTCCAAAAATAAATTATAACTTCAAATTTCGGGACCTCCTTGAGGTACATATCTTTTCAGCAGTTATCATTTCTCTTATGCCTTGGAATATTAATACGATAACCCTTTTGCGATCCGATCCTCTTCTCCGAAGTACCCACATTTTTTTACATGATGGATGGTTCGTCCATGTATGGGTTTCTCTCATGACGTTCAATTTCGTCATGGAAGGCTTGTGTTGTATGCCTTGGAGCTCCAATGAGTTAATCCCTTTTGGGATCTAATCATTTTCCTTGAGGTGCCCATACTTTTCCACATGGTGGATGGTTCATCATATAGAGGCTTTTCCCATGACGTTCAGTTTCATCAAGGCTTGTGTTATACGCCTTGGGGCTTGGAGAGCCAATGAGATAATCCCTTCTGGGACTTGATCCTCTTCTCCGAGGCATCCACACTTTCCTACTTGGTGGATGGTTCATCCATGTAGGGGTTTTTCCCATGATATTTAGCTTTGTCATGGAATGCTTGTGCTTTTAGACATATCAAAACATACTTTTATTGAATCATATCAAGGCATTTACATAGGCTGGGAAGATTTCTCCAGCAGTAGAACCCATTCACTACTAGTATATTTTAAGGTGCTCTATGTTCCATAGGTGGGGCTACATTTTTCCATCTATCTTCTATCCAATATGTGTCAGGTCGTAGCTCTTCTTTGATATGATATGGTCCTTCCTAGTTTGGACCCAACGTGCGTACCACTGGTTCCTTGGAGGACATGAAGACTCTTCGAAGTACGATGTCATCTATTCAGAAGGACATTTTTTGAACTTTCACATTATAGTAACGGGTCATCTTCCTTTGATATACGATTAGTTTTTTTTTGGGATTCATCTATCCTTTTGTCGAAGAAGTCGAGCTCATATCTTTTCAACTCGTCATTGGATATTTTTTTGAATTGCAATCGATGGGGAAAAGGTAACCCGACTTCTACCGTGCTTATTACTTCTACACCATAAGTCATTGAGAATGTGGTTTCTCCAGTTAGGGTCCAGCTTGTAGTTCAAATTGCCCATAATACTTGTGGTAGTTCATCGACCCAAGCTCTTTTGGAGGCGTCAAGTTTTCTTTTCAAAGGATACTTGATGATTTTGTTTATAGCCTTTACTTGTCCATTTGCCTGAGGGTGATGAGGTGTTGAAAAATGTTTCTTGATCCCAACAGGTCCCTGAACTTTTTGTTATCAAACTTACGGCCATTATTTGAGACAATTGAATGGAGAATTCCAAACCGACATATTATATTCTTCCACATGAACTTAGAAGTGTTGGCTTCTGTGATATTGACCAGAGGTTGGGCTTCGACCCATTTTGTGAAGTAATCAATGGCAACCATAGCAAAATTCGTGCTACCCCTATCCTTGGGTAAAGGGTCTATAAGGTCAATCCCTCATTTAACAAATGCCTATGGGTTGGATACCAATGTTAGCTCTTGTGAGGGCTGTCTCTGGATAGGAAAGAAATGTTGATATTTATCGTACTTTCATACAAATCGGATCGAGTATTTTTTCAAAGTGGACCAATAATACCCTTGTCATAGTGTTTGTTGTGTGGGAGCGAGCCCTCCAATGTGATTGCTGCAAATGCCCTCATTAATTTCACGGAAGATGTAGGTAGCTTCTTCTTTCCCGACACATCGAATGAGGGACAAGAAAGACCTCTTTTGTAGAGCACATCATCTTAGAATACAAAGTGGGCTACCCTTTTTCTAAGCTTGTAGGCTTCATCTTTATTGCTGGAAAGGGTTTGGTCTTTAAGAAAGGCAACTATTGGTTGCATCCACGTCAGCGTTCCTTCTACCTACATTACCACTTTCCCTTTAGCAGTGGAGGGCTCCGAGAGATGTTCAATCGACGCAATCGTTAGTAGTTACGAGTCTTTGCTACTAGCTAATTTGGACAAAGTATGGGAGTAAGTCCATTACCAATTTGATGGGCGTTTTCATCACGTAAAATTTGAGTTAACTCGAATTTCTCAAAAGATGAGAGTAAGTCCATTACCAATTTGAGGTACGCGGCTAATCTCTTATCTCTAGCCGTGAAATTGACATTTACCTAGCTAACTACTAGTTGGAAGTCACTGCTAATGAGCAACTTTTTCACTTGCATTTCTTTAGCTAACCTTAAATCGACAAATAGTGCCTCATATTTTGCACATTGTTGGTAGCTTTAAACCTCACTGCGTAGTTTACCTTGTGTCCTTCGGGGCTAATTAGGACCAGACCCCCTTCTGAACCTGAGTCCCAGACAAGCCATCTACGAACAAGTTCCATATAAGAGGTTTCGCGAGCTCTATGATTTCGTCCATCTTTGGGACATTAGCAAATTCTACCACGAAGTCTGTGATGGCCTGGCTGTTGATAACAGTTCTTGTTTTGAAAATAATGGCAAACTTACTGAGCTCAACCGCCTATTTTAGCAATCTTCCTAAAGAGTTGGGTTTCTGAAGTACTTACTTTAGCAGAAAGTTAGTCAACGGTTGGAAGTATGCCCTCAACTTTCTAGATGCAGTGATCAAAGTTAGAGCTAACTTTTCCATATTAGGGTAGCGGGTTTCCGTAGCCAAAAGTGCATTACTCACATAATAGACAAGTAATTGTTGAGTATCTTCTTCTTTTAGGAGAATTGTTCTAGGAGAGATCCTAAAGAATGTGAGGCAATTGTCAATACCCTTCGAAACAAAACGGCTTAAAGCCACCACACGCCCGGACAAACTTTGCACCTCATTTGGTTTTTTAAGAGACCTCATCTCCACCAAAGCTCAGATTTTCTTGGATTCGCCTCTATGCCCCTTTGGTTAACCATGTATTCTAAGAATTTACCGAAAGCAACATCAAAAGCACATTTGAGAGGATTCAACCTCATTATGTACCTTTATAGAATTTTGAAAGTTTCATCTAGGTACCTTACATGGTCATCCGCCTTTAAGCTCTTCATGAGCATGTTATCCACGTAGACTTTCATTGTTTTACCAATGAGGTTGGCATACATTTTCTTAACAAGTCTATGGTAGGTAGCACCGACATTTTTCAAGACCTCTATTAATGATGAAAGATGTGTTTTCCTCATCTGACGAGTGCATGGGGATTTGATTATAGATTGAGTAGACGTCCATAAAGCTCAAAAACTCGTGTCCAGCAGTGGAGTCCACAAATTGGTCTATCCTTGGAAGAGGAAAAATGTCCCTTGGACAAGTTTGGTTAATGTTGGAGAAGTCTATGCATACCCTCCATTTACCATTGTGCTTTTTCACCAAAATTGGGTTAGAGACCTACTGTGGGTAAATGGCCTCTCTCATAAAGCCGTTCTTTATCAACTTATATACTTCCTCTTCCAGGGCATCATGTCTTTATGAGTTGAGGGATCTACTTTTCTGTCTATATAAAAAAACCTTAGGATCAATATTCAGGTAATGACAACTGACCTTCGGGCTAATGCCTACCATGTCATCATGCCTCCATGTAAAGAAATCAAGATTCCTACATAAAAAATCCTTGAGTTTATCTTTGTTCCCCGATGGTAAGTCTTTTCCCACCTGAAGTGCCTTGGTGGGATCTTAAGAATCCACCATGAAGTTAGCTATATCTTCTATCGGTGCTGCTCGAGATTCAAGCTCAATAATAGGAAGGTTCAATTCATTAGTCATGATTGCCTGCTCAAGGACGTCCGATATTTCAACATTTTGACCAAAATTTTGGTTTCGTGGGACGTCTATCATATCAACATCCATTAGCACTACATTGACATCCTTGGGTTTAGCTTTTCTTATTGAGTTGAGGTAGAATTCCCTTGCTCCTCTTTGGTTATCCCTAATTAAGGCAATTCCATGTTCAGTAGGGAACTTCATGCATATGTGGTGAATGGAGGTGACAGCCCATAAATCCTTTCGGGCGGGTCTACCTAGTACCCTATGGTAGGTTGACCTATTATTTATTACCAAGAATTCCATGAAGTTCAAAGCTGTCTAGGGTGGCTCTCCCATTTCCACAGTAAGGGTTGTATTTCCCCCTTCAGGATGATTTTATCACTGGTATGGGTGGGTAAAACTCGATCGAACCCGTCAAAACCCGACCGATTTGGGTCGATTTATTTGTTGTTTTTACATGAGTTGGGTGGGTTGGTTGGTATGCGGGTTGGGTTAAGTCGGGTTATGGGTTAACTTATGAAAACCGAATAAACCCGCACAATCCAACCTGACTATATTTATGAACTTTACAAGTGTTGTGATGTTAATTGGACGAATACACATTCAACACAAAAAAATTTAATTACCAAAAACATTTCTTGGCTTCATATAATTTAATAGAAATATGTCCATGTAACATTTTCGGGCATGAAGTACCAAAATAATTCAGATTTTTTGATCATTGCAACTATAGAGACATAATATTATATAAGTTATGAGTCAATTATAAATTCGTCCAGCTCAATCGCCTACTTTAATCTCTGTTGACAAGTTGTCCCAAACCGACCAACTCAACCCAACCCGATCCATACTTAATTGGGTTGGGTTAAATTATGATCAAATCGATCATGTTGGGTTGGATTTGGGCTGAGGAAAAAACCGATCCGACCCAACACATGTCTACCCCTAATCACCAGTGAAATCGTACAAGGAGGTTGTAATGGGGGTTAATTTGTGATCACACAATCATCTTGTTGAAAGTAGCCCCGAAAAGGATGTTGACGGAGCTATCATTATCAAGCAACATCTGCTTCAACCTATTGCTGGCCACAAGTGCCCTCACCACAAAGGCGTCACAATGAGGGAAGTGTAAACCATCAGCATCTTCTTGAGTAAAGGCAATGGGAAGTAACCACTTTCGAAAACTATTTCCAACTATGTAGCTAGTCATTTGAGGGTCTTTGGCTTTCCTAACGTAATTCCGTTGGGAGTTCTTTGTATTTCCCCCAACATAGGGTGCTCTGAAAATCGTATTGAGTTTATGGATATGAGCTTATTCCATGTTGGCCACGGGTTTCCTACGTTGTCGCTGTGCCCCCTAGGTATTTCTCTGTCAGGTTCCATCCGTCGTGGGGATGGCTCCTGATGAGAGAATCTAACCTCGTGATGCCTTGGCCTTTGATCCTACCTAAACGGAGGCATGTCCATAAGAGGGTGATAATTTCTCTGGTTGTTTCTTGTGGTCACTTGCCGAGGGTGTTGGGCTGTGTCTCTACAATCTATTGTGTCATGACTGTAGGAATGAAGTTAAGTGCAATATTGATAAATGCATTTTTACACACTTATTTTATTGTTAAAACATGGAAAATTGTTGGTTAATATGTTGGAATATAGCTTAATTCTGTACAATTTATGTTTTGCAAGACAACATGATGAATTTAGCGTGATTGGGAACAAATAAGGAAAAATGGATCAAAATAAAAGTTTAGGGACTAAATTGCATCCAAAAGTTGGTTCGGAAGGCTAAATGGGGATTTGAAAGAGTTGGAAGCTAATTGGTTGAAGACAATAGGCTTTGGAGGGAGAATTTGAGAAAAGAATGCAAAAATAACGAAAATTTGCAAAATTCAAAGTTTGAGAACCAAGTTGCAAATATTCAATAGATGATTCGGACCATAAGAAGATACTTTGAAGATTGCTAGGAGACAACTTGATGTAATTGGAACTCAAAAAGAAATGGAATACGATCAAAATATTATCAAAATTAATTTTCAATTCACACAAGATATATATTCCAGATTTTTAGCCAAACATTGAGACCCATTTTTGGTATAGTAAACGTCTGAATGGGAAGAAATCTATTTCTATCAAAGTTGTATCTTTTTGAGTTATCTTTTCAAATCGCTTTGAATCGCCTAAATTGGATATTGGAAGAGAAAGTTATTACCAAAATACTGATTGTTGTGTAAAGACAAAGAATCCGTTCATGAAGGCAACTTTCCTTATTCGATTGGAACTCTTTTGGAAACCAAATTGGACATGATTTTCATCCAATTTTGACTCCTATAAATACTTACCGCAAAATACATATTGGAAATGCCTCCATACACTTTTCTATCATCTTTTGGCTCAATAACTCTATGAAGAACTAAACAATTTGGTGAAGTAAGGGATGAATTAATTGGATTTGGTGATTTCACGTCTTTTATTTATATATTTTGTTGTTTTTCTTATTAAACGATTCTAGGCTTAGATTTTCTCTTCATAAATTTTTTTTGAAATTAGTTTAATTCTTATTAAATTTTTTATAGACATTAGTCTTGCTTTTTCTATTGAACGATCGAAATACTTGTTGAATTTCAATTTCTTTTATTTTATTGGTGTGATTATTTAATGCCTTATGCTTGATGTATGTGGTCAATTTATAATCTGATTTTAATAAATAATTGTTGGAAATTGTTAGAGAAAAGCTAGATTTTAGGGTTACATTTGAATTAAATTAGTTTTTAACAATAAATCTTTTGATTAGAGTGTTGGGATGAAGCATCTAATTGAGTTCTAAAAATGAATAATTGATGCTGAATGATCCGATCCAATTGAGGAAATTTCGACACTTCACTGTTTTAACTCATTGATTTTAATTTCATTACTTGATCCATTGATATCTAAATTTTATTTCAAAAATATATCATTTTCAACAATTCACGAAAACTCCTAATTTGTTGAATCCTTGAGTATTTTTCCATCTCCATGTTGAATCGACACCCCAAAATTGTGCTACAATTACCGCGTTATTCTTTGAGCGTAATCAAATATTGAGGAGTGTTCGGCTTATTCCTTGGCTCCGAACCTTGCCCTCGGCTTTTTCCTCTTTGGTGGGCATGTTGTTGGGATCCAATTTGCCTCATACTGGTTCCAGAGGTCATTTCCTCATAGGCCAACGTGGGCATTGCATTCAGCATGGCTATGGTAAGTATTTGCCCCGAATTGGGAACTTTATTGCCAGTCTTGTATCTACGAGGGTTGAAGACCCATGTTGGCTCTATTTCGATGATCAATCAACTCCTCGTTGATAATCTCACGCCTCATCATTTCCAACAAGGCATCGTAACTGACTCGATGGGGTTGTTGCCCTTGGAGCCTCTTCATCAGGGTCTTCTCTTTCCCTCTTAGGAGAGACATCACGATCCGAACTCATTTTTCCTTAACTAAAATGTCAATTTTTTCTAACTTTTGGGGTTTCTTCTTGTTTTTTTTCAACAAATTCTTTTTCAAGGAGGATGTCCAACTATTCTCCGGTGAACTTTTGCCATGATAACGTTCGTGATTATTGTAACGCTTCCCGTAGACGACGTCATTCTATTGACCTCTTTTTGCACGGTTGACGTGGACAATAGATACCGTGCCCACTCGCATTCTTTCAAGCTAATTTCAACGCGCGTGGGACCATTGTCTACCGAAAATAAACATGGTATGAATGTGGGATAAATTTTATAACACGAGATGAAGATATTCGGGCTCCGGCGAAATATATGGATAACTTACACGATAATGAATTATAAATTGAGAATCAAACTCACAATCAAGATTGTACTTCAAACACTAGATTAATTAAAAAGAAAGAATATATATAATTTGTAATTAATACTTTTTCATTATCCCCAAATGGCACAAATGGAGGGATATTTATGAAATTACATGTGTAATAGTAACCATTGGATGCGAGGACACGTAACTTCATCTTTTTTACCGAAGCATCACATCTTAAATATCAATTTTGACTCCACTAGCTTGGCGCAGATTAAATGTCCCAAAAAGGAGACAGTCACCCCATACCCTATACTGACAAGATTGACATTTTTACTCATTACAACTTTCCAATAAGATTTTAAAGGGATTTCATAAATTTAAAATCTTCAAAAGTGAAACGTCATCAGTTGGAGTTGAGCCTCATATTCTTTTTTGTTGGACTTCGCCACTTCGACAAAGCAACTTCGCTTGGGCCTCGGACTTGTCTTTTAACATATGGACTTCGACGGGTCAGATGATCTGGATTCTAGTAGACCTTTCTCCACGTCGAATGCCACATGGTTTCGACAGAAGGTATTCGATGGGTCGGCTGAGCTACTGGGAACCTAGGTGATGAGGCATAACAATATCAATTTAAAACATGTTATGATTTATAGTTTTTTATGGTTAGTTACCGAACCTTTTAATATAGATGTAGGTTGTTAAATCTTATCTTAATATACCATTGTTTTCATATTTAAAAAAAAAGACTTAGTTTTTTCTAGAATTGTTATTTTAAACCGATGTAGATGTGAAATTTTTCCTATATTTAAACGATTTGAATTTGAGATTATTCACTAGATATATTCATAATCTTGCAAGCACAAGAAAAGAAAAGAAATCCTAGTATTTCATTTGTGTTTTTCTGTTTGGATTATCATTATAGGTTGGACAATTGAAATCACAAAGGAAAAGATGTATCGCGATTGATCGTGTTCAAGATTCTCAAAGAAATTCGAAAAAATTATTTAGTAGATTTTGATAAAATTCAATGTAATTTATATTTGAAAAGTTATGTATCTCAAAAAATATGTGATTAAAATTAAAAATTAATGTTGGCTTATTTTTTAATTTATTCTTATAGATGTATCAAAGAGAGACATAGGATTTGTTCGAGCCAACCCCCTAGCCCAAATTATGGAAATATATCATTAAGAATAGGGATTGCAAAAAAGCTCGGCGGCTCGCACGGCTCGGGCTCGGCTCGGCTCGGCTCGGAAAAAGCCCGGCTCGGGCTTGGTGGAACCGAGCCAAGGCTCGGGTCGGCCCGCAAAAAAAAAAAATCAAAAATTGTCAACTTATTCCACTCATCATGAAACTAATAAACTAATTATAGGTGACAAATTTATCTCATAATGTATCACATAGATTATTTTGAAAAATGGGTGATATTTGTTTGTTTAATATTTATTGTATTATTAGTTTTTTACTGTTTTCATTTCTCTAAAACTCTAAGTACCTAAATATTTAAAGTAAGCATTTTCTCATTTACACAAATGTTTATTATTCTATATTAAGTGAAATTATTAGTGATATATATTGCTTAATTACATTTAAAAATTTAGTTAATTTCATCAATGGTTACTAAAATTTGTAAGAAAATTTAAATCGATCATTAAAAAGATTTCTTACTTTGTTATAATGGATAGTTACTCATTTATAAATCTAACATGTTATCCGACATAAGCCTATAAGGTGCCACACAAAAAAAAAGCCCGAGCCGGCTCGGCTCGGCCCGCTAAGGCTCGGGCCAGCCTCATTTTTTTTGGTCGGGCTCGGCTCGGGCCCAAAAAAGCTTGGGCTCGGCTCGAGCTTTTTTTTTCCGGCTCGGCTCATTGACATCCCTAATTAAGAATGAGAATAAAAAATACTTTTAAAAAAAAATGAGACTCATGGTGTGTTTGAGCTACATTATTTTGGAAGAATGTATTTTGGAATAATAGATTGATGGAGAATGTGTAGTTGAAAAAGAATGAAAAATTATTGATGTTATGGAAAATATTAATGTGTAGTTGAGAATTAGTAGAAAAATGAGAATAAAAATTTTAATGTGTATCAAACAGGGGCTCAAACCTGACATAATAAAATAACAACAGGACGGAAGAAGATAAGATATCAAAAAGTCAAAAGCATAAGGCCATGTTTGATAATAAATATTTTCCATGGAATTTGGAAAATGTTTTCCATTTTTCAAGTTTTGCACCGTTTGACAACAAAAAGTTTTTGCCACATTTCCACATTTTCCAGCTTTTTGGGGAAAATTAATTCTTAGGCCCTATTTGATAGCTTAGAAAATGGGTGGAAAAAGAAAATATTTTCCAACTCTAGTCAATTAAGGGTGTTTGATAACACAAATTTGTCTGACTTTTGTTTTTCCCACATTTTTCTAGGTACAACTCTTTAATGCATATTTGCTTGATTTTGTTTTCCCACCTATGAGGTGGAAAAGCAATTTCCACTATTTTTTTTTTTTTTTTGAGTAATGATAACAAATCCTATCAACCATTATAAAAAGAATTTTCACTTTTGTTGACAATTTCTATGCAAAATAAAGTCAAATGAATAGTATTCGGTATGATAATTTTTTTTTTACTTTTGGTAATTGGAACAAATTCTTGACGCAATAGTAGAAAAAATTATCACTTTAATGGATTTTCATAAAAAACGAAGATAAACGGATACCAAAGTTTCAACATTTTTCAGGTGAAAAATTATACCAATCAAACACAATTAATTAAAATTCTCAATAAAACAAATTCTTAGCAATTCAATTGCCAGTAAAACATTTTATTTTCATCCATTTTTCACCTTTGCAATCAAACAGACTCTTATATGTTTTGGTTAGTTTTGATTTTCTAGAATTTTTTTTTTTTTGAAATTGGAAAAAATTCTAGAAACAATGGTAAAAAAAAAATTATCACTTTTATTGACAATTTTCATACAAAATAAAGCCAAATGAATGATAGTCAGTATGGTAATTTTTTTTTCCAAATTTTTTTGACAATTGAAACAAATTCTAGGTCCAATGGTAGAAAAAATTATCACCTTAATGACAATTTCCATAAAAAAGGAAGTCAAACGGGCACAAAACTTTCAACATTTTTCAGATGGAAAATATACCGATCAAACACAATTAATTACAATTTCCAGTAAAACAAATTTTAGGTAATTCAATTCCTTGTAAAACATTTTCTTTTTACCCATTTTTCACTTTTGCAATCAAACTGCCATATTTGATAGTAAACATTTTTCATGTTTTTTTTTTTTACAATTGAAAAAAATTCTATCAACAATGGAAAAAAAATTCCATTTAATGGACATTTTTCATGCAAAACAATGCCAAACGAATGATATTCGGTATGAAATGAATTCTAGACCCAATGATAGAAAAATTATCACTTTCATGGACAATTTTCATTAAAAATAGTTAAACGGACACCAAATTTTCAACATTTTCCTAGTGGAAAATTATATCAATCAAACACAATTAATTACAATTCTCAGTAAAATAATTTCTAGGCAATTCAATTCGCTGGAATTCATTTTCGTTCCACCCATTTTCCACATGTGCAATCTAACAAACCCTAAGTGAATTTTCTTTCATCAAACAGCAAATGTACAGCTAGATAAGATCTTTATCCCTTTTTTTTTTTGAAAATATTTTTTTTCTTTTTTTTAATCACGCATTCTTGAATAAAATAATATTACACACAATTCAATATTTTTTATTATTATTTTAATCATATATTATCCATCAATCTACTATTTTAAAATATATTGTATACAAAAAATGGGCTCAAACAGGCCTGAGAACATCTTCAAAAGACTCTCTATTTTTAAAGAGTATATTATATCATTTGGAGAGTATCTATAAATTTATAGAGTTAAAATTTTGAAGTACTCCAACAAACTCTTTATATTTAACACTTAAATTTACTACTCCCAAAAAATATATTTATTATTTTTCTTTATATTTTATTTTAACTAGCTTTTTTTAGATTATTTTATTACTTTCCTACATTGAAAATTGAAATTTTTTGAAAAATAATTCTACTTGTACATCAAAAAATGTAAATAAAGGTGTATACCCTCCTCACATGGGGTGGAACCCACTTGTATAAAATATTTTTTTATTCAAGCGGGTATCACCCCATGTGAGGATGGTGTACACCCCTATGTACATGATAATGTACCACTAGTAAAATCATTTTTTGAATGCATTTAATTATAGAGAGTGTGTTTGACTCTTTAAATTAAAATGTTAATTAAAGAGTTGTTTGAAGTATGATTTTAGATGTTGACTTTTTAAAATAGAGAGTAACTCATATTTAAGAGTAATGTTATTTATTCTCATTGGGATTACAAACACAGTCTAGGTGATGTTGGTATTAAATGATAGGTGAAATTAAATAAGTCATTTAATTTCATATTTTATTTAACCTATCATTTAGAGTCACCCAAATTGTGTTTGTAATTTCATTGGGAATGAATAACATTATTCCATATTTAAAAAAGGATAATTCTACTTGTACATAATTTGGGCTACATAATGGTGTATTCAAGTAGACCTCACCCATATGAGTGTATGAACACCATTATGTACACCAAATTATGTACACCAAGCATCACTCTTTAAAAAATCTTTTGAAGATGTTCCGAGTGAGTTCCACATACCGATATGTACAACTCTACTTTTACGGGTAAAGAATAATAATATAATTATTAGAGTTCTTTTTCGAGTTAAATGTTTCATTAGCCATTGAACTTTGAATCACGTCACGGTTTATTCACCAAACTTTCAAACTTGTCCCGCTGGCCACTGAACTTCAATCCATTAGTGCCCGGTACTCACTGGCTCAAATCTATTAATTAACATGTCTACGTGGCTAACGGAAAGTCTAGTTGGCAAGTTAAATCTTTACAAGGGTTAAATATTTTGCCAAATCATCGCCCACATCAGCATTATAAACACGCTTCAAAAATCCATTTGCTCGTAAATTCGCCGGAAAAAACCATCGCCGCCACCGTTAAGAATGGCTACAATTTCTAATTTCAAACGATTACCATTCAAAACTTTCTATATTTCCGTCCAGAATTCGAAATTCTCGTCGAGGTCGTCTCTTTCTCCTGTAAATTTAATCAGTGTCTCGGATAAAATCATGCCACAGAACTCCAATTTAAAAAAAAAATAACAAAGCCGAAGTAGAAATTTTCGGTCCGAGAAGTGATTGATTATGAGTGGGGTCCAGAAAAGGAGCCTAATGCATCCACTATAATAGTGGTAGAGGAGGAGCCTATTGAAATTGACATACTGAATAAGCAATTGGTGGACTCTTTCTATGGCACAAACAGAGGTTTGACTGCTAATAGTGATACGAGGGCAAAGATTATAAACAAGCTCGTGGGCTATTTAACAAGTGGTGGCGGTTTTTGCCGGAAAATAAACCCATTTTCTCATTTACTCTTTAAACCTTTTTTTTTCTTCCCTCCGCTCCACCCCGTCTATAAAAGTTAAAAAAATCCCTTCCCAAAAACCCCATAACTCCCATTCTTCTTCTTGGCTTAATAAATGGCCTTCCCCTCCTACTCCAGCCTCGCCTTACAAGAAACCTGACCTGAATTCGGATACAACTCCTGTTGGAGCTACCGCCATCGAGCGAATTGTACTTCGGTTGCGAAATCTTGGGTTAGGGTCGGATGATGAAGAAGATGATGGGGAAGAAAAGCTGGGGGATTTGTTGAAGAGAGATTAGGTGTGGCCTGATACAATTTTGCTCGAAAATGAAGATGACGAGGATAATGCGTTGTTGCCATGGGAGAGGAGGAAGTGGAGGAGGAGAAAGGAGGAGTTAATAGAAGGGCGGTGAGAGGCGTGTTTGCATTTCTGAACAATGACAAAGGCATGTTTATAATGCTGATGTGGGTGATGATTTGGCAAAATATTTAACACTTGTAAAGATTTAACCTGCCAACTAGACTTTTCGTTAGCCATGTAGACATGTTAATTAACAGATTTGAGCCGGTGAGTAACAGACACTTACAGATTGAAGTTCAATGGCCAACGAGACAAGTTTGAAAGTTTGGTGAGTAAACTGTGACGTGATTCAAAGTTCAGTGGTTAATCAAACATTTAACTCGTTCTTTTCCCTCACTTTAATTTTATATTACTTGGCTGTTTTGTCAAGTCCTCATCAATTTGGAGAAAAAATCATCATCTTGGGAGGAAGCTACTAGGGTTTTTATTTATATATGTACAGAGTTATCTATTTTGTAGAATCTTCCATCGTTCACTCCTTTTTCGTTATCAATTCAGGTACACACATAAACAAGGCAGAATAAAATAAACTTTTTTCTTTGGAGTTTGATTTCTTACTTGTTTAGCATGGCCGAATAAAAATAATATGTTTGTATCTTTCTTTTTTTTTTTTTTTTTTTTTTTCCGTTGAGGTTTGATGTCGTACATGTTTAGGATTTCTCTCTCTTGTTTAAAAAAGTTCAGTGTTACTTTTTGCTTTTTATTTTTTATTTTTTTTCTTGAATTTTTCGGATCTTTGTTCTTGTGCGCTTTGTGGGTTCTTCTTCTGCTTGTTTTTTCTTCCTACGATTTTTTAAATTTTATTGTTGATTTTTGAATTGAATTAGAAATAAACTGTTGTTTTTAGTTAATTTTTTAGTTATATTTTTTCCCTGCTAATTTTTTGACTATGTTGTGTGATTTGGTGTTTTCTAAATTTTTTTGTAAATTGATTGTTTGATCTTCAGCCATTATTTTCTTGGATTGCAGAATATTATGGATTCCCTTTCAGCTGCTTTTTTTTAGGCATCTGCTTAATGATTCAGTTTTTGACTTATTTTTCTCTCCCATTAAGTCCAAACTAGAAATCGGTGTTAGGAGGGAAATAAACTGATCATTGCAGGGGTGAAAATAATTTTCGAAAATCTTTGGGTATGTGGGGTTGCGGATGCTCCAATCGGCCATTCCAATTATCTTCCATGCCTTATGTATATTTTCTCTTTACTTTTATTTTTCTATTTTATTTGAGGAATGGAAGATATACCACATTCCCTTTGAGCACCTGAAGTTCAGTTTGATCAATGTAGGATTTTCGAAAATTGGTAATTTTAAGTTCTAACAGCAAGCATGCTTTTTAATTTCTATTGTTAGTTATGGTAATGTATCAGGTTTCAGGTCTAGATATAATTTTTTTTCCATCTTACTCGTTCGTCGAATTAAGAATTTCGGTTTGATTTATTCATATTTCATTTGATGCAGGGTTTTGAGGTGGTTATAATTATGGATCCCCGACTCAGTGAAATGCACAATACGGTGAATGGATTCAGATTTGATGATGAGACTGTCTTACCCAGTTTTGAGCTATCTCATGACCAGGTTACTGGATATGAAGATGATGTTTCTTTAGACCTTAATATTGCAGATATCCCTTTCCCTTCATTTAGCCCGAGCCATGAAAATTTCACTCCATCTTTAAGCTGGAGCTCCGAGGTGGAATCTCCAGACGATCAAGATTCTGATCCAGTGCTGAAGTACCTAAATCAGATACTTATTGAAGAGAACATGGATGATAAGCCGAGCATGTTCCATGATCCACTTGCTTTACAAGCTGCTGAGAAATCCTTATATGAAGTCCTTGGCCAGAAGTACCCACCTTCACCGCATCAACAATCTGATTACTTTAACCGCAGTTCGGAAAGCCGAGATACCTTTTTGGGGAGTTCCAGCGAGAACACGAACAGCAGTACTAATGGTGCTAATTCCATTGATCCACATTGGGTTGTTGATCCAGGTGAGTTTAATTCGTCAGTGGAACAGAGTCAGTTGCTGGATAATGCTACCAAATCAACGAAAACTAGTTCGCAATGGTCATTTGGTTCGGTTAATAGCTTCAACTATAATATCAATAACAAGGTAAGCTCTTTTGAAAATACCAGCCTAATTCCAAATATATTCAGCGATAGTGAGTCTATCTTGCAGTTCAAGAGAGGTATGGAAGAAGCTAGTAAATTCCTTCCCCCAAGTAATCAATTGATTATTGACTTGGATAAATACACGTTACCTCCAAAATCAGATGAAATGTCTCAAAGGGTCACGGTCAAGGTAGAAAAGGATGAAATAGATCACCTAACTAATGGCTCAAGGGGAAGGAAGCATCACCACCCAGAGGATGGCGATTTGGAAAATGTGGAGAGGAGCAGCAAGCAATCGGCAATTTATGTAGAGGATGTGGAATTATCTGAAATGTTTGACAGAGTCCTCCTTTGCACTGATGCCAAAGGGGAACCCATGCAATGTAATGTTGATGCCCAATTGCCTAGTGGAGAGGAAAAGAACTTGTTGCAGCCTGTACTCTCTAAAGAGTCAAATGGGGGAAGAACTCGCGCTAAGAAGCAAGAGAGCAATAGTGAAGCTGTGGACCTCAGGACTCTTTTGATCAGCTGTGCACAATCTATTGCTGCTGATGATCGTAGAACGGCATATGAACAATTGAAACAGATTAGGCAGCATGCTTCTCCTACTGGTGATGCATATCAGAGGTTGGCATATGTATTTGCTTATGGTCTTGAGGCACGCTTTTCAGGAACTGGGACCCAGATTTATGCATCCCTTGCATCCAAGAAGATTACAGCTGTTGAGAAATTAAAAGCTTACCAGGTTTATCTTTCGGCCTGCCCATTCAAGAAGATATCAATTTCCTTTGCAAATAAGATGATTGGGGAAGCAGCATTGGAAGCAACAACTCTGCATATTGTAGATTTTGGTATTCTTTATGGTTTCCAGTGGCCTATTCTCATACAGCAGCTTTCAAGGAGATCTGGTGGGCCACCCAAGCTGCGGATCACCGGAATCGAGTTTCCACAACCTGGTTTTCGTCCAACTGAAAGAGTAGAAGAGACTGGGTGCCGCTTGGCGAAATACTGTGAACGGTTTGGTGTACCATTTGAGTATCAAGCCATAGCCACACAGAATTGGGAGACTATTAAAATTGAGGACCTGAAGATTGCACATGGTGAGGTGCTTGCTGTGAACTGTCTGTTTCGATTTGGCAGATTGCTTGATGAGACTGTTGAAGTCGACTGCCCCAGGGATGCAGTCCTGAACTTGATTAGGAAAATGAATCCAAATGTATTTCTGCATGCTGTTACCAGTGGATCGTATAGTGCTCCATTCTTCATTACACGTTTCAAGGAGGCCCTTTTTCACTACTCAGCATTGTTTGATATGTTTGATGCTACCCTACCTCGTGACAATCCACAAAGGATGAATTTTGAACAAGACTTTTATGGGCGCGAGATAATAAATGTTATTGCATGTGAGGGGGCAGGAAGGGTCGAGCATCCCGAGACATACAAGCAGTGGCAAGTCCGCACTATGAGGGCCGGATTCAAACCCCTCCCTTTGAATTGCGAGATTATGAAGACATTAAGGAATAAAGTGAAGGCGGGTTATCATAAAGATTTTCTGATCGACGAAGATAGCAATTGGATGTTGCAGGGATGGAAGGGCAGGATTATTTGTGGTAGCTCGTGCTGGGTTCCTGCATAGGAAGCTGTATTCTTTTTTGAACTCAAAAACTTTGAAGGGTTACAAAAATAATTCAGTACCAAGACTAGAGGTGATTTTTAAATTTTTTCAATTAGCCTCTCTCTCTCTATCGTGTCAACACGTACACACCCAAGCACAAGAATGCACACAGGTGGCACAACACAACCCAACCCATATCCAGTTCTTGGTATACATGTATGAATCTGTTTTTCTGTTTGTTTGCCAATCTATATGGAACATCTCCTGGCTGTTATATCATTTTATTCCTTACAGTTGCTATAGTTATTAAACCTGGGTGATACAAAATTAGAAGTATATTTTAGGAGATTTTTTTTTTTTTTTTTGGATTGAGTTTGGAATGTATTATATTTTTAATATTTTGACAAGGTCCTGATTATCTGAAATCCCCTCGAGTTTAAATTTTTTGCTCTGGAAAGGGAAGTTAGGATTAGATTGAATGACCGAATTGATTGTTCTTTCATTCTCTCTTCCAGATAATCTAATGATTTGCCTGTCTTCTTTCAGAAGACACTCGTGGAGTAGATGGATTTGTGAGATGCACTAATGTAACCAGATATTTGAGGTACCTTGGCATTGCATTTACGCTCAAATGTTTTGTGCTTCTGGTGATGTATGGAAAATCATGTTCATATGGTATGGATTATGGCCTTGAACCTACTCGGCAGAACAGGAAGTTAATATTTCCCTCGTGGAGAAAGGCATAAAGCTACTGTTAATACCAGCAGCATTGCTTGAGTAGGTGGCTTGACAAAATGTTGTGTTGTTTTAGTGCTCTGCTTTCTGAATTCTTGAATCAACTATCGATCCTGTTAGATTGTAGTTGTAAGTTTTTTTGACTAGATACGTAATAGTGTGATTTTAATTGTACCATTCCCTGTTCTTGGTTTGGTTTGGTTTAAATTACTCTACACGCTTGACTAATATTGCCTATAGTATGTTTTGCAACAAGTGTGTGCAAAGTAAATTTGATTCACTTTTAAGCATAAACTAAGCCCCTATTTGGTGGTCATTGCGGGTTCAAAAGTAGGGAATTTTTTTGAGTTTACATGTAGAATATTTTATTGTTTTAATGTGGTGTTGAAAATGAGTATATGTAGAAAAAAGAGTTTTGAAAGAATGAGACAAATAGGGGCTAAACATGCTCTGAAGTCTAGTTCCCCCATATATTTGGGGTTGGCTACGTAAATCTGTCTCCTCGGTAAGTTCTCTTCATTATCGGGAGACATGGAGACACTAATCGTAGCTAGTTGCTTGCAGTTTTGGGCATTTGAAATGCTAAGTTCGGCTTAATACCTTTCAACAGTTTCTTCCGTCATGTCTATGATTAGTTTTCTTTTTTGTTTCCTGGGATGCTACTAAGATTTTGGGATAGCTTGAAAGAATATGTTACTTGTACATAATGCGGTGTTCATAACAGTGTCCACCTCCTCACATGGAGGGGGACCACTTTGAGTAGAATATAATTAATGCTAGTTTGGGAGTGCTTAAATTAAAATTAAGCTGCCGTTTGTGAGTGAGTATTGAGTTGTGGATCCACAAGATGTGTTAAATAATAAAAACTTGTTTGATTAGCTTAAATTATAATTCAAGATTTGCCAAACATGATCTCATTTGGTAATTTTGGCAAGTTTCGTTTCCGAGTGTTAATGCATTCGAGCTCACTTTTGTTAATATTTATGGACAAATACGTGGATTCTGTCTATTCTACCCATTTCATAGTAGATCGTTAATGTTCTATTGTAATTTTTATTTATAACGAGTATATTATGCATTATAGAGAACATTTTTAAACTTAAGCAGTCAAAATTTTTACACACTTGAGCAAGTTCTTTATTTTGACTTTCATTTTGCTTTTTTCAATAAATATTTTTGCCTTTTTTTTTTCATATTTTATTTGATGTAATTTTTTAAATATCAATTGACCAATCAATTTAGCATCCGTTTGACCCTCATTGAATTGTAAGTCATTGTTCTCTCTTTTTATCAATAACACTCACTTCAATAAAATAATATTGCACATAAATATCAAAAAAAAAATTCTTACTTTTTAATCATACATTCTTCAAAAAATTACTATTCCTCTTATTATAATGTGAAATAATGAGGCCAAACGATTGTTAAGCTCATGTTTTGTGTATATTAAAATTTACTTAACTTTTTAAATCAAAGTCAATGTTTAGGGCGTGTTCGGTAAAGATTAAAATTGAATTAAAATTGAAAATCTAGTCGTTATTGTTGACTTTATGAGGTGAGCGGGACCCAATAACTGTTATATTTTCAATTTTAATTGAATTTTAAGCTATACCAAACAAGATCTTAATTTTAACTAGGGCTGGCCGTGGGCCGGTCTATTTGGTTTCAAAAGTTTCGGGTATTTAATAAATGGAACCGTCGGATCCAAATATAATTATGGAACCATTCGGTTTCGGTTCAGTTCCGTTCTGTTCTGTTCGGTTCCATACTATAATTAAATTTTTTTAACATTACAACAACACTACATAAATACAACAAATGACATTTTCATTCGTAACTTTTACAAATTAACATAGCATAATTTAAAAACACATAAATAACAAGATGTTCAATAAGATTAATTCAATTAACACAAGTACCAAAAAGTAGATTCTAATATTAAAATATCGATGATCCACATTAATAATTCATTTGTTTCAAGAAGCCTGCATAAAGAAAACGAAATATAAATTAAAAGTTATCAAAATAAAATATTTTTTAAGTATTGGTAAAACTTACCGACTATTTGATTTAATCATCAATTCCAATTGCTTTACTTGCCATAGAATTGGAAGAACTCGACAAAAGATCGTGCACAGGGTAAGGGTTTGAGAATTTGTTTTAATTTTATATAAAGTTGTAAATGGCAAATTGAGTTTCAATTTTTTTAAAATGAGCTTGCACAGACTACTAATAGTAAATTGGGTTTTGTAAATAATTTTTCAAATGAGTTTAAACAGCCTAGTAAATAAATATATTATAAAAAATAAATTTGGCTAGATTAAAAAAAAATTATTTCGATTCGGGGTCTTATTCGGTTCTTGGTCTAGACTCGAAACCCGATCCAAATCGTTCGGTTCTCAATTCGGGTACCCATCCGGGTATTTAATTTATGAAGAACCGCTCGGTTCAGTTCGATTCGGGACTTTTGTCCAGCCTTAATTTTAACAGTACATTTATGGGATACACATGTTATCAATGACATATTTCATCAATTCTTATCAAAATCTACTAAAAAAACTAATTTTAATATAAACCAAACATGGGCTAAATGTGATTTGAATAGTTTAAAAAGTAGAATATTGAAATATGTGATTTATTACCTACAAGCTTGCCCATTCTCAGAATGTTATCTAACTTCTTAGAATCACTAGAAAAGGCAAGAAGTTGAGACTTGGAATACTCTAAATTGCTCATAATATTTTTAATTTGGATTTCTAAGGTTTCATTTTCAACTGTGAACTCATTAGCTCTCATATAGGTCTTCTTAAGCTCATTAGTGAGATTTCTAACTTGAGCATCTAAAGACGCATTCATGGATTTCAACTCACTCAATGTTGAAGTAGATTCCTGAATGTACACTACGAGTTTCTCGCTTTGTGACTCAAGTTCCGTAACCCTCGTACTTAAAGCTTTATTTTTTGTCAGAATCTTAATGCTCTCCTCATAGATTTTATCATAAGCCTCGTGAATATCTCCATCACTATCAAAATTGTCCTCACTATAGAATCTTCTTCTGAGTTCTCACCACTACTTACGTTCTCAGCATTCCCACTCTCTTTATCAGATTCATTCATAATTCTAGCAGTAAAGACTATATTTTCCACTTTCCTCACGAGTGAATTTCTCACTCTAATTGTTTGAGTTAAACTCGTCATCAGTGAGATTAACATTCGTAGCCTTATCCGAATTTCTTCTACTGCTAGGACACTTACTCCTAACGTGGCCAAAACCTCGACAATTATGATATCTCACAAATTTAGAACTCTTCCTAGATTCACTTGGACCACTTATATGCTTTTCTTAAAGTTTTTGTTTATTCCTAAACATTTTTCGAAATTTTTGACAAGGTAAACTAACTCCTCTTCATTAGGAGAATATGAATCTGATGACTCTCTATGACTATTCCTCACAGTATTTAAGGTCAATGACTTATCGTTTGTAGATTTAGCTAATGTAAGTTCATAGGTCTGGAGAGATCCAATCACCCCTTCAATATTAATGGAATCTAAGTCTTTGCTGTCTTCTATAGTCGTGACTTTAAGAGCTAAGAATTTTTCTTACAATTTTAGGCTTCGAGATTCTCTCACCTGAGTTGAAACCAGAATTCACTATGTCGTTTAAACTTGCATAAAACTCATCAAAAGTTTCATTCTCTTTCATCCTAATATCTTCAAATCTAGTGGTCAGCATTTGCAATTTCGTGTTCTTAACAACCCGAGTTCTCTTATGTGTGGTCTGTAAAATATCACAAACCTCTTTGGCTACCTCACATATCTCTCCTAAACTCTTTCGAGGATATCGCCATAAATAAGACACGTAAGACTTTACTGTTCTGGTTACATTCATTTAAGTTCGCCTTAGTCCAATTTGTATTGAGAGTGAGGATTACTTTATTATTAACCGTAGAACTAGGTGCATTCCAACCATTCACAACACCTAGCCATATACGCTCATCCTTAGATTTCAAAAAGACTCTAATCCTAATAATTACTACCATCAAAACATGGCGTGGTGGATAATGAATTACTCATCTAGATAATATGGGTCAAGAAACGAATTTGGGTTCTGATACCAATTAAAAAATCGGGTGTCGCCATATCACTTGAAAGTTAAGGATTACAAAACTAACGGCTACTAATTTACCGAATAGTTATTAATTATTCGTTTTTAGTTTTGACCCTACGTTCGGAATTAATCAATCAAAATCAACAAGTTCTTTTAATTGTTTCTAGATCATTAATCAAACAAGTCAATTTTCCTAACTTTGAATACCGAAGTAATAAAGAAAGTAATAAATAACAAACACCAAAATGATGACGGAGAAACCCCCAATTGGGTAAAAACTCATGGACCAAGCCGTTACCTCCACTGTAAACAATATAGAGTGAGTTACAGTCAGATGCTATCTAGCCGACTCCACTAGACTTTCCGATCTATTTTCTATTAACTCCAAGTCTGCTTCAAGATCTTCTGCAATTGTCTCTTCCCAGCAGAATTCCAAAAACCTGCTCCAAGGCCTCGTGCTCTTCCTGAACTTGTAGTCCAACCTCTCTCAACCTCTGAAGTTCAACTCAGAAAGTACCTTCCTAAAAGTAGATGGTGCTTCGGAATCAATAGTTTTGATGTTTTTCCCAAACATGTGGTTATATGATCTCAAAAAGAAAGGTTGAATCACAATGAAAGAATATGTTTTTGGATCTTTAGAGAATAAGATGAGACAATGAAAATAACGAAAACCACATGAGAAATTCGTCCAATGGCTTGGATATTTATAGAAGAGGGTAATTGAGTTGAATGTGTTAGAAAATTTTGTTTAAAAATGCAAATTAGGGTTTTCATTATTAACTTGTCGCTCGAGCTAAACCTCGGCAATAGGCGAGCGACGAGAATTCTGTTTTTGTCATTCGAGCAATGTCCAGACGATATGTTAGCGAATATGCGGCGTCGTGATTCTCCTCTTTTCATTCTCGAACCCTATAACTCATAATCTAATTTATACAAATTGAACTCTAGGTCATTGATTGTTACAACACATTACAAATTAGTCATTTTATCTACAGAATTGCCAATACTAAAAACTTAACATAAACTAAAATCACTTTTCAAAAACAAAACAACAAATCAAGTTTAATTATTAATAAATTTTGGAATGGATTACATAAATTAAGGCTATTTGACCGATTTGATAAGCAATCCTCTGCATGTACATGGTTGGTTGACAATTTCTTTGGTAGATTGTTAGATGCCAAGAATTAATTGGCCGTTGAATAAAAAACTCAAGACACCTAATCGATACAGTGTTGCCATATGTACGGTAAAAATCCCTATAAAAATTGAGCCATGCTATGTGTACAACCGAGGTTGTCAACCTCGGTTGTACAAATAGAATTATTGTAAAAATTCCCTGAGCTTAATTATTTGATCAGTATATAGATAGGAAGAAAGTTATTGAATTAAAAATTCCCTGAGCTTAAATCATGATGTGCATTTAAATCCTGACGTACATATAAAATAATTCTAAATCTTAAATCTCAAAGTTTAATTATTGGTGCATGCCTTATTTGATTTAGCCCCTTTTTGGAAATGATTTAAATTAAAAACAATAATTAATTTCAATCAGGATACATAAGCTAATATATGGTTTGAAAGATTGGAAAGTTTGAATCCTTTGATTTTGAATTTGAAATTACCACTTAAAAATCCAAAGCGGCAAGGGCACAAAAAAAAAAAAAAAAGGTCCAGTCAGTCCCCATCCAAAATTACATAGAGAAGAAGAACACGAGGGAGGAGTAGCGGATTTATCGATTCCGCCTCATCGGTGTTGCAGCCACCCCTTTTAATCCTCCAGTTTGAAATAATTTTTTTTACCCTTTTTGTCTTAATCATTAATCTATATTGACTTGTATTTCGTTCATTATTGAATTCTTGTTTTTCAATTGGAACGTTGAGAATCAATTTTTTTTTTTTTTTTGTTTTGTTAGAATCTAGGGTTTGTTGTTGTTGGTGTTTGAATTTAGGGAGGGTCTTAGAATCGAACGAAAAAGAAGGAAAGAGATGGCGTCAACTGGGAAGGGGATGGAGCCTGCGGTTCTGGATGATATCATCAATCGGTTATTGGAGTTCCGGAGTACGAGGACCCTGCGACAGGTTCAGCTATCAGAGAATGAGATCCGCGCTCTGTGCGCTGCCGCGCGTGAAATCTTCCTTTCACAGCCTAATCTGCTCGAGCTCGAAGCTCCAATAAAGATCTGCGGTATCCCCCCCCTCCCCCCTCTCTGTCTGTATATTTCTTCATATTATGAATGAATACCTGGATAGATGTTTTTGAATGTCATCCATATATATGAGTGTACATATGCCTTTTGACTTGTGAGTAGGAATTCGAGAAGGTGATGGCATTTCGCTCCCCTCAATAACATGCCAGGATTATGCAAATGTAAAATTACATGCATATGTTTTGTTTGTGTTGGAAGGGAAGAAACTTGGAATTTTCTGAAATGCACGCAAGTTTTTAAGTTTTTATGATTATGTAGGATAAATTGACGATCATGAGGAAATTGCCTTTGTGTGATAATGATAGCTGCAGGTTAATTGATTTAAGTAGTGTGAGCAAAAGGTTTGACCGGGTTAAGGGACAGAGCTAGAGATAGATTTTAGGATGAGCTAAGCACATTAACTTAAATTACGCAACCATTTTTTTTTTTTTTAAATAAAGGAAAAAAGGAAAAAAATTGGAAGAAGATTATCTAACAAGAAAGTAAGTTGAGGGAGCATGGCTAATGACATGAATTGGCCCATGGAAGCTATTACTGTTCAACCTCCTCATTACATGACAAACATCAACAATAAACCGTACAAACAAAGGCAAAGAAAGAGATGGCACATAATACATTTGATACATTGATAAACAAAACAAAAGATGATTTGAATTTAGCTTGAAATTGTCGTGAGAAATCTAACTTGCATACAGTGGAGAAGATACTAGAAATCAAGCGACTTAGTACTATGATAAAATAACATGTTATTGGAGAGATCCAGGGTACGGGTCCATGCCTAAAGAAAAATAAATGTCTAGAGAAGTAAGGAACACACCACACCTCTCACAAGCCCTGTGACATTTTTTTCGTCACACTCTTGCTGGCCTCAATCTGGATCTTTTATACAATTTTTCCAAGTAAATTGCTATAGAAAGTTAGGATTTAGAGATTTAGACACTTGGGTAGAAGACCATGAGTCATCAAGTCCAGAGGAGAATGACAGTCAATTTGAGAAGCAGCGCTACAGCTGCTTAGGAGATAGATTTTGTGGAATAAGAATTCAAATTTGTTGTTTGTCTGATTGTTTGTTAATGCATTTGACCTGTTCCTCATAAAAAAACTGGGCCATAAAAAGTTATTTGGTGATGGCTGCCCTGGTCGACTTATGGCATGAACCTTGCTTTGGTAGGAAGTTGACACCTTGACGGTATTCTAGTGTTGTGGTTCTACTCTGAATTTTGCATACATTCTCTGCACTCCATACCTTTCAAGTTATTCATCGTGTTGACAACTATACTGTATGCACGCCATTTTATTTGGATTTTATCATAGTTTATTTTTGATATCTG
Organism: Fraxinus excelsior; assembly: GCA_019097785.1. NCBI lineage: Eukaryota > Viridiplantae > Streptophyta > Magnoliopsida > Lamiales > Oleaceae > Fraxinus > Fraxinus excelsior. The sequence goes on along the minus strand of CM032627.1, from coordinate 11,674,561 downwards.
TTAGCAGTGTATGATGTACATTTTCGTTGTAGTTCATATGTATCTATATTATTTATTGCCAATATCACGCTGAATAAATGCTTGGCTGCCATATATTGTGATCATACATTAGCAAATTATGACTCGCGAATAAAAATGCACTCTAAGATTCAGTACATTTTAGGATATGTGATAAATAACACTTCTACACGTAAATCGACAAAATCTATTCAACAATGATTTACATGAAACAAAAAGTACACCCAGGCGACTTTAACATGTATCCTAAACACTAAGATGTTTGTCGTTATGAGAAAGGAACGTTAGTTTGAACATGCATTAAAGCTTAAAAATAACTTCGAGTCTACTAGTTACTGGCAAGAATGAAAAATGTTAATGTGAATACAGACACAAACCAAGATAGTTATATAAAAATATGAGTGAAAATTATACTATGGTTTCTAAATGCCGAGAAAATGAGATAATATATTCAAAATTGTTAAATAGTACAAAACGTCTCTACTTTTCAATATCATTGTGCAAAACATCTCTACTTTTCAATATCATTGTGCAAAACATCTCTACATTTCATTTTTTGGTATTTTCACCCCTACCTTCGACCTTTCATTGCACAAAAGGTCCCTTTCAACCATTTTTCAATAAAATGACGATTTTACCCTCCTATTCAAATGAACCAAAAAGAAAAGAAAAAAAAACTAATTGCAATCATAGTCCTAAATTTTTCAAAATATTACAAATAAGTCATAAAATCTCTACCACAACCACTTTCACAACCCCACCAAGCCCGCTACATATAGATCTACACAGCACCATCTTCTTGCCACCACGCCCGTGGACTCTACCACCACTAGCCTCGCTTCACTCTCCCCAACATCCTCTCTCACAATATTGGTCACAAAATCTGTCGAAAACAGCCACATTTGCAGCCTAAAATATCAAACTGATGTATACAACCCTTCAGCCAACCCCACTTTCGGCGCCACCCACGGTCACGCGCTACCACTGACGGTTACCCCTCACCTCGACTGACATATACATGGCCTCACATCAATCAAACCCGTCTCAAATCATTCTACTGTAATCTAGACATTCGACAATGATGACGACCATTTTGTCAAACTTTTCTCCTTCAATTCATACATCCCACAACACTAAATCTCCAAATTAGCATCAATCGAACCCAAACGAAAATGTGTATGAATTTAATTGAATCAATTATCCCCCGGCCGTTTCAATTTCTAGTCCAAAACTCTCCACGAGTGTGATGCACGGAGAGAGCTGTCTGACCAAAATTGGTGGGTCCTAAGTGCTCTAGTCTTCAAATTCGTGTGGGGGAGTGAAGCAAGGTTGGTGGTGGTAGAGTCCGGTGGACGTGGTGGCCTAAATGTGGTGCTATGTGGATCTATAGGTGGTAGCTTGGTAGGTTATGAATAGTGGTGGTGGTGGAGAATTTATAATTTCTTTGTAATTTTTTAGAAACTTAAGGACTATAGTTGTAGTTGGTTATTCATCTTTCTCCTTTTGTTTTATTTGAATAGGAGGGTAAAATTGTCATTTTATTGAAAAAAATGGTTGAAAATGATCTTTTGCGCAATGAAAGGTGGAAGGTAAGGGTGAAATGCCAAAAAAAATGAAAGGTAGGGACGTTTTGCACAATGACATTGAAAGGTATGGACGTTCTGTGCTATTTACCCTATTCAAAATTTTAAATATCAACCACAACCACTTATTTGGTTGCGGCTTGTGAGAGAATAGACTTTTTGTCAGAAAAATAGTTAGAAAAGAGCGTTAGAACCCCAAGGCAAGTTCCTTAAGAAACACAAAAAACATTGAGCTGTGCAAGGCCTAACTGCAGCTCAAAGCAATATGTCCATCAACCGTGCAAAGAGTATATAATTCATCCATGCTTATTACAGATGACGAAAAAGAAACAAAAACTTCTTCTTAGATGTGTAAGGGTTCAAAATCCCTAAAAGATAATGATGCTCTTCAGCACTTAAAGTGCACAGAATGCAACTTGCCGTGAATGCGATGCGTGCGCGCGTGCGCTAACAACTATATGATAATTCAAAAGAGGTAGTAATGATGCATAATATAGGTCATTTGACTTAAATTGTGGTAAAACGCATGTTTTTGACACTTTGTAGTGTTTTATATTTTTAATTATTGTTTTTCTTTTTGAGCTTGCACTCTCTCGAGAGTGGAGACCTATGTTTTGAGTATACAGTATGATTCTTCTTGCAATTTCACGAAGTAATTTCCTTGAAAGAACATTGATTTCAGGGTATCCAAGTGGGTCATAATCATGCACACTTTCCATTCAAGAATCGCCAAATAATGGCTCCATGTAAAACTAGTTAAAATAGATGCATAGATGGTCAATCATGAAATTTTATGATATGATGTAGGCTTCAGAAAAGATTATAAATACATATAGGTGTAAAATGGCTCACTTTTAAGAGGCCTGGTATGGCCACTGGCTCTACCAGCCAGCGCACCTGCCTGGATGCTTGGCTTTGATGGTTTTTTTAATTGGTTATTTTTCTAAAAGATGAAAGATAAAAACATATAAAGCCCCCTTTTGACACCCATTTTTTTTTCTCATTCTCATTCTTCATTTCAACCACATTCTATCAATAAAATAATATTACACATAAACTTAAAAATTCACCTTACTTTTTAACCACACATTTTTCCATCAATCACTATTCAATAACAGATTTTTCTACTAAAATGAGTGTCAAACGGGGGCAAAGGTTTTCCTTGTAATTGGGAAACAATATTTCCTTCCCTCTGTTAATATTTGAAAATCGTCGTTGGAAGACAATTGATATCTCCTGGACGCCTACGTAGGTCCCTCTTGTTAGGGGTGGACGTGGTTATATTTGGTTCTAGTTCCAAGAGAATCGAACCGAACCATGAACTAATTGTTTTTTTGATAATGGAACCAAATGGTTTTTTTTAAGATGTGGAGGAATCGAACCATTTGGTTTTGGTTCGGTTTGGTCTGGTTCTAGGATTATTACTTAAATTTTCAGACTTGCATCATATCCATAAGTTACTAATTTATACTTAAATAAAAAATATAAGCATAAAATATTTAGCAAGTTCAAATTATCAAGATCATAAAAGTTCAAACTAACAAACAAAATATAAATGAATTAGTCATTGCGAGAACTTAATAATATCGAGTTTCATTTTCATCTTCCGTCCAATCAATTCCTTTACATGAAACCGTTAGATCTACATGAGAAAAATGAAATATGAAACTGAAATATAAAGTTAAAACTCGAAACTAATAGGTAGTGGTGGTGACAAAATGACCAAGCCAAGCAACTTAGCCCTTAACCATCAGATAATCATTAACCGTTTAATACTTCATTACTTATGTTGTAACTTTGAGAAATTCTACAAACAAAATTCAAAATACACAATTAAAACAAACAAAAATAAATTAAGGCCCTGTTTGAGCCAAATTATTGTAGAATGAGAATGAAAAATATAGTTGTTATTGGGGCCCACACAAGAGATAGAAAATTTAAATTTAAATATTGATGTGATGGATAACGGTCATATTTTTCATTTTAATGAGATAATAATATAGATCAAACGGGGGCTAAAATCATTTAAATTCAATAAAAATATTGTTTGACTAGAATCTTTGACTAATATGTATAAAGTTGCACAAAAAACTATGAAAGATATCCAGTAAATTATGATATTTTTTACTTACATTACCTTTGAACCTTGATGGCTTGAACTTTGGAGGAATAGTAAATTGGTGGCGACAAATTTGGAGTTTCCGCACAGAAAAGTTGTGTTGTTGAGATTTGAGGGATTATGAATTTAGGAAGTCGTTCGGGGACTTTGAGGGTTTGAATTTGAAATAATGCATTGAAGTGATGTTTAAACACAAATATTGAATACAATTAAAATTAATGGGCTATACACATTTTATGGGCTGTACCAAAATAATGGCTATTGGGATGACTTCAATTAACATAAAATCAAATTCATACCAAAAAAAAAAAAAAAAAAAATTATAAATTAAGCCCCTGTTTGGTACAAATTAAAATTTTCATTTTCATTCTTCTACTCATTTTCAACTATACATTCTTTAATAAAATAATATTTTTCATGACATCAATAACTTTTCCTTTTTTTTCAATCACACATTTTCCATCAATCTACTATTCCAGAATACATTCTTTCAAACTAATGTGGCTCAAACACACCCTAAGTTTGGTTCTTGATTCTAGAATTAAAACCGAACCAAAACTATAATCAAATAGTTTTTTGTTTGAAAAATCAAAACTATTAATTTTTTTTTTTTTTTTGTAGAACCGAATCGAATCGTTTGGTTTGGTTCGATTCTCGTTTGATTTGATTTGGTTTGGTATGAACATTTTGTCCACCTCTACCTCCCGTTCTCTCTATATATAATGGAGTATGAGTAAAAATGAAAAATTTGGTATTGTAGTTTATTAAAGAAACTCTAGCTTCTAAAATGTCATGAGCATTGCAGGTTCTTCCCCTTTCATTGGTGGTTGCCTGATTGGCTGAATATTACGTGTTGCATTTATATTGGGAACCTAAGCTGGATTTGTGTTATTCATTTTATTTGGGCCACATCCCTTGCGTCTTTATTATTCTTCACGTGAATAAATTCTCCTACTTAAAATGTGCAAGCTATTTAGCCTCTGTTTGGTTTGGATAAAAATTAGATTTTTTGTATATTTTGATTAAAGTTGGTGAAATGTGTGGTTGGAAATTTGATTAAAGTTGTGAGTCCCTTGAAATGTGTTTTTGAAAATGAGTTTGGAGAAAAATGAGTTTAAAGAAATGGGGGTCATTAAATAATGAAAGTTCTGTATGTCGTCTGATGAGGCAGAATGTAATATAATTTTTCTGTTAGTTTTAACTTTTATGTGAACATGAATAAGCATTGCTAGTTTTCTATAAAGCTAAAAAAACAGGTACTTTTTGTTACCTTCTATGCTTCACACTGAAGATTGTTTTGTTTCTCTTGGTGAAGAATTTCACTATTCTGCTTGTTCTTAATCAATATGATCTGGAAATGTTTTTGGCTGCAGTCTGAAAGTCTGACCGAACATTTTGGCTTGTCTGAATTCCAGGCGACATTCACGGGCAATATGGAGATCTTTTAAGGCTTTTCGAATATGGGGGATTCCCTCCCGAGGCCAATTATTTGTTCCTAGGAGATTATGTGGACCGTGGCAAATATAGTTTAGAAACAATATGCCTTCTTCTTGCCTACAAAATCAAATATCCAGAAAATTTCTTTCTTTTAAGAGGAAATCATGAATGTGCTTCTATTAATAGGATATATGGATTTTATGATGAATGTAAACGGCGCTTCAATGTGAGACTCTGGAAAGTCTTTACTGATTGTTTTAACTGCCTCCCAGTAGCTGCTCTTATTGACGATAAAATACTCTGCATGCATGGTGGTCTTTCTCCTGATCTACTTAACTTGGATCAAATAAGAAATTTGCCACGTCCAACTGATGTTCCTGACTCTGGTTTGCTTTGCGATTTACTTTGGTCGGATCCTAGTAGAGAAGTTAAAGGTTGGGGGATGAACGATAGAGGGGTCTCACACACTTTTGGTCCGGATAAGGTAGCTGAGTTTCTGATGCAGCATGATATGGACCTTGTATGCCGTGCTCATCAGGTATTGATATTTTCTCCTCAATTCTTTGATCCTTGTTTCAATGTTTGGATTTCTGCAGTTGATTGGGATTTTTCTGCGCAGGTCGTGGAAGATGGATATGAATTTTTTGCTGACAGACAGCTAGTTACAATTTTTTCTGCTCCCAACTATTGTGGTGAATTTGATAATGCTGGGGCAATGATGAGCGTTGATGAAAGTTTGATGTGCTCATTTCAGATCCTGAGACCAAATGATGGAAGTCGGTTCTTGTGAAGTAAAATTTGATTAAGGTGGTTTTAGTTCTCCGAGAATGCTTAAGGTCTGTAACCTTGTCTTTGATGATGTGGCTGGAATATTTGTATCTTCTGGAAATTGTTTGACTGCTTTGTCAACTTTCAGAGTGGTTGACTGAGTAGTAATTAACAAAGATGATTCACAACTTACAGAGCCTTATCTGAAATAAAAGGACAGCATAATCTTTAATCAGTCATTCAAATATTTTAGGAAGACCACCATGAAGTTCAAAATGATGGCTTTTCCACGCTGAACCATGTTAATGGATTGTGTTTCCTGCTTGAATCAATAGGCTTTTGGGACATGCCATCTTCGAATTTATTGGGAAAGAAGGTTGATAGTGACATATTGTGCACGTCTACCTAGACCCTCGATGATACTGTTTGTAATTTAGGTTTTGGAATCTGAATGAAAATCGGATTCTATTATTCTCGTGGCATCAACTTCCAAGTGAACTAAAATTTTGTACTAGCATCATTAGTAGAACTAATTAATAGTCAAGTTGGTCATACTTCTCTCTGTGTGTGTGTATATATTCATACAAAATTGATCTCTTAAGTACTGGTACTTGGCTTATGCTAAGCACTACATGGCTTACGAAGTATTGGTGCTTAGCTTATCTTACGTACTAGTGGGACGTCACCTGGTGCATATGTGAGCGCGCGTGTATATATATATATATATATATATATATATATATATATATATATATATATATATATATAATTTTCTTTACATTTATGACCTCTTGAGTAATGAATCATTCAAAACGCTCTCTCTGAATCAAATGCTTGTCTCCTAACTATTGAAACGACCCCTTATATATATATTTTTTTCTTTTTCCTCATTTCGTGTCATTCATTTGAGATTTTGATATTTGCAGGTGTTCTGTCATTTGGTGTGCTTGAGAAGATTATGGCTTCTAAACTTGGAGCATACATTTGTACCAGTATTGTGTACTCAAGTTGAATGTCATTCGGAGGCAACTATTCTCGGTCAGGTGGTCTAAAGTGCAATGTTATTTTTCTTTTTTGAATTTTTAGCACGCAATTTATTATTCGACTGTGTAAATACACTGGATTATGTAAATTGCGATGCAATTGTAGATTGTTGACCTCCTCACGATGCACGCTTTTGATTAATCCTCTTATTGATAATTCTACATTTTATAATAGTTTCTAAAAGCCTGTTTGGTAACAATTAAAATTGAAAATATGACCGTTATTGGGTTCTACTCGTTTAATAAAAGTAAATAATAACGGTTAGTTTTTCAATTTTAATTCGATTTTAATCTCTACCAAACAATACATAAGTATGGCCTCTTTCAAGAATTTCAGATATTAAAGCGACTCAATTGGAGAACACAATAGATAAAATTTTCATTCATGCTTGGACATTTTTAAAAAAATATACACACATTTTTGTAATTCCAGTGGGGAAGAATAATATTTGTGTTCACATTTTTGTCTAGCATAGTTGGCCAGAAGTACAATCCTACGTAAAAAGTTGAATAGAATTAGAATGAATAAATCTTCGGCAGAACTACCTTAAAAAGCGCAATCCTGAACCAATGCCCAATATTGAAAATGTCAAAATCGAGAACTCAGTGCATTCTCAACCAAAATTCCCATCAAAATTTTTAGTCTTTTTTCATTTTTAATTCCTTTTCACTATCAAACCTTCATGGTGTGCATATGAAGAGAGCAATGAAGTAATCTGGGGCAGGCCACGAGGTGAGATTCCGTGACAGTCTGTCTCCTTTCAAATTGACTCTTTCTCTCTCCTCCAACGCATTTTATACATTCACCCCATCTCTCTCTTTTCTGAATTTTTTACAGCCTCTTCAACTTTCTCTGTAGTTTGTACTCTGACTCTCTGCACCCATTAAGCTTTGTGGATTCTTTGTACTCAGTCTACGGAGATCAATTAAACTCAATCATTCACGGAATTTTATCCATGGCGTCGATTATCGAATTTGCTTGGACGGTAATTTTGTGATTCCGCATTGGTGCTGTTGTTGCCTAGATTTAATCACTTTTTCTGGATCTATTTGTACTCATTTTCAATCCGCGGCATTGCATTTCTGATTTTACGCATCTTTTTTTTTTTTTTCAAAATTAATGTTCAATTAAATGGAGAAGAAATTAAGGTAGTGAACTATGTATATAATCGTATTGAAGTCACTGAATCCAAGTTGTGGATAATTATTAGATGTTTTTCAAAATTCAAAATTCTATTTTTTTTTTAAGATCAAGTAGTAGTTAGGGCACTGATGGATTAGAAGTTTAGGGGTTAAAAGACACTCCACCGTGCTGAAAGCCTGAAAGTTCTATTTTTACATGTAATGGAAGTTTGGTAGAGTGATTAACACATTAAACAGTTAGATAATTACGAGGGTCGGCAATACTACCAAACTCCAAGTAGACAAATATCAATTTGGTTGAAAGCTACGCCAGCGGTATAATTGGACCCAGTAACTATCTCCAGTTGCTGTGCATCGCAACTGGTCCTAGAGAATGATAGCGACGGCCGAATATTAATAAAAAAAAATTGGGCATTGACATATCCACTATCTTAGTTGATATTTTAACTGTGCATGGTTAGTTAACTTTAAAAAAATTACTTATAAATAAGATTAGTAAAGCAATTAGGGTTTTTTTCTTGTTGATTATGTTGTAAATAAGTTATTTATTTTGAAACGACTCCTACCTTATGTCAAAATAACTAAATAACTTTTTTTCCCCTAAAAATCAGAACTAAAGTCCAAATACGCTTGGAGCCAACATTTTTACTTAGAAGTTAGTTTGACTTTTTAGCCAAACATGTTTTATTATTGTGAATAATAAAGAATCTTGATGCCCATCCTATATTGGTTTGGTAATGGCTGTGTAGATGCTCTTGTTTTCGTTCTGCTATGTCACCTAAGTTTGACTTTTTAGCCAAACATGTTTTATTATTGTGAATAAATAAAGATCCTTGATGCTTCTCCTATACTTGTTTGGAATTGGCTATATAGATTCTTTCTTTTTCATTCTGCGATGTCACCTATACCTGTTTTGGGTTGGAAGCATAATATCCTATTTAAGTTTTTCTTCTTTATTAAAATTCAACCTAGATGCTAGAAACACTCGGTGACTGGGACAAGGCGATTTTCTATGTAACTGTAAGGCCATCTTTATTCTTCTTATGGCTAAAAGAATATTTCACTTATTCCTGCTTAATTCTATTTAACCTAAAAATTTAGACTCCAAAATTCTCGTCTAAAGTTTTGAATTAGATTTTAAACTCTCATAATATCATAAGCCAAACCATTAACTTGTGTTGCGTAGCATGCCTCATCATTTATAAACTTATAATCCTTGTATAGTTACCTATATATCTACCGAGTTAGGATGGTCTTTCACTAAATATTTGCTTACTTCCAAAGTTATTATGTAAATCTCTCTCCTGAAGCATATATTTGTCACCACATCACAAGTCATTCTAATGTTCAGAATAGTTCAGCATTCTTCATTTCAATACTGAAGCCAATATTGGTTCGGTTGAGATTAAAAGGATATAGATTAGATTAGTTAGATTAATATTAGGAATTAGCTTGTATGCTCCACGAACAGAATTAGTTAAGTCAACAAAGCAACAACCTTGGGAAGACATGGATGATTGTTTCAGTAAATTCACATTCAAGACAGATCAGAACATGAGGTGAATGTCGTAGTTTATAAGAATATTGTCAAATTGCTAGTTGTTTATAACTACTCTTTAGGTACAATCATACAAACAGATTATGTTCGAGGTTCTATAGGTCCTCAGATCTAGCAATATAAATCTGTGTTACCCATCTTCTGGAAAGGAAGTATCTTTATGTTGTACATTTAAATTTGAGTTGTTTGGACTAATCCCTTGTGAATTTTGGTGTGTGATTACATTTATTATTATTATTTAACATAGTGCCCCATTTTTAATGTTACTTCAAAATTTTTGTTGCAGTATCTAATCACCCATTTCAATGATTTTCAATTAGCATGTCTTGGAAGTTTCTTTCTTCACGAAAGTGTCTTCTTCTTGTCGGGGGTTCCATTTATAATTTTTGAAAGGTTAGGATGGCTGAGCAAGTACAAAATTCAGGTATCAATCTATTGACTTTATTGTTAGTTGTTTATTGGAGATTGATTATCCTTTGGCCACTGTCAATGGTTTTTATTCTCATTAAAAATAACACATGTTATAAGGTCTAAATCATATTGTTATCTTTAGCTACTGGTTCTAATATGCACGCCATTAACCTGCAAAATTGGAAACCAGATAGTAATCCGGAAGTATAAATTGTTATATGTAAAACATATCAGGTGATTTGGTAGACTGAAGTTTGCCTCCCCGATAATACTCTGATAAGTATCATTTACCCTGTTGCTACAGACTAAGAATAATACGCCGGCTGCTCAGGGGAAATGTGTCACTCGACTACTGCTCTATCATTTCTGTGTCAATCTTCCAGTTATGATTTTATCCTATCCTGTCTTCAAATACATGGGGATGCGAAGTAGTCTTCCCTTGCCGTCCTGGTATATTCAGGTTCTTTATATACTGAAGCTTTGTTTGGAGCGACCTATTTGATTCACTATTATCTGGCTTATAAAATGTTGAAAAATATTAATAATAAATATAGTCTCTTACAGAACACTATATATTTTTCTCTCCTGTTGTTCATTTTTCCGAGCTGCCCTTATTTACTTCTTTTGATAATCAAAATATCTAACGGGGTATCATATATTCATTATCTTAACAAGTAAATAGTACCACACATTTTTCTGACAGGTGAAAATGAGTGTGGTTGCTCGCATTGCCAGCCAGTTTAATCATGGTCCCATTTGGCTGGGCTTCTGCTTTTTGTAAAGAGCTTCCTAAAGAAGATACCTTGGGTTAACTTCCTCTAAAAGCCCTTCTAACCGGGCAAAGCACTTCCAGAAAATTAGACAAATAGACCCAAAAGCATCATAGTCCAAGAAACAACTTTTTGACTTTTCAAAAAAATGTCAAACGGGCCCTATGTCAAAATGCTCATTAATTAGATCAAGCGCTTTTATATAGAGTTGTGCATGTGGAAGGGTTAATATGGGGAAATTGGATTTATAGGAGGTGTAGTTTCTGATCTAGGTGATTGAATAACTCATAACCTGATTTTTGTTTTATCCCTGCCAAAGCACACTAATGCAATAATCCCGATTCTCAAAATAATTTGAGAAGACCTTAATCCAAGCCAAAATCTTTTTGCCCTTTCTCTAGGTTTTCCCTTTATGCAATGTCACTATTCGGTTGTAACAAAAATATTTTCCCATATGTTATTTTGTGATTAACTGTGGAATATTCACCCTGTAGGAAAGTAGTCTCAACCCAGATTTTGTTCTACTTCACCTTGGAGGATTTCATTTTCTATTGGGGACACAGGATTTTACATACAAAATGGCTTTACAAGCATGTCCACAGTGTCCATCATGAGTAAGTAACTCTGGTATTATCCTTTTGATAGTACTTTTTGTCCCATTTATGTACGAAGTACTTGTAACCTTTGTCTCTCTACGCATTTTATCCATACGCTTAACGTCCTGACAGATATGCAACACCATTTGGACTTACTTCTGAATATGCTCATCCTGCTGAGATTTTGTTTCTTGGATTTGCTACGATTGTTGGTCCTGCCATCACTGGTCCTCATCTGATAACACTGTGGCTGTGGATGGTTCTTAGAGTCCTTGAAACGGTTGAAGCACATTGTGGCTACCATTTTCCATTGAGCCTCTCGAACTTTTTGCCATTATATGGGGGGTTTGTACTCGTATTATCCTTTCTGACATCAGTAACCTGAGATTTACTTGTTTCAAAATTACTCGTGTGCATAAAATTTCTTTTGTCAATTCTCAGTGCCGATTTCCATGACTATCATCACCGACTGCTGTATACAAAGAGTGGCAACTATTCATCAACTTTTGTATACATGGACTGGTGAGATTTTCAACACACGTCTTTTAGGCTGACTCGACTACATGTAGGCAGGATGTCTAAATAGATTAATACTTATTAAATATCTAGTGCAAGTTGAAGGATCTAATGTTTACCTTCTCCCTCGAACATTTTCAGCCTTGGAACTCTTGTCTATATTTTTCATTCTGTCATTCTTTCGTATATTATGTTGTATCAAGTTTAGAAACTTTGCTTCCATTTCATATTATTCTTCACTAATAATAGCTCGCGAAGGGCTATGTTTAACCCATCCCTATGTCTTAATCTCTTCAGGAACTTTCTCTGTATTCTTCAACCATATCATACGTTGATGATAAATAAAAGCTATTTGATCGATAATATATATTATGTACATGAATCTAACTTTTTCCATGTCCTTTTTAATAGGATATTTGGTACTGATAAGGGTTATAGAAGATTGAAGGCTTTGCAAGGAAACATGTAAGAGGAGGTTTTTTTTTGCTTTGAAAGGTCTTAAGTAGTTCTCTCAGCATCTTGTGTGCAGTTTAGTTACTTTTTTGTTCTGAATGCTGTTACATTTTATGTAATGTAGAATCAATCAGAAGCTTGTTTTTGGATAAATATTTACAAGCCCTTGACTAATTTTTTGAAATCATGGATTGAATAATTTTCTTGAACTAAGATCTGTAAAAAGATAGACCCATGCTGGGGAATGGCATTTGCCTTCTAACACTCTAACCATACAATACAGAAATAAGAGATAAATCCACAAAACTTGCTAAACTCCTTAAGCTTAAAGTTGCGCTGAATTCAAACTTTCTCAGTAGTCTATATCTTTTTGTGATGATGCCAAAATGATGTCTTTATTGACAAACTCAAGTGGTGATATTTCGAACATTTGAACGTAAAAATATATCTTGCGACTTTTGATTTGCCTATTCTGTAATCGACGGGAAGAAGGTAGTCATATGCAGATAGAATATGGTTTTGTGGTTTGTTTGGGGTAGTGCAGTTGTACTATTCCAATGTAGTTCCCTTTGTGATCATGAGCATAAGCTTGCACTATAATTTCCTAAGCTACAATTTCTTTTTGGTAAATCATGTTGATAATCTTGAAACTACATCGTAGAATCACTTCGTTTAGACTTGACATGATTATTGAAGTGTAACATTATATAAAATTCATCGGCTATTCTTTTTGAACAATTTTGTTCGGTCTGACTTGACATGATATGTACGTTAGCCTTGAGCTGATTTATATATAAATATGTACGGAAATAATTTTTTTTTAAAATTTAGAATAATTGATTTAAGCCAAGAATTAGATAACTCCAATAAGATATCATATAGAACATAATGAGGTGCTTGAAGCAAACACATTACTCGGTAGCTAGTAAATCTTGGTAATAATGCTATCTTAATATCAGTGGTGCTGGAAGATCCGTCACACTTTATAAGTTCAATTATATTGGTGTTGACACAAGTGATTTTAAATAGTATTACTCAAATAATAGTGTTATTCGCAGTCATTCACTACTGTAGTCGTTTTACGTGACATACATGTAATGGTTAATGATTTGATGCATGAGGCAATAAAAAACTATCACATTAATCTATTATCAATAACCGTCACGTGTATGTCACGTAGGACGATTACCATAACATACAGTCGCAAATAACATTACTCTTACTCAAATCTTAGAGTAATTCAAATAGAGGCGTAAAATTGGATGTAAATTGACATTTTCAAAACTGTTTTTGCATTCCCATTTACATTGGTGGATGATGAGTGTAATTAATTCATTAAACAAATACCATTAAATCATAGTTTTTGGCATGTACTTGAGCACCGATGGGCGTTTTAATGTGTGTTTTGATATTGTGATATAAATTGAAGGAAATAAGTAAAAGTTGGAAAAAATGAAAAACGGGCTAAATTGTAAGAAATCCAAAGTTCGAGGACTAAAGTGCAAATACTCAAAATTTGTGTCAGATCTCAAAATGAAGATTCAAGAATTTTAGAAGTCAGTTGGATGAAGAAAGAAGTCAAATGGATCAAATATAATTAAAGTATGATCATATATCAATTTCCAACCGGGAAAGTTATGCTCTAGATTCGTAGTTTTATATTAAGATAAGTTTTTGATATAGCAAACATTTGAATTGGAAAATTATATCTGAAGCAACGTTACAGCTCTTTGAGTTATCTTTCCAAAATATCTTGAATCGCCTCAATCGGACATCGGGAACAAAGGTTATGATAAAAATACTAAAAGATGTGCATGACAGTTTTCCAACCGATGATGGGCGCCAAGGTGCCGCCATTGCTGAAAAAAATAGAATCAGGGCGCCGAGGCGCTGCTGTGCAAAGAAAAAGGATTTTTGATTTTTTTGGACTCTTTTCTTGGCCAACGACTCCGATCCTTCCAAAACTTCAAAGTACTATAAATACAACCTTTAAAACCTAATTATAGAGAGGAGAAGGCGGCTTAGAAGACCATAAAAAAGAGAATTGATCTAGAGCTAAACCGACAAGGATTTGTAGAAGAATTCAAGCGACAAAAGAGTTTTTCCTTTTCCCTTTATGTTTTTCATTATAAATTGTGTTGATTTCTTAAATTTCATTATGAATTAAACACTTTATCTAGGGTTTGATGTGACCAACTTAATATTATGGGTCGATGATTTTATAATTATTTCTATTTGATTTTCTCGTTTATATTTAATTGTGTCATGATTATAATGTTTTCAATTACATGATCAATAATTGAGTGAATAGATGCTACCTCTGCTGTTGCTTCCTCTGCTGTCTTGAATTTCACCCCAACGTAAGGTGCTCGACATTGTATTGATGATGATCCAGTCTCACCAATTGGAGACATATCTATACAATTGCCACAACTAGTTGCATCTATCTACAAAACAAATTTGGAAGAATTAGTAAATGATTTGACTATAAAGAATTACCAGTATTCAAATTTATTGTTGGATAAGTGATACCTATATTTTCCTAAACAAATTTTACGATGCTTAATTTTCAAGTTATTTCCTATTGAACTAAATAATAGCATTTCACTAACTATTTTACTAACACTTCAAGCAAATTAAAACTCAATTGAACATCTAAATCACAAATGAATCAAGCAACACTATTGTGGCAGGGGAACAATTTCTAACACATGACAATAAAAAATTTACGGAGTGGGGAAAAATTAAGCTCTGCACTCTCCGTTTGTTTCCCATACAAATTACTAAAAATGAGAAATATGACCGTTATACATTATATCAAGCCTTTAAAGAGAAAAATTAAGCTCTGCACTCTCCGTTTGCAATTGCTGATGAGCCTACGGATAATGAAACATCAGATTTAGTTATTTGGGAACGTAATGATTATATGTGCAGAAATTATATTCTGAATTGCTTGACATTGGATTTATATGATGTTTACTGGTCGTGTAAATCTGCTAAAGAATTATGGAAGTCATTAGAAAAGAAATATGTTACTGAAGATGCTGGAACTAAGAAATTTGTTGTGGGAAAATTTCTAGAGTTTAAAATGGATGATATTAGAACGGTGGTAAGTCAAGTTGAAGAATTACAGATTATAATTCATGAAATTATTGCTGAGGGTTATAAAATATGTGAAGGTTTTCAAGTGTCTGCTATAATTGAAAAACTACCACCTTCTTGGAAAGAGTATAAAAACAGTTTGAAGCATAAAAGAAAAGAAATGTCATTAGAGGATTTGATTATCAGAATTAGGATTGAGGAGGACAATAAAATGGCAGAACGTAGGGAGAGACCAGACTTGGGTACAAAGGCCAATCTTATTGAAGCAGGTTCTGATAGTAAGAAAGCTGTTGGAAATTTTACCAAAAGTCAGAATTTTAAAGGCAAATTCAAGGGGAAACCATTCATAGGAAAGAACAGTCGGTCTAAGCCTCAATTTAAAAATAAAACTGTTGGTGATTGTTTTGTTTGTGGTAAACCAGGTCACTTTGCAAAAGATTGCCGAAATAGGAAAGGAAAAACTGTGAAGCATCAGGCACATATAGTGGAAGATGGGAATTTTTCTGCTATGGTGACGAAGTTAATCTAGTGAGCAACATGACAGACTGGTGGGTAGATTTTGGAGCTACCAAACACATTTGCTGCACGAGAGGTGCATTTTCTTCTTTCACTCCTAATAGTAATGGAGAATGTCTGTTCATGGGGAATGATTCCTCCTCCAAAATCGAGGGGAAAGGAATTGTGACACTTAGATTCACTTCTGGAAATATCCTTAGTTTGAATGATGTCCTTTATGTACCTGATATAAGGAAAAATCTAGTGTCTAGATCTATTTTGGTCAAAAAGGGATTTAAAATTGTATTTGAGAGTGGTCAAGTTGTAATGTCTAAGGGTGGTTCTTTTGTTGGGAAAGGGTATGCAGATGAGGGTCTATTTAAATTAAATGTTTCTGTGATCAATAATAAAGCTTCTACTTCTTCTGTTTACTTGTTGGATTCTTATGATTTATGGCATGCTAGACTTGGACACGTTAACATGAATTCTATTAAAAATTTAATGAGATTGGGAAACATTCCTAAAACTGATAAGTTCCCAAATTCAAAATGTGAAACGTGTATTGAATCTAAGTATGCTAGAAAACCATTTCCACATGTTGATAGAACTACTTCAGTTTTAAGTTTAATACATTCTGATTTATGTGATTTAAAAGGATATGTTACTCGTGGTGGAAATAAATATTTTGTAACTTTCATTGACGATTGCTCCCGTTATTGTTACATTTATCTTCTTAAGAGTAAGGATGAAAGTTATTCAAAATTTGTTTCATATAAAACTGAAGTAGAAAATCAGTTAGATAAAACTATTAAGGTTTTAAGATCTGATAGGGGAGGAGAATATTCAGGTGAGCTTGATAAATTTTGTGTTGATAATGGTATTATTCATGAGACTACTCCACCATATTCTCCCCAATCTAATGGTGTAGCTGAAAGGAAAAATAGAACTCTAAAGGATATGGTCATTTCAATGCTAAACTCTTCTGGATTACCTTTTAACATGTGGGGGGAAGCACTTCTTACTGCATGTTATGTTCTTAACAGAATTCCTAGTAAGAAAAATGATAAATCCCCTTATGAATTGTGGAAATGTAGAATACCTTCATATAAATATCTTAAAGTGTGGGGGTGTTTAGCTAAGGCATCTATTCCAGCACCTAAGAGAACTAAACTTGGTCCAAAAACTGTTGATTGTGTGTTCATAGGTTATACTTTTCATAGTAATGCCTACAGATTTTTAGTAATTGACTCTAAAAATATTTTGATTGAAAAGAACACAATTTTTGAAACTAGAGATGCAGAATTTTTTGAAAATAGATTTCCTTTTAAAGAAAAATCTGCAGGACCAAGTAGCTCTCTTAGTGTCCCTCCTAGTGTTAGAGAAGAGCCTATTGAATTAGAAGAAGCTGAAGTTAGGAGAAGCAAAAGACCTAGGACTACTACTTCTTTTGGTCCTGACTTTCTAACATACTTAGTAGAGGATGATCCTATTACATTTGATGAAGCTATATCTTCACCAGATTCTATATTTTGGAAGGAAGCTATAAATAGTGAATATGATTCCATTATGTCTAATAACACTTGGGAATTAGTAGAATTGCCTAGAGGATGTAAAACCATTGGGTGTAGATGGATTTTTAAGAAAAAAATTGAAACTTGATTGTTCAATTGATAAATTTAAAGCAAGACTTGTAGCTAAAGGCTATAAACAAAAAGAAGGAGTTGACTTCTTTGATACATATTCACATGTTACTAGAATTACATCTATTAGGATGTTAGTTGCAATTGCTTCTTTGTATAATCTTATTATACATCAAATGGATGTCAAAACTGCCTTTTTATATGGAGATTTAGAAGAAGAGATTTATATGGATCAACCTGAGGGATTTGTGGTAGAAGGCCTTGATGATAAAGTGTGTAGACTTAAAAAATCTCTTTATGGCCTTAAACAAGCCCCTAAGCAATGGCATGAGAAATTTGATACAGCTTTGACATCTAATGGTTATGTGATAAATGAAGCAGATAAATGTATATATAGCAAATTTGTGGGGGATAGTGGTGTCATAATTTGCTTATATGTGGATGATATGCTATAATGGGAACTAGTTTAGATGTGATTAATAAGACTAAACAGTTTCTGAAAAAGCACTTCGAAATGAAAGATTTGGGTGTTGCTGATGTTATTCTAGGGATTAAAATAGTAACACATTCCGAAGGAATTACTTTAACCCAATCACATTATGTAGAAAAAGTGCTTAAGAAGTTTAAACAATATAATTGTATTCCCGCTAAAACACCTTATGATGCAAGTCATCATTTGAGAAAACATTCAGGTCCTAGTGTTTCTGCTTTAGAATATGCTAGAGTGATCGGCAGTCTCATGTATCTCATGAACTGTACCAGACCTGATATAGCATATGCTGTCGGTAGACTTAGCAGGTATACTAGTAATCCTAATAATGAACATTGGGATGCTCTCATTCGAGTCTTGAGGTATTTGAGATACACTCTAGACTGGGGAATACATTATACTAAATATCCTGCTGTACTTGAGGGATATTGTGATGCTAATTGGATTTCAGATACCAATGAAACTAAATCTACAAGTGGATATGTTTTTACATTAGCAGGTGGTGCTGTATCTTGGAAATCTACTAAGCAAACCTGTATTGCGAGATCCACTATGGAATCAGAGTTCATAGCATTGGATAAGGCAGGTGAAGAGGCTGAATGGTTAAGGAATTTTCTTATGGATGTTCCTTTGTGGTCCAAACCACTTCCAGCTATCTATGTCCATTGTGACAGTCAAGCAGCTATTTCAAGAGCTCAAAATTCATCCTACAATGGAAAGTCTAGACATATTCGTAGGAGGCACAATACCGTGCGTCAGCTGCTTAAGGATGGGGTTATAGCTATTGACTATGTGAAGTCAAGTGATAATATTGCTGACCCATTAACCAAAGGATTAGCTAGAGAGCTAGTTCAGAAAACATCGAGGGGGATGGGGCTAAAGCCTATTACAAATTAGATCACCTATAATGGAAACCCAACCTTGCGATTGGAGATCCCATGGATAAGGTTCAATGGGATAACAAAGTTATTGGAGTGATTTGTGGGGGTACTACATTGAATTTATTTCAAACCCCTCCCTATGATGAGTAGTACCAACTGTATTGATTAGAGGATAAGCAAATGCTCTTAATGCTTTCTATAGTTGATATTCAGTGGGATGTTTAAATACAGTGCATCCTTGATAGAAGCACTTATTTGAGTGTGGAAGTGGGGCCGCTTCCTATGAGAATTGAGGCTAATTCTCTAGAGCACTCAAAGAAACCGGGAAAGTTCACGGCTGAAATGAACACAACCGCGAGAACTCAATGATTGTTTTAGAAATCATGTGTGTGTTCTATTGTCTCAGTTTGCAAATCATAATTGTGGAGTTCAAGACATAGTTCACTCTACAGTTAGCAAGCTCGATAGAATATACAAAGCTAAGGTTCAAGTCGATAGACACTTAAGCCTGCGTGATTTCTATCGTACTCCAGAATATTATTTTTATCTATCTTATTTCTTTCATGTGGGAGATTATTATATATTTATACAATAAATATAATATGTGAAAGAAATAATTAATTAAGATAAAGTGCCCAACTGGTAAAAACGTGGAATTTGTGTGGGAGGTCAGGGGTTCGAGCCACGCCTCACGCATTATATCAAAAAGTCTTTGATTGGGCCTTGGGCTTTATTGATTCTAATAAAATAATTATTATTGATTAATTATTTTCGGAATTATTTAATGGGTCAACTAGCCAGTAAAATATGACTGTTTTAATTGCCCAGTTTTAATATCCATTACCATAGGCCATTACATCTACAACTTAATGCTAGATCATGGTGGAAGAAGTTACATCTCTTTATGCTTATATAAACACATTTTTGGGTATTAGAAAAACACAACAAAAACGAAATTGTCTCTTCATATATACAGTAAAATATTATACTCAAATTATTTTTTCGTATTTCTGGAGTACACTTGAGAGTTCTGAAAACCTTTTGTGATTGCTGAACAATTGGTTTATTTGATCGTTGTATCCTGGAGGTGATTGTCCACGAAGGTCGCAGCAGTTATCGACGGACAATTTCGCTTTAGGACATCGTGCTGTCACGAGACTCGATCTATTGATAAGTTATTTCTGCACTTTATTATTATTTTATCCAACATACCCGACTATATTTCTCATTCTCATTCTAAAATAATGCGCATCAAACGGAGGCTCATTCTTATTCTAAAGAGTCTATTTGAGGGATCTCCAAGTGGCAATGGAATTGATATATAGTGTTTCTCAGTCGACCAGTTTTTCCAGTACACTAGTGATTCAGATACAGAAGCAGGAGAGTCCAATGTTCTGGTCGTGTCCTTCGTAAGATGTGTTTTCCATCACAATTTTTAGCAAATTGTTTTGATCTACCCAGGATTTGAATTTTGATAAATGATGCGGTAAAAAGGAATCCTTTCAGTGATTTGGAGGTTGATTTCAGCCAGAGAGATGAGGACTTTTGATGGGGATGGAGAATGGAACAAGATGACACAAAATCGTGATGGTTATGGAGATAGTTTAGGGATTAATAAGGTAATTAGGGGTGTTTAGAGATTGGTTTATGAATTTTATAGTAATTTTAATAGATAAATTTTGAGCGTTGGATTAAATTAGATTAAATGCCACAATTATTTGTCAAATACATTTGTCAAATTAGTGGGAAGGAGGAACCGTCCCGATTTTTAATACTCCGTCATTCCCATAAAAATATGCTTGCGTTCCTTTTTCACATGTACCAAATTATAAATCACTTTCTTATTCAAAGGATAATTGATTTCTTAATTTTATAATATGTCTTTATTTAATGTGTTTTGCTATCGATTAATATGAACGTCTCATATATAAACTGTAATTTAATGTAGGGGTATATGGGAAAAATATAAGTAAAAATTTATATTTACAACTATATTAATTATATTTTCTTAATATGCATACAAATAGAAGCAAACATATCATTATTGAATATTTGAAAGGCCTTTTTTATTCTCTTGAAAATTGGCTGCTCTTCCATAGGTTCATCACAACTTGATGTACTATAACCTTTCATCTTTGGGAGATTCATTTATTATTTGTTCTCCCTAACATAATAATCTATAGATCTCTTACAAATCTTAAATTTTCATGTTGCTTCTCGTGTTGAAGCGAAGGTAGATTAATGCGGAACTACTATCTAGTCACGATTATTAACTAAAATATGTCTATGGTTAACTAATTGACGGACTCCAAAAATAGTCGATAAGCTTCTATGTTGAAGTTTGATTTGTTATTGACAAGTTGATTAGGAACTCAAGAATAGGGATAAAATAATTATAAGAACAAAGAATAAGTTAAAACTTTATCGATTATTTTTCTATAATATTATTTAATATGTTGTTTCTCTTATTTTATTCCCCAACACTTCCATTCATGGTTTAGATAATAAACAAGCAAATAAATCATATTCCAATGCCCGTCACTGGCATTGGAAGGAAAACCTGTTTCCATACGTGTCACCATGGTAAAAGAATTGAAATCATTCACTTTCAATTAATGTGGGCCCCAGCAAGTGAAATCAATAACAACCCACCCCCATATTTTATTACTTCCCCACCCCCACCCCCACCCCCACCCCCACCCCTTGCATGCATTAAACACTAAACACGTCCACCCAACAATAACCCACCAGCCCTATTTTAATGTATTAAATCCACAACCCCTTGTACAAGCAGTAAACTACTAAAAAACATTTGTTTTTCTTCTTCATTGTTCATTTCTCTCTGTCACTATCGGGGGGTGCAAAGGTAACTTGACGAACTTTTTATTTTAATTTTTAATATTATGCAATTAATTTTTGGGTTCTCTCTATTATTAGTTTAATTTGTTTTATCTCTCTGCCAATGTGAGCCATTTGTTTCTATGTTTTGATTTATGAATAAATTTCCTGTTATAAATCATATACCCTTAAATTAATTATTTTGATTTTTTTAATTAGTTTTAGTTAGACTGTTTCATACAATAAAAATAATATACGTTTTATAATTGTGCATTAGTTTTACATGAAGATGTCGGTTAAATGTGTAAATAAATTAGATTGCTCATATGATGATTGATTGTCTTTTAATTATTAATGGAAAACAAATAGGTTAAAACAATTAATATTCTCCATAGTTATATTTTTCAAATTAGATGATTCATTTGAGCCCTAAAATCGTACCCAATATTATTTTAACAACACCAGCTTATTTTTAACTCTTTATTTTGTTAAATTTATTTTAGGGATGGAATCGGAAGGTGATGATAACATGTTTATTCCTCAAGTTACGGTCGGCGCTATTCCCAAAGTTGGACAAGAGTTTGAAACACCCGATGATGCGCAGGAAGTTACAATCAATATTCGCGACTTGTGAGGTTTAGTATAAGGATAGCTAACAGCAAAAGAAATAAGGAAATAGGTGATGTAGCATGGAAACTATATGTGTGTTCAAAGGGAGGAACGACAGACGAGACATATCATGTTAAGATAAAAAATACAGTGGAACGGTTAGGGGAAAGAAAACGTGGACATACACGATGCGGGTGCAAATCTAGATTATCTGTGGTTAAGCATCAAAATGAGAATTTGTGGGTTGTTAGCATGTTCACGAAAGAGCATAACCACGCGATTTCTACACCTAGCAAGACGCACCTATTAAGATCACATAGGAAAGTCTCGGCTACAAAAAAATGCACTTGCACAACATTTATCAGAAGCCAATATTCCCAATTGTCAACAGATTCGATTAATGGAGATAGATGCTGACGGTCCGTCATCGATGGGGTATACGGAGAGGGATGTACGTAAGGAACATTTGGGTCATGATGCAGAGTCATTGATTGATCATTTCACAAATGGAGAAACAGAGGAATCTAAAATTTTATTACGCATATGAGACCAACGAGAATGGTGTTTTCCTTAGATGTTTTTGGACCGACTGCGAGTCTAGAAGCTCATATGCTTATTTCGGTGATGCAGTGGTTTTCGACACCACATATAACACCAACAAAAATTCTATGGTTTTTGATCCATTTGTTGGAGTCAACAACCATCAACAGACTACTATATTTGGATGTAGATTGTTGAGCGATGAGAAAACTGAATCATTTGTTTGGTTGCTTTCACAATTTCTTCAAGCCATGCCTAATCGAGTTGCCCCGAAGGTTATCATCACTGATCAGGATGTTGCTATTTCACGAGCCGTATTAGAGGTATTTCCCAACACTTTGCACAAGTTATGTTTGTGGCACATACTGAACAAGTTCTCTGAAAAGATGAATGTGATGTTGTTTAAAGAGAATTATCACAAGTTGGTGCATATAATTAAAACATCAGAGGCCCTAGAAGAGTTCGAACACCGTTGGACAGAGGTGATGAAAACTAATGAGTTAGGGGATAATGAATGGCTGAGCAGTATGTACTAAATTCGACAACGATGGGTGCCAGTGTATATCTAACATGTATTTGCTGCAGGAATGTCTAGTAGCCAAAGATCTGAGACCAATCACTCCTTCTTGAAGAGATATGTTAACAGGAAAAACTCGTTGATGGATTTAACACACGTTTTGATAGGGCATTAATTCATCAGATGGTGCAGATATATACGAAGACAATTTTTTTGTTATTCCAAGATGAACTTGTGCAAAGTAATTTTTACTTTTGCTCGAAAAACTCGAGTTCCATCATAGGTAAAATATACACTGTTCAGCGGTTTGAGGCAGGTAAAACCTATGATCGACAGCGTCAGGTGACTTATTTCAACTCTTGTGATTTCATATCATGTAGTTGTCAAATGTTTGATTTCGAGGGATATCCATGTCGTCATATGCTTTGCCTTATGAAGAAAAAACAAGTTTTATTTCTACCAAAAAAATACATAGTCAAAAGGTGGACAAAGCAGGCCAAACAAACCCCTATTTTTGAAACATGTGCCAGTTTATCACATGGGCAATCTTTAATTTCCCGACATGGATTGTTGGCTCATACAGTGTCGGAATTGGTTGAAGAAGGGTCATTAACAGAGGCTCATAGCACCTTTTTAATGGCCCAGTTCCAAAATCTCAAAATAAGTGTTCAATGTATTGACGATGGAGGCGATGTTGGAATGAGTAGGAACATGAGCAAGAGTCGTGAGGAGACATATGTTGTCTACGATCTAGTTCCAGTTAGAACAAAGGGGTGTGGGAAGTGATTGAAGTCATCTAAGGAGACAGCCATGTCACAAAGCTCTAAAAAATGCAGGGTGTGTGGTATAGCTGGGCACGATAGAAGAACCTGCCCGACATTGCAACCTTAGTAAGAAAAAGCGACGTGTTTATTCATTTTCATAATTATTATGTTTTATTTATTTCTAGACTAATGCGTACAAAAATATTTTTCCGCGCATCAATTTTATTAGGTCGCACCTTGTTGACGAGCCATATCACCCACCTTTCTCGTACGATTGCTCACAAGATGATAGGTTCACAAGTATTGCTAGTGGCACATATGATGATTTCAACGGTTTCTCGGGCGACTTTCCATAGGTCTTGATTTTTCTAGAAGTTAGATTAATATGTTTGTAAGACGAAATATGTGCCTTTTTCCCTTGGATTGTAAGTCGTGTATTGATGTATCGTTTCTAAGTCGTTGTTAGCTGTAGACATTTTATCTTTTATATCATAAGAGTTAATTAATTTTCAATTTGTTGAGGCTAGAAAATTGTTCTATTTTTTGTGATTAGGTTCTGCATCATAAATAATTTAAATACTAAAAATACGCGTATAAAGAAAAATTTGGATGCAATATTAATTGACTAAAATTATTAATGAACATATAAAACACTTTTTAATTGGTACAGAGTTGTTTATAATTAGTGGGGTGCTTGACTTCACATAATGTGCCCCACGCTGGTACAAATTGAGGGATTCCAGGTTTTTACCATGGTGACACGTATGGAAACGAGTTTTCCTTCCAATGCCAGTGACGGGCATTTGAACACGACTGTATTCCCTTATTGGACAATCTACAATTTCCTGGTTTACAAAAAAATAAAAAACAACATCCATCAGAAACCTTTCGCTCAAAATCATCACACTCCAACCAAAATCAGTAAACCCAGATGTAATTTAGTAATTTACTCAAAAGAGTGAATAAGAAGAACATACCGTCATTGATTGAGATTCATATAATACTGGAAAAAATTAAAAAGAAGAAGATAAAGACAGAGAAATGGCGTAGAGTTTCTCTCTTATCACAATACAAAATGCAACTAAACTGACAATGGAATGAAAAATAACAATGATCTTTCTACCCTTTCTTGCATTGCTAATTACAAATTAAAGTTCTAACAGTATTACTCAATTGAGCTGACTCGTTGAATTTCTGTTATGGCGGTCACTTCTCCTTTTCTTCCACTCTTAAATAAACCTTGTCCCAAGATTCAAATTTGGAAATTTTTCTTGAATAGACTATGCATCTACCCACAGCCTCCTCTATTGTGTAACCTTCCCATTGACGAGTCACTGTGCGATGGCCTGATTTTGTCTCTTGATCACTCGTGTTTGTTGACCTCAATTTTTTACTAGACATCGTGACCAACAGATTTCAACTCTGCTCCCATCTATATGTCAATCTCCTGTACACCTGGACAAACGTTCGATGTAAGTGACTTTCTCCAGCGATTGAAGAGGTGACCACGGACACTGCGAGGATCAAATTAGTCAACTAACATATGTAATTGGGTGTGGGATGGACAATGAACAAGAACCACAAGAACATCTATGATAACAAGGTTTGAAGAGAGAATGTTACAAAGCAATATTACTGTAGAGAGTGTAAAATTGCATTACTTTTGAATAACACCAAGTGTGAGCTTTTATAGTAGATAAGACAAGGTATGGTCATCGATGGATGGATGACATGTGACCTCATCTTAATGGATGAAGCTTCGACTTCATAAGTGTTATCACTGCTGTCCTAGATTGAGGTGACATTAAATGACTCTAAAATTGGCCACACTATAGTCTAGACCTGGTAGTTGAAAAATAGATTGAAATGTTAATTGAGAGGCGTTTGCTGTAGAGATGTCAAATCACATGGTCAACCTTGTAAAAACGATACGTAACAATAGTTCTCTAAGTCCATGCATAAATATTCATAAAAGATATGGATTTTGGTGAGAGGAAGAAATAATATATGAAAAGAGAGGGCTTACGAACTTCTTCTGAATTTAAGCTTAAACTGAGGTGATGTAGTGACTGATGTTGAATATCCGATACCTGTTTTTGGGAAAGTGATGGTTTTATGGCACGTAATTTGCTGTGATTGGCAAAGCGTTGGAGTACGTTAAAGTGGTACTCATTTTGAGATGACACTGGACAAAGTGTGAACATATGCCTTGTTGTGATGAGGCGTAACAATTTAGTCCCTCGAGACCAAGCGTGTATATTTATGTAAGGTATGTGCTTTGATTGTTGACAATGCCATCTTCTTAGGCAGGAGTAATGAAGTGAAATTTGTAGATAAAAGTAAGTATATGGAAAAAATCCCAATTTGGGGATGAGGCCACCTTGCATGGGCGGAGAGAGGGGTGGGCTATAGCCCACCCTACCCCCAGCCCAACAACATTTTTTCAAGTTAATTTTTTCCCCCTTTTTTTATCTCTAGAAGATAAGATTGTCTTCCATATTATCAATAAATTTAAAGTTTTTGTAAAAAAAATTATTAATATTTGATTAATTGGGTTTAAATATTTGGTTAATTGTGTATTATTTAATTTTTAAACTTGGGTTGGAAATGAAGTTAATTGTGCTAAAATTAATATTTGGAATTGAAATTTTTTATTCTTTTTAATTTTTTACCATGAATTTGCTTCTGGGTTGGGGGAATTAATTTTTGGACTGGGCTAATGTTATTCTTTTTGGTTTTTCACAATGAATTTGCTTCTGAAACGATGTTATTATCAAAATAAGTAATATGCTATATATTTAATTTTGTTAGTTTAAAAATATATTTGTTAGAACTTTGTTACGAGTGTTCAAAAATATATTATGACCAATATTTTAAAAATCGACCTGGTCATCGACCCGGAAAAGAGTGAAGGATCAAAATGTTCAACCGAGGTCGAACCGGGATCGAACCAAATACAATAAATACATACAAAAATAATAAAATACTATGAAAAAAAAATTATTTTAAATTTCATATTAAGTAAATCTATCTTTGTTAATTAGATTCATTATTCTACAATTAGTCTCGATACTTCAAAAATTAAAAATCAATATGTTAAAATATTTTATTTTGTCAAATTAAAATAGTTTAAACTTATAGAAAATGATATCTAACATTAATATATTAATAATCAAGTGCGATTTAAGTTAAATTTGAAAATTAAATAAATGAAATGATGAAGGTGAATATTACAATTTAATTAGTTAAGATTCAAAATCAAATTAGTCAATTAGACATGCATTTGGAAAATGATTTTGATGAGTATTTTAATTTTTTTTGTTATGTCACTATCCCACATTGGAAGTTTATGAAACCATTGGAGATGAGCATTTATAAAAGACAATATTGGGACATTGGAAGTTTATGAAACCATTTGCGAGAAGTGCATTTATAAAATGAGATGTCATCTAATAGTTTTTTATGGGCTTTTGAATTGTAATAATTTATGAGGTCTATTTATGAAATTAATTTTTTTTAAACTAAAAAAAAATCGAGAAAACCACCAAACCGCGACTAGTTCATCGATTTACGGTTGAACCGGTTGTTCAGTGAGTTTTGAGTGATTTTGTCATAATCGGTTATCTGGGCATGATTTTGTCCGATTTTGGATCCAATTTTTGTTTTACCGTGTGGTTTGTAGCATCTTTTATGGTATAAGTTCATTGAAAAAAAATTAATTTTCAGCCCAGCCTAACGTAATTCTCTGGTTCCGCCCCTGCCACCTTGTGTGGACAAGGAGGCGAGGACCCATATTGCAGCACGTGGATGAGGTCCCTATACTTGGGAGAAAATATAGTTGCAAAAATGAAGTCCTATGAAACAGGGACAAAGCCTTTCACTTGGGAGAAGTGTGGTTGCAGAGGTGAAGTCCCATGTTTTAGAGATGTATCATTTCACTTGGGAGAAGTTTATCTACGAAGACGAAGTCCCATGGCAGATCCGAAGTAGTGCATCTGATGTGAAAAGATATTAATCGAACGCGTGAAAATGATTTGTTTGAATTTCTGCTCTTTTCTCCATCTTCTTTATTTTATTTTATTTTTGGAAACTTCAAATTTTCATAAGTGGCTCCTCGTTCCGATGAGAGCTCCGACAAAGGAATGTAGACCTTAGGACTATAGCCTCTTCTACGGTGGTTCTCAATATTTTGACGATTGAAGCGATGAGATCAGGGCACAATATATGGGCAGTGCCAGAGGACCTAATTGATTATAGTATTAAATAAGAGGCCTCGTTAGTCGCTTCAAACATAATTGAGAAGGAATTGGATAAGATAAAGAGCAGACTATAGAGTACTCGCCCAGGCCGAATGAGAGGATATGATATCCGAGGCTATGATGCATGGCCATTAGCAAGGCTATTATGAAGGCAAGGATGAAGCTTCCAATGCACCCGTTCTTCCGGTCTGTTCTGACATCATACAAGCTGGTGCTGACCTAGAGTACTCGCCCTTAATGTATGGAGCCAGATGGTAGGTTAATGGCTTTTATGTAGAGATATAGCTCTTGGTGTGGAGATGACTGTACATGTCTTTCAGATTATATTCTAGTCAAGGGTTTGGGGAAACTGTAAGGGACACAATATTATTTAACACCATGAGGCACCCATTTCCCATTTGTCATCAACCTTCCCAGCTCAATCAAGCATTGGTAGGAGAGTTGGTTTTGGGTTTGAGGCCGATGGCAAACTGTGGATGGTAATGGTTTCGGAGTAAACTGTTCCCATCAGATTCGTTGAAGCCAGTATGTCTATGCAATAATGCAAATGACCGCACCAAGAAAGTTTACCCTAAACCGGACATGTCGTTGATCCGTTGGTCTGGTCAACAAACTCGGGAGCTAAAAACTGCCTCTACTACTTTCAAGTAGCGAAGAGATAAGCTAGAGAGGCCCAGCGCAATGAGTCGACCTCAAAAAGGGAGCTCAGAGAGGGATAGGCCTAACAGTAAAGGCCAAAGAAAAGAAAAGCTCTTAAAGCCTCTGACCTCGTCTTTCGGAGTGCTGACAGTGACTCGTTTGCTCCCGCCTCCACCCAAGTCAGTAGTCCCCTCAGTTATATCACCATTACCATCAAGGCGGACGGTGGGAGGTTCGTGATGATGGCCATAACAAGCAAGGTGAACGGGGTAGGTTGACGAGGTGATAAGGCCCAAAAATTATAGATGATAAGAGGCGAGATGATAAGGCCTAACAAAATTTGGGAGGTCTAGAGGAGGAGCTCACCCCTAAAACCGTCTACAACAAATCAAGGGCGGCATCTACAACAATTTGTCGTTAAGAACGCATTTCTCAGTGGAGAGTTAGAGGAGGAAGTGTACATGGAGCTGCCACCGAATGTGAAATGTAGTTCTTCAAATAGAAACAAAGTTTGTAAATTGAGGAAATCATTGTATAGGCGTAAACAGTCACCTAGACCCTAGTTTGGGAGTTTCTCTTCTGCAATGAGGGCATTTGGTTATAAGCAGAGTAGTTCAGATCAGATCGTACTTTGTTTATAAAACATAAAAAGGGGAAGGTAACGACTTTAATTGTATGTTGACTAAATGGTCTTGACGGGAGATGATCTAAGGGAAAGTGAAGTTGTTACGTGTAAATTTGGATACTGAGTTCGATAGGAAAAATTTAGGACAATTTAAATATTTCTTAGGGATTGAAATAACAAGATCAGATCGAGGGATATTTCTTTCACAACAAAATTATGTGTGCTAGATCTTTTGATTTGAAATTGGAATGCTTGATTGCAAACCAACAGTAACATCCATAGAAGTTAATCACAAGCTCGATTTTTTTCCAAATCAAGTTCCAACAGAGATAGATCACTATTAGCGGTTGGTGGGAAAGCTAATTTATTTATCACATACAAGGTTGAATATAGCCTATTCTATAAGCATCGTAAGTCAGTTCATGCATTCGCCAACTGAAGAACATATTGATGCAATATACTAAATTCTAAGATACTTGAAAGGTACTCTGAAAAAAGGTTGATCATTCTCAAGGAATGGTGTCTCTAACATTGAAGGATATATAGATGCCTACTGGGTAAGCAATCAAATAATAATAATAATAATAAAAAACCCACGTCTAGTTATCTTACTTTTGTAGAAGGTAATCTCGTTGGAAAAGTAAGATGCAGAAATTTGTTGTATGAACAGGGGAAAAGCTGAATTCCAAGTTTAATGCTATTTGTACAAAATTATTTAGAGAGAGAGAGAGAGAGAGAGAGAGAACAATTTGAGAGAGATAAGGAAATCAATTAAACTTTAATATAATGTCATGTCACCAATCTATACATCAATATGTACAAGTACCAATACTTATTCCTCGGGATGGCTCACATTGTATGTGATTGTTATGGATTAAAAGTGTTCTAAAATATACAAAACCTATGAATCTTTATTGTGATAATAAGGCAGCTATTGAAATTGCACAAAATCCTACATAACATGACCGCACCAAACATGTTAGAATCAAGGAGAAGTTAGATAAAAAGATTATACAGTTCTTATTCACCAAGTCAGAAAATCAATTAGATGATATGCTCACAAAAGTAGTTTCAGTAAAGGTTTGCTATAATATAATTGACAAGTTCGGCATGATCATTACTTATGCTCCAACTTGAGTTCTCTGCAATTTTGTATTTAATATAAGAATATATAGTTTCAATAGAATAGGATCGTTTCCTACTTTTAAGATGTAATAATCGAACCTATACATTTGCTCCAAAA
Organism: Fraxinus excelsior; assembly: GCA_019097785.1. Classification (NCBI taxonomy): domain Eukaryota; kingdom Viridiplantae; phylum Streptophyta; class Magnoliopsida; order Lamiales; family Oleaceae; genus Fraxinus; species Fraxinus excelsior. The sequence goes on along the minus strand of CM032627.1, from coordinate 11,643,504 downwards.
ATGGAGAGAAACTATCACTACAGAAAAACAATACCTGTGTTCATTGTATAGTAGCTGATGTGCTAATTTACATACCTCCCAGAGACGGAGCACTAAAAAATTTTCTCGAGTGTTTTGATAATTCTTCTTGTAGCATTCGAATCTATACTTCCTCATTTTCCATGGAATCCCTCATATATATGTTGTCAACTTAAATAAATTTCTTCCATTCTATTACATAATGCAATGCTATGCTCGCCAGAATCGTGTTCTTTTGAACCATCTTCCCAAGAACATACTTTTTATTTAAATGAACGGGCATTCCCATCTGGAATTGGGGGATTCCAAAGAAGTGCTTCAAAATAAAGTGGGCCAGGTACTTGAACTTTTTGAGCAAGGCCACCCTGGGGCAATTTCAGAGAAATGAAGTCTTTGACATCACATACGACATGGAAATATACTAACTACACATCCGAACATAGCCATGCAATCCTCTATCAAGCACACATCAATAGGACACTACAGGAGGAGCATCTCCCAAAATAAACAGGCTTTCATTAATAATTAGCACAATGAGGGGAGGTTTTAAGTTACTCATTGCAGCATTCAAGACGGGAAAGTATGAAAATTTCTGAGACAAGCTTTATCAGTAGCAAAAATTATTCAGCACATTTTTTATTAATATAGAAAAGTGAATAAAATATTTAACATTACTTTTCTTTACCACCAAACATAAAATGCTGCTATAATACTAATTAGTGGTTATGCACATTTTATTTAAAATTAGACAGAAAAACCCTGAACATTCATTTGAAATATACACAAGTTTTTATACTCATTTTATAAATAAAAATATAATGGCACAAGTTTTAACCAAATCTTTAACTGTATACCAAGCCTAAATGATTTATATCATGTTTATCCAACTATTGGGCCAAATCAAGAAATTTTTGAATATCAAACAGCCTCTGAGGAGACTAATACGAGGTAATTGAGAGAACCACCCAGGTATATGAGAAAATCAAACTAACTAGTCCAAATACCGATGGAAGTGAGGCTCCTACGGTTTTTCAAGACAATACTCTCACAAGGAAAACAAGGATATGTTAAAAGGATAATATATAGAGCACACATTGACTTCAACGGGGAGGACGAAGCAAAGACACTAATAAAGGCATAGGATAATAAGAATAACATTTATATGTATAACTTGGAAGGTAGCTTGATAAAATGAGAACTAGATCAACCTCGAATAATCAACTACTAGTACTAGATAACACTACTGTTACTTTCATTGGATGTCCAACAGAGCTATTCACATAAGTATGTTGGCATTCTCAAATCAAAGTTAAATATGAAAAATACTGAAAATAAAATAATAAAGAGCCATTTTATTTACATCTATGCTCGACTAGGGTTAGCATGCCATGCCCATGTTCAACACAACACCTACAACATGTTTGATTTTGCTTAAAAGTTTTCTATAAAGTAAGCCAATACTGACTTTTTAGAAGGCAAGTTTCTTTAGTTAAAAATACTAACATCAAAAACCATGTTTGGAAAAATAGGTAACATGAAAGAAAGTTTAAATTCTATTGAGCTAAGACTGACTTTTTAGAGAAGAAAGTTCGTTCAGTTAAAATACAAAATTTTGAAAACCATGTTTGGCAAAATAAGTAACTTAAAAAAAGTGTCCACTTAATTTTAAGCACAACTGAACATGCTCTTGTTCGACATTTCACACTTTTAAGCAAACATGATCTTATTATTGGTTACAGAGTTCATGAATGGTGTATCAACGAATCTACCTCCGAAGTCAACACTACCTTTCAACTCAAATAGCAATCCAAATTTTTTTCAAGCCTTCATTTCATCATTTTTAGGACAGCTATATGATTGTGAAAAAACTCAACCTTTCAACTCAATGCCAAACAAGATGCAGTTTTCTAAGCCAACCATTAACAATAGCCGTCTCACATTCAAACATGATAAGATATCCATACTTGGGAAGTCGACTCCACTGATCCTAGTCATGACTGAATTTACAATTTTATGCTGATTGACTGCCGAACTACCTGATACAACTCTTTTTTATTCATGCTTGGAACCAGGTGCATCAATATACTGACATAATGCACTGCATGGACGGAGATCAAGCATGTTTATTTCAAAAATGCACGACACTTGGGAGAATAACCTAGATTGAGCTGCAAAGTTATTAATTTATGAGGGGGAAGAAAAGAGTAATATGATACCATAAGAATAATAATAAAAAACTCTCCTTCGAATTTTATAAGGTAACAGCTAATATGTCGAATGCCTCAACAGTCAGGAATTATAACTAAAACTGAATCCTAATCTGTAATTATTTCTCCACTTACCCAATAACCTTTCTAGGAAAAGGAATAGGAATGAGAATAAATGTTAAAGCATATTTTGCGAAGATGTAATCAATATATGAATAATTGACTGACTCATCATATGAAATTCATGTGTCAACATTGCAGGCCACATTATGCAGCAAACAAATATGGACGACATGAAGCATAAGAATCCACATCCACGCCCACCAAAAATAATAATAACAATAATAATTGAACAAAACAAATAGTTAGCAGAATATGAATATAGAAAATCGAACAGTTAATGACCTCACTGAACAATTAAACCATAACAAAGTGTTGAACCTACAAAATTACACCACAATTACACATCAGTAGTGATTTACCAGCTGCAATCAACATCGTAAACAGCAACCTAAGGTGTCATATAATTAGAAAATAAAACTCTTGAGAAAAACTCTGAGGCTGCAAACCATACAGAGGCAGAAATTAGAACTTCGACAAAACTCACAAACAAAATCTTAACCTAGTAAACTATTATTGAAGAGAAGTCGACTTAGAGTAAAATACTTCACCTGTATGGACGTCCAAAATATGGCGTTTCAGAAGATCTGCTCAACGAAGTCATCAAGCTGACAATTATTCTCATCTATCATTAACCAGAAAGTCATTTTAGTAACAAAGTTATTTTGGAAAAACAACTGTCAAGACCTTCAGGATGTATATAATCATTCCAAAGAATAAAAGGTTAGGTTAGTCAACTCGATAGGAACCTGATTACTCTCTGCCTGCAAGCTCATTTGAAATTGCAACTCAGAGCAGACAAATAAATACCAAAATATAAGTACTGGAGACACGACATGGTCAAAGATGGCAAACACCAGCAAAGCAACAAGATGATTCACACATGTCATGTAAGACGAACATAAACATGTTCTCAGCAAAGGGAAAACAAATATTACCAGAAAATTTAGCAGGAAAATCAGCATAAAGTTGCACTCAAGACACTAGCTCAGGAAATCCTCATTTTTCCATTTCAGCTGCCAGCAGTAAAGACAGATTACATTAAATAGCTACCAAGAATACATTCATCCGAAACAGAAATAGAATAGGTCTACGACATAAACATGAACTCATAACAAGATCATAACAGTAAAATAAAAGCAAAATATTCAAGAGCAGCAAAAAAGTTAATCGCGAGCGCCCTTTTTTGCTCGAAGCGACTCAAGAGCCTTTTCCCTCAACTCTATCTCAAGCTTTTTCTGCTCGGATTCTGCTTCCTCCATGTCACTTGTGTGCGTTTCCCGCCTCCTATAACCTTCATCATCAGAAGCATGGCGATCATGATCTCTTTTAATATCTAAAGATGGACTACCAGTGTCAAGCGACTTCAATTTTAGCTTCTCTGCATGCTTTTCCTTCCTTCTGCGGTGCCGTTCCTCCCGCAAACGATGCCTCTCCTCTTTTTTCAATCTCTTTTCCTCTTTTTTCCTCCTCTTAGCCTCCTTCCTCTCATCATATGAATCATAGGTAGAATAACCATCCAATTCCTTCTCTTTTCTCTCCGACTTCTTGTGCTTTCTCTTTTCTTTAACTTCAGCTTTATGTTTATCAGTTTCCTCAGATCCGAATCCCACGGAACCACTTTGAGCATTCAGCTCGTCTGCCCTAGAAACCTTAGGCAAGACTTTTAGTTCTGGATATCGATCACTGCCCTTGGTATCGTCCAACAGAGATCTGTTCTTATCAGCAGCTCTGTAATCATCATCAACATGCGATTCCTTTCCTTCCTCTCTTAAAACAGTTCCTTTATGAATCGCTAATGACTCTTGTTGCTCACGATTTATAATGCGATCCACCCTTTCAGATAACTTTTCACTGGTTATTCAAATAAAAACATAATAGAAAAAATTAGACTGGTTTCACACAAATTATTGACTACCAAGACAGAATATACCACAGCAACAGCATACCTGTTTGTCAGATGAGGCTTTCTTGACTTCGCATGATCAGCAAAGCCAAGCGAATCTTTACGTCGATCATGTGATGGAAAATTTTTCTCAGAAGATCTATACGTATGCTCTCCAATCTCCCTAAGTAAAAACCATGCACAGCTCAGAAATTTACAGGGTAAAAGATGCCATATGATGAACTTTTCAAACAAACCCTGGCATAAAAGGTTTACCTGTCATCAGCACTGGTCCCAGAACTATCAGGGTGAGGTTTAGACCCTGTTCCTTTTGGTAAAGGGTTTGGACTCTCGGGAAGAATAATTCTTTCCCTTCTTCGGTAAGGACTAATTGACCTATCCAGATATAATATGTGACTTACATCTCAAGAAAATGCAATAAAAATACCAAAAGGTAGATATAGATTGAGGTTTGAACCTTCGCTGTTCATTATGACTTCTTTCCCCAGACACTTCTGAAACAGATGGGGATTTGTGCAAAGAAGGAGACGGATCTAGCACTCTTCCATGTTTGTCACTTCGATCCAGCATATCCCTCTGCGGTGACCTCAAAGAAACAAGAGGCCTACAGTCCACAGTTTGGATTAGGGAGATCAAAGATCAATTAGACCTTTATACCACATTGCCAAGCAGCAGGTATTTCTTGCATCAAAATTATTACAGTTACTGTAACTAGGGAAGTGTTTGCCAGATGGGAATCCATTTTGGAAATGGAAATATTGCAATAAATTAAAACTACATATGGTCATCTAACACAAACTTGTACAACATTCACCAGATATTTAATAGAGATATTGGCTCACTAACCCAGTTTCTATAATTCAAATGCCCAGGTCTTCCAAGAGAGCAAAAGAAAAATGAAAAGATAAAACAAGAGGGAAAGGAAAGGAGAATGGAAATACTGGAAATTTTGCGGATAAACTCACGAAACAAATAGCACAATTTTCCTTGTGCTGGCTAATACCAAAATCCCACACTCAAATATTTTCATTTTTCTGCCATAACATCATGATATTCCATGTTACTCTGTCCCTTAAAAACAAAACAGCAAAATAAACGATCCATTTCAACCTAGATAACAATCCCTTCTGAACAGCTGACAGAAAATTAACTTACATTTCCGCCCTCTAGCTAAAGCTACACAAGCCATAGGGCAAGTTCTGTTACAATTAGATGGACTAATTATCTTCAGATAAGAATTGTGTGTCGACGGTGTAAAGTTAAAATACTGAAATAAACAAATTATGGCACCTTCTTGTTTGCATGTCTGTATTTTAAGCATGTTGCTCTTTGTTTCACCAAAGAAGACGCAAGCGCTTCTAAATAACTGAAGCAGATTGGTTGGGATATAATTTATATTGAATGTGTTTGGGTGTTAAGTGAAAGTATGCCAACAGTCTTAGCACATAATTTCATTGTGTTGACTCTTTAGCGTTCTTTTATGTAGATAATATCTTCTATTTCTCCTTTTTCATGAACAATTACACTATGGCAACGTATCACATCACAGTTGCTAAATAGGGTGTCATCTCTATTGATTTGTTTTTTTGTATACCTACGCATCTCAATCTAAATAAGATATACATTCCTTCATTACCATCGAACGCAGAAGTGCACTCAAGCATCTAAATGCAACTGTAACACAAACACACGCAAACAATATGCATGAACAAAAAAATATCATAAAATTTCTTAGCAGCTAACATGCAAAAGTACCTGATTGCTTCCCTAGGAGATGGTAGAGGTGATTTCTGGCTTTTCACTGATCGCCTCCTGACTGGCGAAAGGGAACTGGGTGAGGCAGAACTACATTCTTGCACTGAAGGAGACCTTCGTTTGACAGGGGTTATAGATCTTCTTCGAGGCACCGGGAACCTGCGTTGAATTGGGGATATGGACTGATGCCGCGGAGTTGAAGGTGATCTTCGGTGACGCCTTCTTACAGGAGATGGTGATCTACGACGCGGGGGATAGGATGATCTACGATGCAGTGGAGAGGGTGATCTTTGTCGCAAAGGAGATGGTGTTCTTCGTCGCAAAGGTGATGGTGATTTGCGTCGCACAGGCGATCGGGACCTGTATTGCACTGGTGATCTTCGTATTGGTGTCCTTGACCTATGCCACATGGGGGATCGTGATCTACGTCGCAAAGGAGATCTTGATCTACGATGAAAAGGAGATCGAAATCTGCGACGCAAAGGAGATCGTGATCTGCGACGCAAAGGAGATCGTGATCTGCGACGCAGAGGGGAACGAACTCTATATCGTGCAGGAGAAGGGGACATGCGCCTTGAATGTGATGTAGGCCTTCGCCCAGAGCGGGTTGACCTATACCTTGGTGGAGGAGAGTGTTGGGGTGAAAGCCTCCTACTAGGTGTCCCAGACTGCCTAGGTGAAGATCGATGTGGCCTCTCCAAGGAAATGGACCGCCCTCTTGGAGGAGGTGATCCAAATATACTTCTTGACCTCCGTCTTTCACTAAAATGGAAAGTAACAAAATTTAATAAAATTACGAGCGCTATTTCTGACATGAAATGGAATCCTACTCTGAATAACTTCTAGAATTGAAAAAGGACTTGCTAATTGGCCTCGAAGGCATCCTTCTGCTACAGGGAACAACAAGATTAAAACTCAATACCTTTTAACAAGAGCAAATTAAGTACCAGAGAACACCACAGGTTATCAGGATCACAATACTTACCTTGAAGATGGGGAGTGGTCAGCTGATTCTGGAGATTGTGAAACCCTGTGCAAATGAAACAAATAATAATCTAAATCATCCACTCAGCATATTAAAATGTTCTACAATTAACATTTGTCTACCCAAAACTTCCTAGGGTTACAAGTGTAACCAGCATCTATTTTTTTTTTGGCCAATGTCAATATTACTCATCAGATGATACTCCAAGCTCTAATGAGAGTAGACGGTGTAACATGCATATTGCAATGATTCATTCATTAGCTAGGTCCAAGTAAATAGAAATTTATGCCCTGTGTGGCCCCATTTCTTAAAACTCATTGTTCTTCAAACTCATTTTTAACCCCCACATTCATGGGACTTGCAACTTTTATAAACTTTTCAACCATATCTTACCAACTGTTACAAAAAAATACTAAAAATCTAAACTTTATCCAAACTTAAGGGACTAACTAAATCGCAGCTTCTCTATAGCACCTAATATGCCATTGCATGGACTTCAAAATGTAGGGAAGTACAAAACAATTGACATTTTTTTTTCGAAGACACTACTACGCCTATGTTTAGCCTCTATTTTTTCATACTCATTTTCAACCACATATTCTCCTATAAAATAATATTACATGTAAATTAAAAACGATTCCTTATTTTTTAACCATACATTTTCCAAAAAAATCACTATTTCAAAACTCATTTTCCCCCAAATTATCATTAAAATGTAGCCCAAACAAGGGCAACATTTATCCCATAATGTTGAAAACTAAATTTTAATAGATGTATCCCCTTATAATGGCTTAAGCTTTTAGACCCAAAAAAAAAAAATGGTATTACAGCAGGCAATGCTCATGGGATCAAGTTTGCCCCCATGCATTGACCAAAATTGTGTGCATGTTATGCCTTTGAACAAAAATTAATTTAGTCAGTTACGCGAGGAAGAATTTTGAAGACTAAATATACTATTTGTCAGCTTTTACACAGTGGTCCAACATATAATATCTAAAATCTAAACACTCCCCTAATCTTATTATTGAATTGTCAACGTTATATGTAATGCTAATAATAAACAATCTTCATTAAAGAACAAAGAAAAAAACTGGTAAAAGAATAGATAAGCCACTGTTTGGTACACATTAAATTTTACATTCTCATTCTTCTACTCATTTTTAACATCACATTCTTCAATAAAATAATATTTTTCATCACATTAATAGCTTTTTCTTCTTTTTCAACCACACATTTTTCATCAATCTACTATTTCAGAATACATTCTTTCAAAATAATGTGGCTCAAACACAACCTAAATAAATCGAAATTAATTTATGCAACAAATAATCACTTGAGACTACTTATCAATGCTTTCACAACTTCAGGAAAAAAAGAAATATCTTATGGTGGTGAAAGCCCCCCAAAAGCCCCAAAAGTACATGAATGTTTTCTCGGTAAGGTGAAATGTCACTTTTCAACATCGTTAACTAGCACGTAGTGCAAAAAAGTATTCAATACAGCAACAATTATTGCAAGGAAAAGTCCAGTTTTTGGAAACCTACAAGGCTATGCCTAAGCCAACATCAGTCACCTTGTACTAGCAATCAAACGCATAAGGATATTTTGGTATACCAGATAATTGGTGGACATGAGCACTATTCGTACTCCAATTTCATTTTTAGTAGGTTTTTACATTGCACAAGTTCTATTGGTCTAGAATAATATATAGAAGTTGCTATTCATAAGAGACTCCCAGATTCCTAGTTAGTCCCAAATAATTTCTTGTAATCAAATATTCCAGACTATAAGTTACTGTTTGCAGTCCAAATCTTTGAGGATGTAGGAAAATATCTTCAAGTCAGTAGAATTGATGCATGAGTTTGAAATTAATTGTATGACTCTGACCTACCCTCGAATGGGCAAAGCTCTCTCATCCTCCTCTAGAAAGTTCCGTGTTCATACTCTTTCTTTCTAGTTCTAATATTTAGGTACAAAGCCATCTATCTGCCATAAACAATTTAACCCAGAACTGTCCAACTTCATGATCACTTTTGATGAGCTCCAAGACATTTACAACACCTCACTTGTGTTATCCTTCTTTCCGTTAACTCATTTATCTTAGGGATTACTTCCCCGTATAATATTTTCCCACAATATATACAAAGCCTAAGAGCAACAAATATAGCAATAGAAAATTGGAGTACTAGCAAATCAAGATGTGCTTCAGTTTTGTTCTGTTTAGAGTTTCAGCCACTCCAAAAAAAGTGTAATCAAACCCCAGCCAATTGAGTACCCTCACAATTTGAGTATTAGCAAATACAGTTACTTCCTACCTGCTTCGTCCTCTCCGGCCATTTCTCTCACGACGTGCTTTCTCATCTGCCGATTGGGGGCTGGAAGACCTAGAATCATGTTTTGAATTTAGCTCTGGACCAGCATTCTTGTATCTGGAGATGTCACCATCACCATCCTACAGCAGTTTTAAGTGAAAGTATATGACCAAAGTAAATGCTTAGCAAGCTGAACGCAATGAAACATAAAAGGTAAGGAGCAAAATTTGAGTTCTATATAATCTATCTTTTGTATGAAAATGTTTTCCAAATACCATTTTATCTTTCTCTAGCTCTAGTTCCTGCTTCTCCTTGTCTTTCTTCCTTTGAATTTCATTTGTGATACGATCAGTCTCTGCCTGTAACAACCCACACATCATTAGACAAAGAAGCACCACGGATATAAATAGAAGATCCAATAACTTATGGGAGCATGAGTAGACCTTCTTTTTCTTAGTTTCCTCCTCTTTAGCATCCAGAAACTGCTGTGGAACACCACTCACATTTTCCTGTGCACTCAGAAGTAGAGACCAAAGCTCTTTCATAAACTTCCCAGTATTTCTCTCCATGAATCCAGTAAGTGAAATTTGAACCTCCTTCCCATTAACTTCCTGCACCCAATAAAAGGTTGTTCAGCGTATATCTAAACTTTTAGCCTCTATCTGCCAAATTTGCAAATGGTTTATAAATAGGAATGGTAAAAGGATTAGAGAGAAAGGGGTGGGGGGGGGGGTGGGGGGGGTGTCTCACAAAATGTGTGGATAATAATAAAAAGTAGTTATGAAGGTCTAATATTAATGTTTGACTTTTACTGAATTTATGAACCATATATAAATTGCTAGCCAAATGAAGGCTTAATCTTAAGAAGTAAAAGATAAATCTGCATTGGAGAACAGTGAGACTCAAAAGGTCAGTAATTTACATTTTTGCTAAATCAATCATCTAACAATAAAAATCAGCTATTTGATGAAACACAACTAAACAATACAAGTCATTGTTTTAAGATACCTTTCCCTCCAGTAGACCGTATATAAAATTAATGAGAACTTCGTCTTCAAATCCAATAAGCTCAGTCACACGCTTTGCAATCCACGGCTTCATAACATCCAACTTCACTTTTGCCATGTCCACCTAAAAAAATACACATTTCCACGTTCATAAAAACATCCAACATTATTCAATATATGTTCCCCCCCTATAAATTCAAAAATTCAGAAGAAAAGAGAAAAATCAGTGTGTTAACCCCTTCAACCCATGATATCCATCTTAAACTTTCTTCACGTCCACCTAAGTACATTTTCATACAAAAATTAAATAAAAACATAAAAATATAAATAAATAATGTAATCATAATCACGCAACAGATGGCATAAATGGAAAACTTAAAAACACAAACCAGGTGTTCCAATTCAGAAGCGAACTTCTGAGATTTGAGCAGTTTGGCTTTCTTGTTCGAGAACCGAGTATCCTGATCGGCCGTTGTGCCCTAATTGAAATTAAAACGGTAATAATCATATTCTAACAACTAAACACTTCAATAGGAAGATCTAAATTCGTGAATCCCGCACAGTTCTTAATTTGGAAATAGAAAGAAAAAAAAAAAAAAGCAATCCAATTCAGACAAGGAGCTTTAAATAATGGATCTTCGAACAAATTAAAAAGGAAGATTCTTACCCGGAAAAACCCGCCCGACATTTTTCTAGGGTTTGTGAGGGATTCTGCTGTCTGTTTTTGATTTATGCGTGATAGATGTGAAGTGTTTGGTTACGATGATGCCTTTTTAAGGGAAGTGAAATCTACCAATAGCAAATTGAGATTTTAACTCAAAGTCAACAATTAATTTTAATAATATATTGTATTATAATTTTTCAATGGTACTTTTTATCAATTTTTATCAAAATTTATTAAAAATCTTATTTTAATCTTCACCAAAACATGGGCCTAATGTGCGAGGAAAGCATGTGAACACAACCAATTCGAACTATTACACATTTATTATTCACATATTTTATGAGATATGCTAATTTTTATATTATAAATTACTTATAAAAATCTAAATATATGCATATACTTCGTATTAAAACAATACTACAATCAGTTAAAATTATATAGGCACAGTAACACAATTATGAGCATATTTTATCGCTAAATTAACATTTAGTTATGCAACTCTCACACTAATAACCCCTTATACTAAAAACGAAAATAATTCACAACTTGGCAAAGATGTATCAAAACTATTTTACCTACCTATTTATTAATCAACATGGTGGACTTGATTGATAATAGCTGCACTTGTAATCGATTTCAATTGGAGAGTTTTTCATGTGAACGTGCAGTTGCGGAGGCTATGTTTAGTGGTTTTGCAACAAGAACATTATGCTTTCCTTATTACACGGCTGATTATTGGAGAGTAACATACGCTGAGACTATATTTCCTCTACCGAATGAAGCTGAGTGGGAATTTTCCGACCATATTCTCCCACTTAATAGTTTGTTGCCATCTGAAGTTAAATCGCGTGGTCTTGGACATCCCCGTACATCTAGAATATCATATACCGAAGAGTTTTCTCGATCATGTAGATGCAGAGCAATATGGCATACTCGCCAATGTTGTATAAGTCAAATTCCCCTCGATGAAAATTAGATCGATGTGTAATGGTTTCGCTTATAATTGAACAATTTGTTTACAATATTTCACAAATAAATAAACAATTAAAATTTCGATATGCACAATTTGTTTACAATTATTTGATAAATAAATAAATTTCGATATTTACAATTTGTGTACAATATTTACAATTATTTGACAAATAAATAAACAATATTCACCGATCACAATTAAATTCATACAAATCACACACTAACTTATTCCTCCAATTTTGTATCCAAAATTGGTTGATTCAATCAATTTTATGTGCTATACTAAAAAATTCAATATACTTTATTGTAAATATGCCACAATCACCCCTACAAATAAATAATAATATGTTAGTTCGGTCAGTACTTTGTAGTGAAAAACTAAGCCCCTGTTTGACATCCATTAATTTCTCTTTCTCTTTCTCATTCTCATTTTTTATTTCAACCACACAATCTTCCAATAAAATAATATTACACACAAATAAAAAAATTTTCATCACTTTTCCACCACACAATCTCACATCAATCACTATTCCAAAATTTCTATTCTTATCAAAATGGGTTCAAACAGGGGCTAAGTGTTCAAATTAAGAAAATTGTAAGTACTTACGATTTCGACTGTCTCGTAGTAGTCATGTCTCGCACGATACTAGTCTGTCATGCACAATCACTCTCACTCGTCTAGACATCAAAAGAACAATCACAGCTACCGACTCCAGATGAAGCTTGAGATGACCTTGTGTCAGACATGAATGATCGGAGTCATACACATATATAATGGAATCAGCAAAGATGATCTCGGATATCGTCGAACTCGATCGCATAATAAGTCCATAGCCATGTCGATGTGCTACATCAAGGAAACGCCACTAAAAAAAATAGAGTGAGTTATTTCATTTAATAAAAAATGATGTATACATAATAAATAACAATTGTGATATCACACTTATATCGTCGGCGAGCCAGCACTAGAAGTTGTGACGTCATAAAACCCCTCAATCATGGGGCTTGCCATCTCCTCTGTCATCGAGGCCACCCCCTCCGTCCTCTACATCGGGAACCACCACCCTTTCTCCTTAGGGTTCGCTTCTCCTCTGTCATCGAGGCCACCTTCTTCGTCCCAGGCACATCATCTACCTCGGGAATCACCATCCCCTTAACCCCGGGGCTCACCATCTCATTCGTCGTTGAAGTCACCCCTTCGTCCCGGGCACCACCACCTAATCTATCATCAAGGCCATCCCATCCGCCTCGAGTAATGCCACATCCTCAATCATTGGGTCTCTCCCGGCATCGCTAGACCCTCTGTCATCTCCTCCTCCGCCAACTCTCTCATCCCCATTGGGGCCACCACCTCCTGCTCCACAAATAAAAAAAATATTCGAATGCGTCATCATCTGTCCACAAGATTGGGTAACCCTAATCTCCATCACCCTCTCTATCACCTCGTCTATCACCCTGCGTATGCCTGTGATATTACTTTGGAGCGCTGCGACCTCATCCTAAAGTTCTACTACATGGCCTCATAGCACTGCAATATCATAACATAAATTTGATACCTCGCCACTCATTTCTCATCGTAGCGTCCCTATCTTTTCTTGTAGTGCACCTACCTCCTCCTTCATCTCTCGTCATAACGCCTCTACCACCTTTTCCACCATAAATCTGGTCAGGAGGACAGATCATGGAAATATTGACTTTGACAGTGTGTAGGAGATCCACAAGGGAAGTGTCTAGATGGAAGAGAATGAGATCTCATCGGTGGAGGTCATCGTCAATCAACTGGACCGCGCTCCTACACAAATAAAAACATTGAAAATTATTAATTTAGTTAAATTAGGGTAATTCATACAAAATGGTAATCAATAAATTCAATTCAATTCACATACACAATCTCGGTTCATGATGAAATCGAACATTTGGTCATGTCGAGTATGCGGAACTGCTAATTCCCGCTCAAAACCTCGACCATCCTCCTCCGTCAATGGTTCAACTCAGATAGAACTTCAAGTTGACGTATTGACAATTCAACTAGTTAATTATCATGTAATAAAATTTTGAAATAACTTTCAATATGAACTGAAAATATGTAATACTCACATGAGAGTCGTTGAGGGCTGCTACTGTTTATGAGATGGACATGTATCTGCTCAGGATGCTCGTCAGTGATGCATTCGAGGGTAGTGTGTCTCTCCTCGCCTAACAAATCGGGTACCTAAGAGTGGGACATTTTCATATGTCCGATCTGTAACACGTACAATTCACTACAATATATAAAAGAGCAAACTTTGTTACTGTTCATAAAGCATCATCCTTATGTCACAATGATGTCATATATCTAAATCATTTTTTAGGGTTTTATTTTCCTCTTTTTCGCTAGATTAGACTAGAAACTTCTTTCTTTCCCTCTTCATTCTTTCTCTATTGTCGACCAAAACCCTAGGTCAAAATTTAATTGAAGATGCCTTTTTTGCCATTTTTTTTTGTTCTTTCCCGCGAATTGTGTCCTTTATGTACCATTTTCATCCACCACAAACGCTAGAAAAGAACCCAAAAATGTCGATCATCGTCTATGCAGTTGATTTCTTGGGTTGTATTCTTTTTTTCCAGCGTCTTTTTGTATTCATTGGAGATCCCAAAGCACTAACCCACGGGAAAAAATCAATAATTTCCTTCATTGTTTTGTTGCACATTTGTTCTCGATTGCTTTCTGTATATGGTGTGTATTGTTTCTCATTTCAACTTTTTTTTTAATCATTTTGTATTCGTCTTAGATCCCCTTTTGTACAAAGCGCGAACAATAGGGAAAAGTTAGTAATTTCGTTTTGATTTCTGCCGCAAATCCGATTTTTTTTTCAGATCTTTACTTTTTGTGTGTTCCCGTAAGCTATGTTCTTTGTCAATCATTTTCTATCAATTTGAGATATGTTCCTATGGAGTATTTATTCGGTTGTTATTTTCCTATCGACTTATTTTTTTTGATTGTTTTACTTTTTTTGTCTTCTTCCAGATCCCTTTTGTAGTGATCGAAAAACTTAAAAAAAATGGTGCTTTTGATTTGTACGGTTGATTTGTTAGGTCATATTGTGCATGGTGCGATTTATAGTTAGTTTTTTTTTGTACGTTTTCATTACCTTAGTCGAAGATTTGATTTCCGAATCTACTCATTTCTTCGTCTCCATGTACATAGTAGCCCCATTTCAAATGCGTTCGTGCAGCTGATCTTCTTTTTCTTTGTTTCATTTGCAGAATTTGGCTCTCTCATATGAAGGTGAGATAACTTCATCTAAGTTTAGTTTTTTTCATTAACAAAAAATCTCATCTTAGATTCCAGAAGAATAGAACAACCTCAATCGAAATTACATTCTGATTCATGTTTACCATTTCACGAAAGATAGGACTCACAATGAGGGGTATTTGTGTTGATTATGGTGGAAATACTCGAGACCACTATTACAGTTTGAATATTCTAAACCCAGAATGAATAGGGTGACTACATTTTTAAAGCTATTTTGCTTTCATTCTGAGCTTTTGCATGCTTCATTATGTATTATCTTTTGCATCCATCCTCTTGATATGTATTATCATTTGACACTTTTAAGCTTGTGATTTAAGACGTGGTCATGTTATATGATTTATTTCCACATAGATTGATTTAACACTCTATATTTATAGTTTGACACATCCAAATTTTAAGTTATGACTATGCCTGTAAAACAAAAAATTTGTTGCATGTACATAATGTACTTCCACTTGCAATATTTCAAACAATTTTATATTGTAGATTAAATGCTTGTTAGCGTCACCCTCATAAAATTTTGAAGTTACCTCATAAAATAGTTGAAAGATAGAAAATGAAATAGAAAAACCAAAGATATTTTTTTATCCATCTTACACGTGTAACTTCATACTCTACTAAGATATGTTAATGTTCATAGTACTTTCATTTTATTTTTTTGGCAAAATTACATGCATTCTGATTATGTATTGTAAAAAAAATATATATATATAAATAATCACAATGTACTTTATTTATTGTTAAAAATGGGACAGTATGGTCTTTGTGTGTAGTCAATCTGAATTCCATATTCACCACACCACTTCCATGTCCATCTACCTACTCTGACACTTTATCTCTGCACATATATGCATGTCCTATATCTATATATACACATATTATTACCCACAATATATATACTAGAAAATCCAATAGAAGGTTTAACTACATGTTAACGAATACAGAAAAAAGGTAGATGCTTCTACTGTTACTTTACAGCCGATTCATTTATTTGTTTAATGAACATGAACATGAACATACTTATAACTATCAATGTTCTTCCTAGAAAAAAAAAGTATTTTCATTAGTTTGTTCTTCTTTTACATTATTAGTGTTTGACATTTCTTTCTAATGTAGTTGTCCTGCCATAAAAATGGCATTCAAATTGAAACTAATTCCAAATATTGCACCAAGAATAATCAGATGGACATGTAAAGTGGTGGTTGTAGAAAAAACAACTTCACGAAAATCACGAAAGGGAAATAGAACATATCAACACCTTTAGTTGATGGATACTGCAATAATATTCTTAGACCATGCTTCTTGAGGTTAATAATGCACATTTATATATTTGTAGACCAATATTTAATGTCCTATCATTTAATGCAGGAAAACAAAGATTAAGCAACCATATTTGCTCATAATATCAAAGCTCTTGAAAACACCTTAGTGCCATCAAAGACATACTTGATTTTGAACGATATGTCAAAAACATAGATGAACGTTTTAGATCAACTTATGGACATACACAATAGACAATCAGTGGTTCAACTCGAATTGGAGAATCAAATGAAGACCATAGCCCTCTTGTAGAGTCATGCTCTCAGTTTACACCATTTGATTAACTTCAAAACTACATAGATGTTGATGTCGAAATAGGTAATACTTAGTATGAGTATAGTCATTTTCCAAAATTTTGCTATACATTATATTTTCAAGCTTCTACATTTCGCACAAAACTTTTTCAAATTTCCTATGCAGCATTCGTTGGCATTGCTATTGACGTTAGGCCAAAATGAAAGATTCCAAGCAACAAAAATGTGAATGCAACTGTCCAAGACATTGTCCTTGTGAACAAAGTTTTGTATAGATAAGTATAAATCTTCACGCACAAAACAGTAGTTTATCTATTATACCAATTAATTGAAATTTGACATCTCCATTTGCAGATTGCAAGCAATTATTCTAACTATATGAGACAACTTTATCGACCATGAAGGTGTTGAAAACAATGACTGCCTTATAAAAAACCAATGATCGTTGGCAACCATTTGAAAGTCACATCATTCAAAGCTAAACAAAGTCCCAATTTAATCATCATTTTATAAGCTTATGTCTTAAGAATATCTAACTCCATTATATGCCTGCATCTTTAACATGGATGTCATTATCGACTAAAGCAAATAGTTCGATCCTCATTAATCCAAAGTTTGAAAAACTTGCTGAAATAAAAGAATGGTCAGTTCACTCTTCATACATTTTCCATACGTTGTTTTCTACTAAAAATCTAACTTCATCCTCATATTAGTTTGCATTTTTTGTTTATCTTTTAGCTTCATTTTGATACTATACAAGGATTCAAAGAAACAAAGACACATAAGCATAAATGGTCGCTCAAAAGACATATAATTTGCCAAACACGTACAATATTTCACCCCCTCCAAAGAACAAAATCATCAACATCAAAAATATTTCAAAATACTCACTGACGGTATATTAACTACTACAAGTAAAAGTAAAACCATTACTTATTTTTTAAATAATTTCTTTCATTATCTACCACATAGTTATTTACATTCGAAAACAAATTTGACATTCTTTCTACGTATTACAGTGCAAACTATTCTGGATAAAAGGTCAATTATAATTGAAGGCAGAGCTCAATCACTTTGGTATATGGCTTGTGACACTTGTGGTTAGATGCCATTTGCTCAGTTCAATGAAATGTATTTTTGCAATTATTGCAAATATATTCATGCAAGAGCAGTTCCAAGGTAATAACTGATAGGAATGTAAAATGCATATTTTTTCTCATTATTTTACGTGCACGTATGATTATTTTGTGTCAAAATGTACTCATTACGTTCATATTTTGATTTAGGTGGCAATTCTATGGATAAGACGTAATTTGAAAGAAAGAAGCAAACAAGGGCCAAAAGTGAAAGGAAATGAAAGCTCGGGGATTGAAATGAAAATACTCAAAAGATATGTGGAACTTTGTGATGAAGACCTGAGAGTGTAGGAGGTCAATTGGTTGAAAGAATATGTCAAAGGGATGAAATATCGTCAAGTAGTAGGATCACACATCAATTTTCAATTGAAAAGTTATGCATCGAATTTTCAATCTCAATTTGAGGCCCATTTTTGACATAGAAAATGATCGAATTGGAAGATGATTTCTGAAGCAAAGTTATAGCCCTTTGAGTTAGCTTTCCAACACATCTTTCATTGCCTTAATCGAATATTGAGAGAGAATGATATAACCAAATTACTAAATACTATCTGGTGGAATACTAATTTGCCTACTAATTTGTTATTTGTTACAATCTACAGCTAAGTTAAATATTAAATCTGTAATTGTTTGATTCCTTTAACTTGTGAAGCATTAGGATTTGATGAATTTCTGCGATAAATGTTATTGAATTTTAAGAAAAATATTTAAATAGATTGAATGCAACCGCTAATGTTTGTGTTATCTAGTTCATTGATTTCTCTATTGTGTAAAATAGTTATTAAATTGAATCTTGAGTGCTGATTTGAGGTTATTTAATAATTATGGTTAATTAGAACGCTAATTTCTAACTAACTAAAATTAAGGAGAGATTTGAAAATTATTCTAACGGTGAATATTCGAAATATGAATTGAATTATCATTGCATCTGTGATCAACTATGGATTTCTGACGGTGAATGTGGACTTAGACTAAGGTTAGTCTTTTGATTGTTTTCGTTAATTTAATTTTCATTATTATTAATTACGTTACTTACAATTATTTGCATACAAAACACCCCCAATCATTGTACGAAGTATAAAATATTGAATTACATACTCTTCGTAGAATCAACACTTACTTCCACTACTACGTTAGTTTTAGGGGTTAATGTATTACTTTTGGGTGTCTGAAACAGCACACACCAATAACTCCTATTGTAATACCATCTACCCAAAATAATAATTATGTATATAATGTAACTAATAGTAAATTTAAAATGTCTACGACACTTATTTTGTTTTGTTCTTCCCAGAGCAAGATGCAATGTTCATATTACAGATAATACCAAATCTATTTCTGCATCATTATTTAGTGAATTCGCTAAAACATTCCTGCAACTACCAACTGAAACTTTGATAAATGATTGTATAACGGTAAAGTATTCCTTATGATCTATTACATTTCCTACTTAAATATATCGATAGTATCTTCATTAATTTTCATACAATTAGAACATGTCATCAATGCTCGTGATTTAAATTATGTAAGTGAAGACCATTTCATTTACATAATATATGGAACTTTGAATCCCAAAATGAACCAACCAATGTTCGATGTCGTATACATTATCGATAAAAATTATGGGCCTACAAAAGGATCTCTAATGATGTCTCCATATGAACTAAAGACGAAAAATGTCTCACTTCATACCAATGTACCTAATGCTTTAAGAAATTTGGTGTTTGAAAAAGAAAACATTGAGCTATTGAAGAAACAAAAGATGATAGTATCCAACAAACCTACCGTTGAAGAAATTATTGGAGATCCACTTGGCATCATTGTGGATCCAAACCAAAAGTAAATGTGTCATCATCGTTAATTCAAGGAAATTTTATCGCGAAACAATTAATAGTTGTTTCGCTTTTCATTTGCTGGGTTTCAAGTTTCATTCCTTTTTATGTTACGTTATTGGAATAATTAGTGATTCTGGGTTTTTAAGCAATAATGCTTGTTGGGTTTTTGAGTTCGTGATTAATCTTTAGCTATGATGATCTTCTTGATTTTCAATTTTTCTCATTAAATAAGCAAAAGAAACATTTTTGTTGTCCTAAAGTGGAAAGTGGAAATGAGATACTTTTTTGAATAGACCTATTCAGGGCCGATCCTGAGATTTTTGGGGCCTGAGGCGAACTCCCAAAGTTGGGCCCCCGAAAATAATGTAAATGCAACATATCAACGGACAACAGAATATATCTAAGAGTGTCATGAGAAGAAATTAAATCTATTAATGAGAATAAAACAGAAATCGGGAAAAAGGGGAGCAAAAAATATTATTTTCCTTTCGAATTTCTTCAAAATAATGTCAAGAAACAGTGAATCATTAGTGATAATCCAGCATTATGTTTAGAGTTGTCAACATAAGTTCTGCTTGTATCTTAAAATCTAGGGAAATGAGAATAAACCATTTCAGCTCTCTAATAAAAATAAACCAGACACCCCCTATTGCCTCCTCTCAGACTCTAGTATAACAGGTTCGAGATATCTAAGATTACAACTCAAACTAGACAAAATTACACCCACAAGCAAACTTATGGCATCTGGTTTTGCAGAAATTTGCATATTTCAGATCCTTGAAGTTGATGGGGAAAATTCTAGCAGATACCAATGTCATGAAAAAAAAAATGGAAAAACTGATTGAACAATGAAGAAGTATGACTTAAAAATCCAGAAAATCAACCAGAATGCATAAGCATATCAATAAACTCAATCCAAAAGCTATGCAACAAATAATCAAAACATATCTAAATATACCTTTGGGCATCATTTGGAACACATGGCTCATCTGTTTCTAGGTATGCTTCAGAATTACTTTAAACAAAATGTGACGGGCACCCTAAGACAGTATTCTGCTTCCATCTTCTTTCTATAACAAATTCTCAACCTGTAAGATACATGTAAATAAATTAACACACGCCAGCATGGTATACTATAAAATTTATAACAAAATTGAATCTATTTAAGTAAAATCACCAAGAAGATCGATTTTTTTTAACAACATATCGATAAGGCATGAGATTGAAATAACATATTGATCTCAAAATTAAATATAAAAAGCAGAACAAAAATAAGGCGAAGAGAAACAATAACAATAGAAAATAGAAAATACCTGAAGGATATGACTTGGGTTTCAGCGTTTCGTCTTTCTGGTTATTCCCGCACGCACCGGCACAGAGGAACTGAGGAAGATGGCTTAGACGGTTAGGAAATAGCCAAATAGGAAAGAGGTAACCGAATAGTGTATAGACATGTGGTCGCATAGTTCATCCAAAATACCACATTTGATTCTCGGTATAGGAACATGCAGCCACACCTCACGTAGTGCTATGCAGTCGCGTAGTTGTCCCAAATAGCTTCTTCTTCCTTTATTTGATATATGTTCACCCATCTTGTTTCCATGTCCAAGCCCAACATAAAACTTGTCCATTACTTATTGCGATCGATATTTTGACCATTGTAGCTTGAACAAGTAATCACATGGCGTCCTTGACCTTTTTTGCTTGTAATATAGTCATTGGTTCTTCTTCTATAATCAACTTATCACTGCCCTTGCTAGTTCCCTACCATGGCTCTCATCAAAATGTCAAGAGGTTCATCAATAAAAATAGAACACATAATCAATATCCTTCACAGTAACACCAATGGTTTCAAATACAATAGCACATACAATATCCTTTTGAATTTCAGGTAATGTTAATTGGAGATTTTTAGGACCATTATTAGAAGTAACAACTTTAATCTCAGCATTATTTTCACATAACCGCTTCAATGATTCACTTGATTTCTTGAATCTTCAGTAAAATTTGCAGTAGAAAAAATTGAACACAATTAATTGATGCACTTATGTGAGTCTGATACTCATTTTAGGCATGGACATTAGGCAAACCTTTGGTAAAGATCGAAGAAGAATGGATTATGGGCTTTTCTTTGAAGTTTTATCTGTTGTGTCGTGAAAGAGAGGAGATAAGAGAGAAATGGCAAAGTCTAAACTAGGAATTTTTTTTTATAAAAAATAAAAAAATTCTATTGGGTCACTTTATCCCAAATGATACCATGTAGATTCGTCCATGATTATAGGGATACGTACCCATAGGATTAGGAACATAGTATAATATTTTAAATTTTATTTGTCATTAAATAAATATTTCTTATTTATTTATGTCTTTTAAACAATTCCTGCATTTTTGTTATTTGAGCATGGGATTAAATGCCTTTGAACGCTTTATGATAATACAAGTTGGATACTTACATTGTTAAGTGCGGAGAAACAATACTTGCATTTCAATTGAGAAGTATTCACCCTAGGCTGGTGAACAAAGATTAATGCTTTGTCTTAATAATGTTGTAAGGACACCTACTCTACCACGTGTATGTGGTTTATCTTGACCATGGCGAGTGGATCTTAAAATTAGCGATTATAGTACACTTGGAAGTGTATTGGACATAACTAATGTATGAGGTTTAATTCTATAGCATCACAATGTGAAGAATTAAACTCTATATGATTGCTCTATGGATAACCTGAATTTATAATGGTAGGGCGGTTACTATTCGTGAACATGAGGATCTATGATATGCTATATATTGTGTAAATCAATTAATATGATAAAAATTGTCACCTAATATAATGGGTAAATGAATATGCTTAACTATTTTCTACTAAACAATTTAAATTTGAGCTTAATATTTAGCCTAATATGGGTAAATGAATCTGCCCAATATGAAGAATTTTTCTGCTAATTTGATACTATTTATGTTAGATTGTAATATATTGAACGCAATTAATAGTCATGATGATCAATATAATTTGTTTTTGCCTTAGTTACATTCAGGGACGGACCCACATGGGGTCATGTGGGGTCAGATGACCCCACATTTTTTTTTAGACATAACACCAGCTCAGCCCAATCCACCCAAGCCCAACTGCCCAAGTGAGCACGGTTTCACTACAGGTCTACAGCCCAATCCATGAAATCAAAAATCACGGTCCAAACTCCAATCTACTCCTCAGTCCTCACCTCAATTGATTCCAAACCAACCTCCAGTAGTCCAGTACCTTCTCGCGACCTGAACCTCCACCTCTGACTTGTCATCTGCTGGCCACAACTCCAGCCTCCAGTTCCGCAGCTTCCGCTCCAGCCTCTAGATGGACCAGACTAGTTCTACTTCGAGCCTTAAGAGTCCTAGACCAGTTGGGTTCGCCTCCGGCTTCGTGACCTGCGTGGCTGCTTCTTCTTCGAAGCTTTTTTATCCTTTAATAATCGGTAGCAACAGTAACCTTAACCTATGTAAGTATTCCAATAGCTTGGGTCTTTTTTATTATTAGCTAATTCTTTGGATTTGCGACTGTTTGACATTTGGGGTTTTGATTCCTTCATCGATTTTTTATATGATTTTGGATTTTGGTGTTTTTGAATAATTGAATATATGCATATTTGTCATTTGTGATTTGATTGTTAATTTGTTATGAGTTGCACTTGCCCACAGAGAATATATACATATTCTGGCATTCTGCCCTGTTTGAATATATACATATAACATATTCTGCGCCTGATTGTGTATAACAGTAGTCAGTAGAAATCCATTGCAATTGAGATTATTGCTTAGCTGGTTATTGGTTAATCTCCAGACTCCAGTGCTTTGCAATTACAGCTCTGGATTGAATTGTGTAGAAGTAGAAGTGTAAAACACTAGATAGTCTAGATTGAATTGAATTTTGTAGTCTGTGTAACTGTGTTTTGAATTGAGATTATGGTTTGCATGATTCCTGGTTATCCCAATAGTCAGAACATCCAACACACCCGCTAACTCATTATTCATTAAACTGAATTTGCTTTTTAACAGGCATGGAGAAATATTTTAAACGAAAATCCGTATGTTCGAGTGTGGGGAAAAATGAAATTATTGTTGAATCGAGTGTTGAAAAAGAAAATGATGGTCGGGAAGAATCAGATACTGGGAGAGAGAGATCTTGAGGATAAAATTGATTTAGCACAACTGCCTTCGGATCCTGGATTAAGAACTCCAATTGGGAGTTATAATGTTAATGATCAGGATGAAATTAGAAGAACATATGTACAAAGGGGTCCATGTCAGCCTCAGAATCACTTGTGTCCACAGAAACAATTTGGAGATTTGTCGTTAAGACAATTTAAAACTTCTTGGTTTAATGACTTTCCTGATTGGTTGGAATACAGTATAGCAAAAGATGCCCTATTTTGCTTTTATTGTTACCTTTTCAATTCAAATCGTGAAGAACATGGTGGGGGTGATTCTTTTGTTTATGGAGGGTTCTCAAACTGGAAAAAGAAAGGAAAGCTTCAAACTCATGTTGGGAAATTAGGTAGTTCACACAACCAAGCGTGGATTAAGTATGACAGTGTGTAGGAGATCCACAAGGGAAGTGTCTAGATGGAAGAGAATGAGATCTCATCGGTGGAGGTCATCGTCAATCAACTGGACCGCGCTCCTACACAAATAAAAACATTGAAAATTATTAATTTAGTTAAATTAGGGTAATTCATACAAAATGGTAATCAATAAATTCAATTCAATTCACATACACAATCTCGGTTCATGATGAAATCGAACATTTGGTCATGTCGAGTATGCGGAACTGCTAATTCCCGCTCAAAACCTCGACCATCCTCCTCCGTCAATGGTTCAACTCAGATAGGACTTCAAGTTGACGTATTGACAATTCAACTAGTTAATTATCATGTAATAAAATTTTGAAATAACTTTCAATATGAATTGCAAATATGTAATACTCACATGAGAGTCGTTGAGGGCTGCTACTGTTTATGAGATGGACATGTATCTGCTCAGGATGCTCGTCAGTGATGCATTCGAGGGTAGTGTGTCTCTCCTCGCCTAACAAATCGGGTACCTAAGAGTGGGACATTTTCATATGTCCAGATCTGTAACACGTACAATTCACTACAATATATAAAAGAGCAAACTTTGTTACTGTTCATAAAGCATCATCCTTATGTCACAATGATGTCATATATCTAAATAATTTTTTAGGGTTTTATTTTCCTCTTTTTCGCTAGATTAGACTAGAAACTTCTTTCTTTCCCTCTTCATTCTTTCTCTATTGTCGACCAAAACCCTAGGTCAAAATTTAATTGAAGATGCCTTTTTTGCCATTTTTTTTTGTTCTTTCCCGCGAATTGTGTCCTTTATGTACCATTTTCATCCACCACAAACGCTAGAAAAGAACCCAAAAATGTCGATGATCGTCTATGCAGTTGATTTCTTGGGTTGTATTCTTTTTTTCCAGCGTCTTTTTGATTTCTTCATTGTTTTGTTGCACATTTGTTCTCGATTGCTTTCTGTATATGGTGTGTATTATTTCTCATTTCAACTTTTTTTTAATCATTTTGTATTCGTCTTAGATCCCCTTTTGTACAAAGCGCGAACGATAGGGAAAAGTTAGTAATTTCGTTTTGATTTCTGCCGCAAATCCAATTTTTTTTTTTCAGATCTTTACTTTTTGTGTGTTCCCGTAAGCTGTGTTCTTTGTCAATCATTTTCTATCAATTTGAGATATGTTCCTTTGGAGTATTTATTCGATTGTTATTTTCCTATCGACTTATTTTTTTTGATTGTTTTACTTTTTTTGTCTTCTTCCAGATCCCTTTTGTAGTGATCGAAAAACTTAAAAAAATGGTGCTTTTGATTTGTACGGTTGATTTGTTAGGTCATATTGTGCATGGTGCGATTTATAGTTAGTTTTTTTTTTGTACGTTTTCATTACCTTAGTCGAAGATTTGATTTCCGAATCTACTCATTTCTTCGTCTCCATGTACATAGTAGCCCCATTTCAAATGCGTTCGTGCAGCTGATCTTCTTTTTCTTTGTTTCATTTGCAGAATTTGGCTCTCTCATATGAAGGTGAGATAACTTCATCTAAGTTTAGTTTTTTTCATTAACAAAAAATCTCATCTTAGATTCCAGAAGAATAGAACAACCTCAATCGAAATTACATTCTGATTCATGTTTACCATTTCACGAAAGATAGGACTCACAATGAGGGGTATTTGTGTTGATTATGGTGGAAATACTCGAGACCACTATTACAGTTTGAATATTCTAAACCCAGAATGAATAGGGTGACTACATTTTTAAAGCTATTTTGCTTTCATTCTGAGCTTTTGCATGCTTCATTATGTATTATCTTTTGCATCCATCCTCTTGATATGTATTATCATTTGACACTTTTAAGCTTGTGATTTAAGACGTGGTCATGTTATATGATTTATTTCCACATAGATTGATTTAACACGCTATATTTATAGTTTGACACATCCAAATTTTAAGTTATGACTATGCCTGTAAAACAAAAAATTTGTTGCATGTACATAATGTACTTCCACTTGCAATATTTCAAACAATTTTATATTGTAGATTAAATGTTTGTTAGCGTCACCCTCATAAAATTTTGAAGTTACCTCATAAAATAGTTGAAAGATAGAAAATGAAATAGAAAAACCAAAGATATTTTTTTATCCATCTTACACGTGTAACTTCATACTCTACTAAGATATGTTAATGTTCATAGTACTTTCATTTTTTTTTTGGCAAAATTACATGCATTCTGATTATGTATTGTAAAAAAAAAAATATAAATAATCACAATGTACTTTATTTATTGTTAAAAATGGGACCGTATGGTCTTTGTGTGTAGTCAATCTGAATTCCATATTCACCACACCACTTCCATGTCCATCTACCTACTCTGACACTTTATCTCTACACATATATGCATGTCCTATATCTATATATACACATATTATTACCCACAATATATATACTAGAAAATCCAATAGAAGGTTTAACTACATGTTAACGAATACAGAAAAAAGGTAGATGCTTCTACTGTTACTTTACAGCCGATTCATTTATTTGTTTAATGAACATGAACATGAACATGAACATACTTATAACTATCAATGTTCTTCCTAGAAAAAAAAGTATTTTCATTAGTTTGTTCTTCTTTTACATTATTAGTGTTTGACATTTCTTTCTAATGTAGTTGTCCTGCCATAAAAATGGCATTCGAATTGAAACTAATTCCAAATATTGCACCAAGAATAATCAGTGGACATGTAAAGTGGTGGTTGTAGAAAAAACAACTTCACGAAAATCACGAAAGGGAAATAGAACATATCAACACCTTTAGTTGATGGATACTGCAATAATATTCTTAGACCATGCTTCTTGAGGTTAATAATGCACATTTATATATTTGTAGACCAATATTTAATGTCTTATCATTTAATGCAGGAAAACAAAGATTAAGCAACCATATTTGCTCATAATATCAAAGCTCTTGAAAACACCTTAGTGCCATCAAAGACATACTTGATTTTGAACGATATGTCAAAAACATAGATGAACGTTTTAGATCAACTTATGGACATACACAATAGACAATCAGTGGTTCAACTCGAATTGGAGAATCAAATGAAGACCATAGCCCTCTTGTAGAGTCATGCTCTCAGTTTACACCATTTGATTAACTTCAAAACTACATAGATGTTGATGTCGAAATAGGTAATACTTAGTATGAGTATAGTCATTTTCCAAAATTTTGCTATACATTATATTTTCAAGCTTCTACATTTCGCACAAAACTTTTTCAAATTTCCTATGCAGCATTCGTTGGCATTGCTATTGACGTTAGGCCAAAATGAAAGATTCCAAGCAACAAAAATGTGAATGCAACTGTCCAAGACATTGTCCTTGTGAACAAAGTTCTGTATAGATAAGTATAAATCTTCACGCACAAAACAGTAGTTTATCTATTATACCAATTAATTGAAATTTGACATCTCCATTTGCAGATTGCAAGCAATTATTCTAACTATATGAGACAACTTTATCGACCATTAAGGTGTTGAAAACAATGACTGCCTTATAAAAAACCAATGATCGTTGGCAACCATTTGAAAGTCACATCATTCAAAGCTAAACAAAGTCCCAATTTAATCATCATTTTATAAGCTTATGTCTTAAGAATATCTAACTCCATTATATGCATGCATCTTTAACATGGATGTCATTATCGACTAAAGCAAATAGTTCGATCCTCATTAATCCAAAGTTTGAAAAACTTGCTGAAATAAAAGAATGGTCAGTTCACTCTTCATACATTTTCCATACGTTGTTTTCTACTAAAAATCTAACTTCATCCTCATATTAGTTTGCATTTTTTGTTTATCTTTTAGCTTCATTTTGATACTATACAAGGATTCAAAGAAACAAAGATACATAAGCATAAATGGTCGCTCAAAAGACATATAATTTGCCAAACACGTACAATATTTCACCCCCTCCAAAGAACAAAATCATCAACATCAAAAATATTTCAAAATACTCACTGACGGTATATTAACTACTACAAGTAAAAGTAAAACCATTACTTATTTTTTAAATAATTTCTTTCATTATCTACCACATAGTTATTTACATTCGAAAACAAATTTGACATTCTTTCTACGTATTACAGTGCAAACTATTCTGGATAAAAGGTCAATTATAATTGAAGGCAGAGCTCAATCACTTTGGTATATGGCTTGTGACACTTGTGGTTAGATGCCATTTGCTCAGTTCAATGAAATGTATTTTTGCAATTATTGCAAATATATTCATGCAAGAGCAGTTCCAAGGTAATAACTGATAGGAATGTAAAATGCATATTTTTTCTCATTATTTTACGTGCACGTATGATTATTTTGTGTCAAAATGTACTCATTACGTTCATATTTTGATTTAGGTGGCAATTCTATGGATAAGACGTAATTTGAAAGAAAGAAGCAAACAAGGGCCAAAAGTGAAAGGAAATGAAAGCTCGGGGATTGAAATGAAAATACTCAAAAGATATGTGGAACTTTGTGATGAAGACCTGAGAGTGTAGGAGGTCAATTGGTTGAAAGAATATGTCAAAGGGATGAAATATCGTCAAGTAGTAGGATCACACATCAATTTTCAATTGAAAAGTTATGCATCGAATTTTCAATCTCAATTTGAGGCCCATTTTTGACATAGAAAATGATCGAATTGGAAGATGATTTCTGAAGCAAAGTTATAGCCCTTTGAGTTAGCTTTCCAACACATCTTTCATTGCCTTAATCGAATATTGAGAGAGAATGATATAACCAAATTACTAAATACTATCTGGTGGAATACTAATTTGCCTACTAATTTGTTATTTGTTACAATCTACAGCTAAGTTAAATATTAAATCTGTAATTGTTTGATTCCTTTAACTTGTGAAGCATTAGGATTTGATGAATTTCTGCGATAAATGTTATTGAATTTTAAGAAAAATATTTAAATAGATTGAATGCAACCGCTAATGTTTGTGTTATCTAGTTCATTGATTTCTCTATTGTGTAAAATAGTTATTAAATTGAATCTTGAGTGCTGATTTGAGGTTATTTAATAATTATGGTTAATTAGAACGCTAATTTCTAACTAACTAAAATTAAGGAGAGATTTGAAAATTATTCTAACGGTGAATATTCGAAATATGAATTGAATTATCATTGCATCTGTGATCAACTATGGATTTCTGACGGTGAATGTGGACTTAGACTAAGGTTAGTCTTTTGATTGTTTTCGTTAATTTAATTTTCATTATTATTAATTACGTTACTTACAATTATTTGCATACAAAACACCCCCAATCATTGTACGAAGTATAAAATATTGAATTACATACTCTTCGTAGAATCAACACTTACTTCCACTACTACGTTAGTTTTAGGGGTTAATGTATTACTTTTGGGTGTCTGAAACAGCACACACCAATAACTCCTATTGTAATACCATCTACCCAAAATAATAATTATGTATATAATGTAACTAATAGTAAATTTAAAATGTCTACGACACTTATTTTGTTTTGTTCTTCCCAGAGCAAGATGCAATGTTCATATTACAGATAATACCAAATCTATTTCTGCATCATTATTTAGTGAATTCGCTAAAACATTCCTGCAACTACCAACTGAAACTTTGATAAATGATTGTATAACGGTAAAGTATTCCTTATGATCTATTACATTTCCTACTTAAATATATCGATAGTATCTTCATTAATTTTCATACAATTAGAACATGTCATCAATGCTCGTGATTTAAATTATGTAAGTGAAGACCATTTCATTTACATAATATATGGAACTTTGAATCCCAAAATGAACCAACCAATGTTCGATGTCGTATACATTATCGATAAAAATTATGGGCCTACAAAAGGATCTCTAATGATGTCTCCATATGAACTAAAGACGAAAAATGTCTCACTTCATACCAATGTACCTAATGCTTTAAGAAATTTGGTGTTTGAAAAAGAAAACATTGAGCTATTGAAGAAACAAAAGATGATAGTATCCAACAAACCTACCGTTGAAGAAATTATTGGAGATCCACTTGGCATCATTGTGGATCCAAACCAAAAGTAAATGTGTCATCATCGTTAATTCAAGGAAATTTTATCGCGAAACAATTAATAGTTGTTTCGCTTTTCATTTGCTGGGTTTCAAGTTTCATTCCTTTTTATGTTACGTTATTGGAATAATTAGTGATTCTGGGTTTTTAAGCAATAATGCTTGTTGGGTTTTTGAGTTCGTGATTAATCTTTAGCTATGATGATCTTCTTGATTTTCAATTTTTCTCATTAAATAAGCAAAAGAAACATTTTTGTTGTCCTAAAGTGGAAAGTGGAAATGAGATACTTTTTTGAATAGACCTATTCAGGGCCGATCCTGAGATTTTTGGGGCCTGAGGCGAACTCCCAAAGTTGGGCCCCCGAAAATAATGTAAATGCAACATATCAACGGACAACAGAATATATCTAAGAGTGTCATGAGAAGAAATTAAATCTATTAATGAGAATAAAACAGAAATCGGGAAAAAGGGGAGCAAAAAATATTATTTTCCTTTCGAATTTCTTCAAAATAATGTCAAGAAACAGTGAATCATTAGTGATAATCCAGCATTATGTTTAGAGTTGTCAACATAAGTTCTGCTTGTATCTTAAAATCTAGGGAAATGAGAATAAACCATTTCAGCTCTCTAATAAAAATAAACCAGACACCCCCTATTGCCTCCTCTCAGACTCTAGTATAACAGGTTCGAGATATCTAAGATTACAACTCAAACTAGACAAAATTACACCCACAAGCAAACTTATGGCATCTGGTTTTGCAGAAATTTGCATATTTCAGATCCTTGAAGTTGATGGGGAAAATTCTAGCAGATACCAATGTCATGAAAAAAAAAATGGAAAAACTGATTGAACAATGAAGAAGTATGACTTAAAAATCCAGAAAATCAACCAGAATGCATAAGCATATCAATAAACTCAATCCAAAAGCTATGCAACAAATAATCAAAACATATCTAAATATACCTTTGGGCATCATTTGGAACACATGGCTCATCTGTTTCTAGGTATGCTTCAGAATTACTTTAAACAAAATGTGACGGGCACCCTAAGACAGTATTCTGCTTCCATCTTCTTTCTATAACAAATTCTCAACCTGTAAGATACATGTAAATAAATTAACACACGCCAGCATGGTATACTATAAAATTTATAACAAAATTGAATCTATTTAAGTAAAATCACCAAGAAGATCGATTTTTTTTAACAACATATCGATAAGGCATGAGATTGAAATAACATATTGATCTCAAAATTAAATATAAAAAGCAGAACAAAAATAAGGCGAAGAGAAACAATAACAATAGAAAATAGAAAATACCTGAAGGATATGACTTGGGTTTCAGCGTTTCGTCTTTCTGGTTATTCCCGCACGCACCGGCACAGAGGAACTGAGGAAGATGGCTTAGACGGTTAGGAAATAGCCAAATAGGAAAGAGGTAACCGAATAGTGTATAGACATGTGGTCGCATAGTTCATCCAAAATACCACATTTGATTCTCGGTATAGGAACATGCAGCCACACCTCACGTAGTGCTATGCAGTCGCGTAGTTGTCCCAAATAGCTTCTTCTTCCTTTATTTGATATATGTTCACCCATCTTGTTTCCATGTCCAAGCCCAACATAAAACTTGTCCATTACTTATTGCGATCGATATTTTGACCATTGTAGCTTGAACAAGTAATCACATGGCGTCCTTGACCTTTTTTGCTTGTAATATAGTCATTGGTTCTTCTTCTATAATCAACTTATCACTGCCCTTGCTAGTTCCCTACCATGGCTCTCATCAAAATGTCAAGAGGTTCATCAATAAAAATAGAACACATAATCAATATCCTTCACAGTAACACCAATGGTTTCAAATACAATAGCACATACAATATCCTTTTGAATTTCAGGTAATGTTAATTGGAGATTTTTAGGACCATTATTAGAAGTAACAACTTTAATCTCAGCATTATTTTCACACAACCGCTTCAATGATTCACTTGATTTCTTGAATCTTCAGTAAAATTTGCAGTAGAAAAAATTGAACACAATTAATTGATGCACTTATGTGAGTCTGATACTCATTTTAGGCATGGACATTAGGCAAACCTTTGGTAAAGATCGAAGAAGAATGGATTATGGGCTTTTCTTTGAAGTTTTATCTGTTGTGTCGTGAAAGAGAGGAGATAAGAGAGAAATGGCAAAGTCTAAACTAGGAATTTTTTTTTTATAAAAAATAAAAAAATTCTATTGGGTCACTTTAACCCAAATGATACCATGTAGATTCGTCCATGATTATAGGGATACGTACCCATAGGATTAGGAACATAGTATAATATTTTAAATTTTATTTGTCATTAAATAAATATTTCTAATTTATTTATGTCTTTTAAACAATTCCTGCATTTTTGTTATTTGAGCATGGGATTAAATGCCTTTGAACGCTTTATGATAATACAAGTTGGATACTTACATTGTTAAGTGCGGAGAAACAATACTTGCATTTCAATTGAGAAGTATTCACCCTAGGCTGGTGAACAAAGATTAATGCTTTGTCCTAATAATGTTGTAAGGACACCTACTCTACCACATGTATGTGGTTTATCTTGACCATGGCGAGTGGATCTTAAAATTAGCGATTATAGTACACTTGGAAGTGTATTGGACATAACTAATGTATGAGGTTTAATTCTATAGCATCACAATGTGAAGAATTAAACTCTATATGATTGCTCTATGGATAACCTGAATTTATAATGGTAGGGCGGTTACTATTCGTGAACATGAGGATCTATGATATGCTATATATTGTGTAAATCAATTAATATGATAAAAATTGTCACCTAATATAATGGGTAAATGAATATGCTTAACTATTTTCTACTAAACAATTTAAATTTGAGCTTAATATTTAGCCTAATATGGGTAAATGAATCTGCCCAATATGAAGAATTTTTCTGCTAATTTGATACTATTTATGTTAGATTGTAATATATTGAGCGCAATTAATAGTCATGATGATCAATATAATTTGTTTTTGCCTTAGTTACATTCAGGGACGGACCCACATGGGGTCATGTGGGGTCAGATGACCCCACAGTTTTTTTTAGACATAACACCAGCTCAGCCCAATCCACCCAAGCCCAACTGCCCAAGTGAGCACGGTTTCACTACAGGTCTACAGCCCAATCCATGAAATCAAAAATCACGGTCCAAACTCCAATCTACTCCTCAGTCCTCACCTCAATTGATTCCAAACCAACCTCCAGTAGTCCAGTACCTTCTCGCGACCTGAACCTCCACCTCTGACTTGTCATCTGCTGGCCACAACTCCAGCCTCCAGTTCCGCAGCTTCCGCTCCAGCCTCCAGATGGACCAGACCAGTTCTACTTCGAGCCTTAAGAGTCCTAGACCAGTTGGGTTCGCCTCCGGCTTCGTGACCTGCGTGGCTGCTTCTTCTTCGAAGCTTTTTTATCCTTTAATAATCGGTAGCAACAGTAACCTTAACCTATGTAAGTATTCCAATAGCTTGGGTCTTTTTTATTATTAGCTAATTCTTTGGATTTGCGACTGTTTGACATTTGGGGTTTTGATTCCTTCATCGATTTTTTATATGATTTTGGATTTTGGTGTTTTTGAATAATTGAATATATGCATATTTGTCATTTGTGATTTGATTGTTAATTTGTTATGAGTTGCACTTGCCCACAGAGAATATATACATATTCTGGCATTCTGCCCTGTTTGAATATATACATATAACATATTCTGCGCCTGATTGTGTATAACAGTAGTCAGTAGAAATCCATTGCAATTGAGATTATTGCTTAGCTGGTTATTGGTTAATCTCCAGACTCCAGTGCTTTGCAATTACAGCTCTGGATTGAATTGTGTAGAAGTAGAAGTGTAAAACACTAGATAGTCTAGATTGAATTGAATTTTGTAGTCTGTGTAACTGTGTTTTGAATTGAGATTATGGTTTGCATGATTCCTGGTTATCCCAATAGTCAGAACATCCAACACACCCGCTAACTCATTATTCATTAAACTGAATTTGCTTTTTAACAGGCATGGAGAAATATTTTAAACGAAAATCCGTATGTTCGAGTGTGGGGAAAAATGAAATTATTGTTGAATCGAGTGTTGAAAAAGAAAATGATGGTCGGGAAGAATCAGATACTGGGAGAGAGAGATCTTGAGGATAAAATTGATTTAGCACAACTGCCTTCGGATCCTGGATTAAGAACTCCAATTGGGAGTTATAATGTTAATGATCAGGATGAAATTAGAAGAACATATGTACAAAGGGGTCCATGTCAGCCTCGGAATCACTTGTGTCCACAGAAACAATTTGGAGATTTGTCGTTAAGACAATTTAAAACTTCTTGGTTTAATGACTTTCCTGATTGGTTGGAATACAGTATAGCAAAAGATGCCCTATTTTGCTTTTATTGTTACCTTTTCAATTCAAATCGTGAAGAACATGGTGGGGGTGATTCTTTTGTTTATGGAGGGTTCTCAAACTGGAAAAAGAAAGGAAAGCTTCAAACTCATGTTGGGAAATTAGGTAGTTCACACAACCAAGCGTGGATTAAGTATGAGGCTTTCGTGAATCAGACTCAAAATATTGATTGTGTTCTCTTTAAGAAGTCGGAAAAAACGAAAGATGAGTATCGAATTCGTTTGAATGCATCAATTGATTGCGTTCGATTCCTTCTACAACAAGGGCTTGCATTTCGTGGGCATGACGAATATGAAGATTCAAGAAATCAAGGAAATTTTCTTGCACTATTGCAGTGGGTATGTGATCATAATACAGAGATTAAGGGTGTTTCTTTGAAGAATGCTCCGGAAAATCTTCAGTTAACATCACCTAAAATTCAAAAGGATATTGTAAGTGCTATTGCATTTGAAACACTTGATGTTATTATGAATGATATTGGTGATGGACTGTTTTCTATTCTTGTTGATGAATCCGAGATGTATCAGTTAAGGAGCAAATGTCAGTTGTTCTACGTTATGTAAATCAGAAAGGACAAGTCATGGAACGTTTTATCGGTGTTGAACATATCTCTAGTACCATAGCTCTCTCACTGAAGAATTCTATCGATCACTTATTTTCTAGATTTAACTTAAGTATATCTAGTTTAAGAGGTCAGGGATATGATAGGGCAAGCAATATGCGAGGTGAGTACAATGGTCTCAAAGCACTTATTTTGAAAGAGAATTCAAGTGCTTTCTATATTCATTATTTTGCTCATCAGTTGCAACTAGCTCTTGTAGCTGTGGCAAACAAGCATGCATATATTGATACTTTCTTTACTTTAGTGAATAAAGTGGTAAATGTTGTTGGCGGATCGGCTAAGCGATGCGATCTTCCTCGAGAGAAAAAGAGGCTTGAAGTTGTTGAATCATTGAATATTGGTGAAATCTCAAGTGGAAAGGGCCTTAATCAAGAAACTACCATTCAACGACCCGGTGATACTCGTTGGGGCTCTCATTATAGCTGTTTACTTAACTTGATTCTTATGTTTTCTGCTACAGTTGATATCGTTGAGATGATTGCTACTGATGATAATAGTTGTGAAAAGCGAGGGGAAGCGCGTATTTTGCTGGGATCTATGTTGACATTTGAGTTTGTATTCAGTCTGCATCTCATGAAAAAGGTATTGGGTATTTCAGATGAATTGTCAAAATCATTACAAAGGAGAGATCAAGATATTGTCAACACTATGAAATTAGTGAAAATATGCAAAGAACGACTCCAAGCAATGAGGGACAATGAATGGGAATCATTTTTAAGAACAGTTTCTTGTTTTTGCGAAAGGTACAACATTGATGTTCCCAACATGGATGATATTTTTATACCTCTAGGCCGTTCACGGCGTAACACGCAAGGAATGACAAATCTACATCACTTTCGTGTGGATTTCTTCTATGCTATCATCGATATGCAAATTCAAGAGTTGAATGATCCTTTCTCTGAGGTAAATAGTGATTTACTCCTTTGTGTTGCATGCTTGTGTCCGGATAATTCATTTTTGACTTTCAACAAGGACAAGTTAATTCAGTTGTGTGAGTATTATCCCAAGGATTTTACACCAGTAGAGATCTTGGCTCTTGAAGAGCAAATTCAGACATATATTATTGATATGCGCACAACCAAAGATTTTTAAGGCTTACGAGGTCTTAATCATCTTGTAGAAAAGTTGGTTGAAACGAAAAAAAATAAAGTATATCCATTAGTTTACCGGCTTGTAACATTGGCGTTAATTCTTCCAGTTGCTACTGCTACTGTAGGGAGAGTATTTTCTGCAATGAAGATTGTCAAGAATCGATTGCGTAGTCGGATGGGAGACCAATGGTTAAGTGATAGTTTGGTTGCATATATTGAAAACGATGTATTTGACAATATTGATAACGATGTAATTATACGACGTTTTCAGACTATGAAAACTTGTAGGCTACAGTTGCAATAGCGTATTGACGTATTTTCGTTAATGATATGTAGTTTTAAATATTTTTGAATTCTCATTTTTGACCCCACAAGACAAATTGTCTGGGTCCGCCCCTGGTTACATTGACACGATACGTTGAATGAACTTTAGTCTTTATAAACCAAGATGTCAAATTGAAAATACAGCCACTTGACCATCTGAAAGGACTAGTTTGTGGGTGGTTGATCCTATAACACCCTAAATGTATACCCTAAATTTAGAAGTGTTATCATTTGATTATATTAAAATCATAAATGCGAAAAAATGATTTAATTTTACTTTAACATAGAAACATCAATGACTTCATTTATGAAAATATTTTGTGTAAAACTTTTGTACTTAATAAAATATAATGCAATTAAATTAAATTTTAAATTCTTTTTCAAAATGAATTCGATATATAGATATGATAGTACTGAGCCTGTCGTACCACAAGTGGTAGTTTCAAATCATCTCAAAATGGATAGGGATAATGTAAAATAAGAAACTACTAAGTAAACAAAACTCATGTATATGATGCATGCTTATGATATGCATATGAATTACTTCAAAACAAAAATGATTTTCTCAATATGTATCCAATTTTCTTCAATTTCTTTAAAAACTTGGTATTAACATCGTAAGCTCACTTGGTGTATTGCCTCGCCAATCAGAATGCAGTGGGCAATTATTATTTGAAACTCGATTCGTCATACTAATAGTATTGCAAAGCGGTTAACATTAATATTAACATTATCGTTCAACATTGGTCGGGTGCATCGGTCCCCTATCCCCTATAATTAATTAATTAGGTTGCTTGTTAATAGACCCAAATTAATTAATTGGATTAACTAAATATTAGGCCGATTTAAGTTTAAGATATGGGCTAAGCCCATTTGGACTTTTATTAATAGACTGCTAACACAATACAATTATATTCTTGCTACACAATAAAAAAAAATTATCAATCTTGTTCTATGTGTGGATTTTTATTGAGATTAGACAATTTGACAGCTGTGTATTGCGAATCAAAACTATTCTTCAACAAATTCATCAATGATATCATAGTTTATATTATATCTAAGTACAAAGCAGTTAGTTTGAAATCTATTTTATTTTCCGTTGTGAATGATTAAGTAAATTTCTATAATTTTACCACAAGTGTACAGTGTCAAGTTTTGTAATATAGTAGTAGAGTTAAGTGTCGAATCCATATGGATTGTAATTTAATTTCACTCAGTACTATAATTATGTAACTTTTTATTTTATTTAGACAATGAGTGTTTGAATGAATGATTTTAAATTAATCTAATTAGATTGGTTGACAAATATGAGGAATGCAAATAATCAAGTTGAGAAAGCCCAGTGAATGATTTCACCTAACCTTCAATTATGATTCAATGATTTCTAATTATGCCAATCGATTTTCCCATATTCAAAAGCAAGAATCATAAATTATTTATCTCCCCTCTCTCGAGTGCCGGCTAGAAATTAACCCTAGAATTTAATCATAATATCTCTATTCCAAATTAAAATCTAAAATTTATCAAGTCCCGATTCTTTTGTGAAGTAAGTTTCATAGATTTTATACTTTCTCTCGAAATCCATAAAACATACGTTATGTCAATCCTATAATCGCGCCTAAATTCCTTTATCTCGAGTGTTGGGATTGACTAGCATATATTCATTCAATTATTGATTAGGTCATTGAAAGCATTAAAATCATGACACAATTAAATATAAGAGAGAAATTCCAAAAGAAATAATTCATATATTCATCAAACCATAATCTCTAGTGGCTACACCAAACTCTAGCTAAATTATTTAGCTCATAAAGAAATTCATAAAATCTAAACAATCTACAATGGAAAACATAAAGGAGAAGGTAAGAAAAACTCTTTTTGGAGTGTTGCTCGAAGTCCCATTTGATATTTTCATGCTTTCTTCAATTGATTTCTTCCATTCTTTGTGTTTAATGTCCTTTGTGTTCAACCATTTTCCCCTTTTCTCCTACAAGAGCCCCCCCTCGCCCCTACAAATTTGGTCTTCTCACTTGTATTTATAGTATTTTAGAGTTTAGGGGTGAATTGGGCCAATGAAAGATTCCAAAAATATAAAAATAGGTTTCTCACATAGGTAGCTTGACGCCCATGATTCTATTTATTTTCATCAATGGCGCCGCCTTGGCACCCATCGTCGGTTGGAAAACTGTAATGCGCATCTTTCAGTATTTTTATCATAACGTTTGCTCTTGATGTTCAATTGAGATAATTCAAGATGAGTTGGAAAGTTAACTCAAAGGGCTACAACTTTGATTTAGACATAATCCTCCAATTCGATCGTGCACTTTGTCAAAAGTGAGTCTCAATATGAGACTGAAAATCCGAAACAAAATTTTTTCGGTTGGAATTTGATGCGTGTTCACTCTTTGGTTATATTTGAGCCATTTGACATCTTTCTTCATCCAATTGACCGTTAACACTCTCAAATCTTCATCATGAGGTTCGGCGCAATCATTGAGTATTTGCACTTTGGTCCCCGAACTTTGGATATATTACAATTTAGCTCATTTCTCCAATTTTGTCAACTTTTACTTATTTTCTTCAATCTCATCAACCTACATCACAACATCAAAATAATGCATTAAAATATCAACAAATCATAAGAATTAACCAAATAACAAGTTTAATGGCATTGATATCGGGTGAGTGTTCAAATAAAAATGGTATTTATATTCTTGACATTGAGTCTTCTTTTGTGAGTGTAGGAAATAAAAACATAAAAGTGATGATCTAAATAATACATATATTGAGCATTGCAGACGAGGGTCATATAAATGATATGCATTTTCAAGTTATATAGAGATGGATACTTAGGATCAATTGATTTTGAATAATTTGATAAATGCGAATCATGCCTATTAGGCAAATGACCAAATTTTCTTTCTACTAAAAAATAAGAAAGAGTTGCACAATTATTAGGCCTAATACATACTAATGTATGTGGACCCATGTCAATCACCATTAGAGGTGGTTTCTCTTACTTCATCACATTTACTAATGATCATTATAAATAGGTTATGTATATCCGATGAAGTTTAAGCATGAAGTATTTGAAAATTTCAAGAAATTCAAGTTTGAAGTAGAGACACAAATATGTAAAATGTATTCTCACACTAAGATCAGCTCGAGATGGACAACATCTAAAAGGAGAATTTTTAGATTATCTAAAAGAAAATAAAATTCTCCGACTCAGCCACATACACAACATCATAATGGTGTATCTGAACGGAGAAACCACACATTATTAGATATGGTACAATCAATGATGAGACACGCAAACCTCCCAAAATTGTTTTGTGGTCATGCACTAATTGTTGTGTGCTATACACTAAATCGTGTCCTATTTAAATCGGTTAACAAAATTTCATAAGAGTTATGGAAAGGGAGGAGACTCTACTTATCTTATATGAAAGTTTGGACTGTGACGCTTATGTGAAGTGCACTGAATCAGATAAGTTTGAGACTAAATCCAATAAATGCGTTTTGTGGGATATCCAAAAGTGACAATTGAATATCAATTCTATAATCCCATTGAGAATAATTTGGTAACCTCAAGATATGTCATATTCCTAGAGAAAGCGTTCATTCTATGAGAGGGTAGTGGGAGCAAATTAGTACTTGAATAAATTCATGAATCTACAGATACTGTTGACCAATTAGATGAACCTGAATCTGACCCCACAACTACTAAGTAACAAACTTTTGATCAAGACATAGAAACTCCTAAGGACCTCCATAAGGTACGAATTCACGATTACAAATTGAGGATGATGAACCTATTAATTATGCAGAAGTAAAGTCAAGTGTTGTATCAAAGAGATGGCAGGAGGCCATGTAATTCGAAATGAACTAAATGTATAAAAACAAGATTTGGACCTTGGTTGACCCTTTCGATGGGATAAAATCCATAAGCTGTAAATGGGTTTACAAGAAAAAAAGTTGACATGGATGGGAACATCCATCCATACAAGCAATGCTAGTAGCAAAATGTTACAAACAAACACAAAGTGTTGGCTCTAATAAAACTTTTTCGCCTATAGTCATTATG
Organism: Fraxinus excelsior; assembly: GCA_019097785.1. Taxonomy (NCBI): domain Eukaryota; kingdom Viridiplantae; phylum Streptophyta; class Magnoliopsida; order Lamiales; family Oleaceae; genus Fraxinus; species Fraxinus excelsior. Next base: position 11,602,479 of record CM032627.1, on the reverse strand, counting down.
AAGTCCATTCAAATTTTGCTTGCAATAACTGCATATTATGATTATCAGATATGGCAAATGAATGTTAAATTTTTTTTCCTTAATGGAATCTTGCAAGACCAAATGTATATGACACAATCCGAAAGTTTTGAATAAAAAAAGCCAACAATATATGCAAGTTTGATCGATCCATGTATAGATTAAAACAATCATCTAGGAGCTAGAATCTTCGCTTTGATGAGACAATCAAAAGGTTTGATTTTATAAAAAATGAAGTCGACCCATATGTTTACAAAAAGACAAGCGGGAACGTTGTTGTATTCTTAATATTATATATAGAGACATTATTAATGGGAAACGACATCCCAATGCTTCAATCGGTAAAATTATGGTTGTCAAAGAATTTCTCCACGGACTTATCCTAGTCTTCGTACATAGATAAAATCCTGAGAAGATTTAACATGGAAGAATCCAAGAGGGGATTGTGTCCCATGTTACATAGGATTTACCTCTCAAAAGACATGTGTCCTAAAACATATGATGCAAGGAATCGTATGGATAAGATTCCTTATGCATCAACAATATGATCTATAATGTATGCGATGCTATGTATGAGACCAGATATTTCATATGCTCTAAGTGTTACAAACATGTTTCAAGTAAGCCCTGTGAGAAATATTGGATAGCAGTTAAGAACACTTTCAAGTACTTCAGAAAAAATAAAGATATGTTCTTAATATATGGAGGAAATGAACTAAAAGCTCATGGATATACCGATGTTAGCTTTCAGCCTAACAAGGATGATAGCAAACCTCAATCTGAATATGTTTTTACTCTCAATAATGGAATAGTTAGTTGGAAAAGTCCCAAATAGGAGACAACCGCTGATTCAACAATTGAAGCCAAGTACATTGCTGCTTCTGAAATAGCAAAGAAATTTGTCAGGATCAAGAAGTTCATAATGAACTTGGAGTTGTTCATAGCATTGTTGATCTCATACTTCTATACTGTGATAACAATGGAGTCATCGAGCAAGTGAATGAACTAATGTCTCATCAATGATCCAAACATGTGCTAAGGTGGTACTATATCATTAGGGAGATTATACAAAGAAATTACATAAAAGTTGATCGAATTCTTATAGATAATAATATTGCATATCCATTGATAAAGCAATTGTTGCAGTATCAACATGATTGTCATGTAGACTTTTATGGTATTAGATACATAAGTAACTGGATCTAGTGCAAGTGGGAGTTTGTAAATGTTAGGCCCTAAATCCAAACAATTTAGATTGTAAACACTTTTAATATGTTTAATGCATTTATTTTGGAAAGATCTATTATTTATTTGAATTACTATTTTAATAAATTATATTAAATAATAGAGTCTGTAGATTTAAGTTTTAGTAATTTGTTAATTATAAGGAGTGTGATTGTGATATACAAATTACATATGATTGAGTCTTAAATCATTCGTGGTCGTAAGTACTAACGAAATATGAATATTATTATTACGAATAGACCATCACGTATGACATTTCTTACTTGTGAAGTAGCTAACCTCACAAGTTAAAGTGTTGGTGACACCTAAATGAACATGTGCCTGCTGAGAAGATTCCATGTAGATAACTTAGTGTTAGTGGTTAATTTCTAACGATCGGTAGTAGAATTGGTCCTTCGACTTGATGTCATTATAGTACCTTATACAATGATAGTAATACTTTGTTGATATTGGATGTTGCTCTGCCAAGAGCCGCAAATACGACATTATTCAAGTATGTCAAAAATCATATGAAAGTTGTGAATGATCAATAGATGATTCATCACTCTTAGATAGAAACCGATTATAATCTACATTTCATTAGTTAAGTTGATAACGAAATCATTGGTCAAGGGGTACGCATAAGTCGAAAAATAGTTTTCGACTTATATTGACTTAATAGTGTGATGAAAGATATGATCGATAATTGGGATAGACACACATCCATATCTTGTAATTGATCGGATCATATTGAAGAAATGACTATAGTTTTACGGCAAGCGAATAAATTTATTTTTGTCATACCACATGATTTTTCGCCACATATATTACCCTGACACATTGCTAGATGTCAATCTGAGATGTCATTTGTGAATTGGTGATAAATTTAAAAGGGAAGGTTTCATTTATTGATTTTGTTTAGAACAAAATAATAATACATATAGTTAGATATCGTGATCGGGAACCTAATGAGCAACACACAAAAAGAGAACTAAAAGAATGAGATTCACCAATTAATTAATTAACAAGTGTTGGATAATTAATTAACTGGGTTGGTTGTTACTAGATCTTAATTAATTAATTTGATTAATTAAATATTGGACCATGTTATGTTTAAGAGACTAGCTAAGCTCACTTGGACTTTTATTAATAGTCTACTAGGATTTGAAAGTTTATAATGCAATAAAATTATATTCTTGCAAGCACAAAAAAAGAAAAAAACTCATAGTTCTCAATCTTGTTCCTCTGTAGATTTTCATTGGAGGTTGGACAATTAAATAGTTGTGGATTGCAGGTTAGAACCATTCTTCAAAGAATTCATCAAAAGTATTGACGCGAACCCCATAGCAACGGTAACTACGAAACCCACAACTAGATTGATGCAGAACCCAAGAATGCCAATTAGATCCAGTTTTGGACTTGAACCCAACGAAGTGAACCAAAAAACCCAACGATATCAAAATTGTATTAAACCCCTTGATTACACAATGAAGAACCCATGATCCGATGTTTTGAATGCCCAAGATTTAGATCTTGATAAGTTCAATTGATTGTTCAATTGAAGAACAAGGGAAATCAATAGCCTCTCAAATAATAATTTATCAAAAGTCCCTAATACAATGAATGTTTTTAGTATTTATACCAAACCCTAGAAACCAGGTTAAAATGTGCATAATCTCATAAAGAGGGTAGGAGACTGACTAAATATAGAATTATACTAAAATAAGGAAATTCGCGAAAAAAATAAAAATTTTCCCGGATGTTGGGCGCGGGGGCGCCACTACCCCCTGTTTTCCAGGTTCAGTTGCTTGAATCAAGCTCATCTATCTCGATTCCGGCCTCGACCCCAACATGGAACTTGCTCAAATCTTTATCACGATCGCCATATCGTTAATCGTAGCTTGAACAAGCAATGCCATCTCTTCTTTCACCTGCTTTGCCCTCGATCGAGTCATCGGTCCTTCTTCCACTAGCAATGGATCCGTCCCCGGACTTGCCCTTGTCTCGATGGCACCTTGGATCATATCATCCCCTCTTTCTTCGAAAGGATTCGACCTCGAATCCAAACCTGTAGCAAACGAAGAAACATTAGCGACATTGAAAATGTTAACCATTATAGGCTTACCCAGTAGAAGTAGACTGTAGCCTGTGTTCGCGATCATAGCAATGTAATGGAATGGTCTTTCTCTTTTGGGGTGTAGGTTGGACCACACTCGAGTTCGTAACCCCCTTCTTCGTATGTACACCCAATCACCATCGCCTGGATCCAATGGTACACACCAAGTATGTTCCAATTTGTAGGCGTGGGACAATTCAAGCACAATCTCTTGTTTTCCATCTAGTTTACCACTTACATCAACAGTTAAAGCAATTAAACCCGACAAAATTAGGAGATTAAAACCACAAGCTATATCAAAACATGCGTAATAGGTAGTAGAAACTGTCAATTTAATCCCTAACACATGCCATCCAACTTCCCACAAGTAGTTATGTAGATCTAGATTAATATATTTCAAATATGTAACACACGCATCTAAATCTCTCCCACTTACTATGGTATCGTCACGTAACATGTGACCTCGCACTTCAACATACATGCATTGTCCATTGCAATATAAATAATGGTCATAAACTAATAATTTTTTTCCTATGAATGCGCACAAAAGACGATTATTTAATATCATGAAAGTATCAGATGGACTAGTGAGTTCAAACAACCTAACTAACCACTTATAAATTTCATGGTTGACCTTATATTCAAGTGTACCACAAATATATGACACATGCAAATCATCAAGTATAACATCTAGCTGAGGTGTATTTTTGAGGTTAAATTTACATGCTCCAAGTGAAAACTTATCCCTATATGCTAAACCATCATCTAACCTATGTATGCGATGGGAATACCTTACCATTGGTGATTCATCGTGCCTCCTCCATGTCTCATCCTTCCTAGGCAAAAGTAACAATGACACAATACATGGACTCAGATTTTCCTTCATACCCCATTTGACATTCAATTCCCGACATATAAACACCCTCCATTTCTCTTAAAACTCATTTGCCTCCTTAGGGAACTCATATTCAACCTAATGTAATGAAGAATTAACAAAATTGGAGTGAGGATGGTTAGTTTCAACCACAAGTTGATATTCATTGTCTGGATTAGGTGGAGTCCTAATAGGAATGCTTATATGGACCAGATCTTCAAAACCCTGCAAGACAGAAATAGCCAAACTAAGGAGGGGTGTGTAAGTTTCCTCGGAGTTGAGGGGTGATTCCTTGCTTACCAACAACAAAATCTGTCTTGTACCAACTATAGCCTTTTTACATTCACTTCCTCTGCAAAGAAACTCGCTTCCGGCTTTTCTCTCCTCTCAACTGGCTTTTTTTCTCTCCTCTCATATAGCCTCTCTCTCTTTCCCCCACTATCAGCCACCTCACTATTTTCTCTCTTACTTACTAGCTCAATGCTTTCTCTCCTCTCATGTGGCCTCTCTCTCTTTTCCCCACTATCAGCCACCTCACTATTTTCTCTCTTACTCACTAGCTCAATGTTTTCTCTCCTCTCATGTGGCCTCTTTCTCTTTTTCCCACTATCAGCCACCTCACCATTTTCTCTCTTACTCACTAGCTCACTGTTTTCTCTCCTTTTCCCAGACTCTCTTACTCTTCTCTCTTCCTCATTCCTCAATTTAACTTGGTCTTCATAAACTTGTGACGGTATTAATGGCGCAAGAGTAATAGTCCGTCCTTCATTGACAAAGCTATATCGGTTCCTATACCTATCATGTGTAACTTTTCTATCATACTGCCATGGCCTGCCCAACAGAATATGGCATGCATGCATAGTCACCAAATCACATACAACCTTGTCACTATAACTCCCAATCAAGAGATCAATCATCACATGTTTATTCACCCTAACTTCTCCACTTTCATTCAACCATTGGAGCTTATAAGGCCTAGGGTGTTTAAATAATACTAATCCCAATTTCTCAACCAAGATCGTGCTAGCTACATTTGTGCAACTTCCACCATCAATGATTAAACTACATACCTTATCGTGGACGTGGCACCGGGTGTGAAATAGGTTTTCACGCTGCTGCTCCGTATCATTTGCCTTGACTTGAGTGCTAAGAGCTCTTATTGTGACCAGCAGTTTACCAACACCAAATTCTACTTCCTCCTCTTCATCTACATCATCCAACACTGACATGTCTTCATATTCTCCTTCACTCTCACTTACCACCTCTCCGTCATCATGTAGAATCATTACCCTTTTGTTAGGACACTGAGAAACGAGGTGCCCCGTTCCTAAACACCGAAAACATTTTATATCCATATTCCTTGGTTGCTGTGACTCCATTTGGGTATAGGTTTGCTAGCACCTTTTTCCTTTTCCCTCTGCATTTTAGTCCTTCCTTTAGCTACTGCTTCATTCACCTTATTACCTTCCCACCTTGACTTCCAATTTGGGTTAGGAGACGCTGTGTTCACCGGTTGCCTCGCAGTTCCCTTCCTCTTCAACTGTCTTTTTACCTTCATGGCTACATGCAACATATCTTCCAACTCTACATAATGTTGTAAATCCACCACATTAGCAATCTCCTTATTCAACCCATTCAAGAACCTAGCCATGGTAGCTTCTCGATCTTCTTCTACATTTGCCCTAATCATCAAAATTTCCATCTCCTTATGATAATCTTCTACACTCTTCGACCCCTGATACAAACTCTGCAATTTTTGATGGAGATCCCTATAGTAATGATCAGGCACAAATCGTTTCCTCATCACCGCCTTCAATTCATCCCAAATATTTATAGGCCTCTCTCGATTTCGATGATGTAAAGTAACCACTTGATCCTCCCCAAGTGATGGCGTAATCAATGAATTCCAACATCACAATCTTCACCTTCTTATCCTCCGAATAGCTATGGCAATCAAAAATCAACTCCACTTTCTTCTCCCATTCTAGATATGCCTCGGGTCACTCATACTCTTAAACTGTGGAATCGTCATTTTTACATTACCTAAATTACCATCAGCTTCACCTCCATGATTATGTCTACCACTTCGCTCAAACCTATCGCCTCTATGTCGTATTTGTTCCATCTCATCCCTTTCGTACTCATCTTCACCCCCATTCACTACCGATCTTATGTTCATCCATCCTAGGAACTCACCTACCCGATCTCCTATCGTGAGGTACATTCGCTGGTTGTTCCATACTAAGATTTGCCAATTGCTCCATCCTTGCTCCCATATCCATCAACAACAGTACAAACATATCCATCCTATCATCCTGTAAATTGGTCTGATTACCGTTCTTGCTGGAATTTGAGCCATCCATGTCTAACATTCTCTCAATTTCTGCCTCACCAAGTTGACTCAGAATCACTCAATTGGCTTTTACCCTCTAATAATTTCACACTCTGCATTTTACCCATCACTGCTTTTACCAAGTGCTTCCAAAGACAACAATGAACTCACCGGATCAAACTTGTGACTTCAGAATTTGAATATGTGGATGATTGTGACTCAAGAGGAGTATGGAAATTTTGGAGTGACGATGGGAAAAACACAAGAACAAATTGGTTGACCAAACAAATTGGATGACAATGATTTCACACAAGAGAATTTCAACTATAAATTTGACTCAAATTGGATGATAAGAACCAACTGATGATCCAACATTTGTAGAATGTTAGTAGTATATCAATCAAACAAACCTCAATTTTTTTTGTACGGATGAACAGTACCGTATGTGAACAGTAATTTTTTTAATTTTGTTTTTGTTTTTTTCATGGATGTTTAGTAACTTTTTTAACATAAGATTATACTACCAACAAGAAATTTATGGATCAAGGAATTGGAAATGAAGAACGACTTAAGAACACGAAGAAACTACGGAAAAGATGAAATTTAATGACTCAACAAGAAAATAAAGGATATAACCTAATAGAATTGGAGTCAAAGCTCTGATACCAATTGATGCGAACCTCGTAGCAACGGTGATTACGAAATCCATAACTATATTGATGCAGAACCCAATAACGTCAATTAGATCCAGTTTTGGACTTGAACCCAACGAAGTGAACCAAAAAACCCAACGATAACAAAGATGCGTTGAACCCTTGATTAAACAATGAAGAACCCATAATCCAATATTTTGAACACCACAAGATTTAGATCTCGATAAGTTCGATTGGTTGTTCAATTGAAGAACAAGGGAAAGCAATAGCCTCTAAATTAATATTTTTTTCAAAAGTCCCCAATACAATGAATGTTTTTGGTATTTATGTCAAACCCTAGAAACTAGGTAAAAACGTGCATAATCTTATAAATAAGGTATGAGGTCGACTAAACATATAATTCTAGTAAAATAAGGAAATTCGCGAAAAAAATAAAAAAATTCCTGGATGTTGGGCGCAGGGGCGGCACTACCCATTTGTAACATGTGGCTTCAGTTGGGCGTCGGGGCGCCACTATCCCCTATTTTCCGATTCAGTTGCTTGAATCAAGCTCATCCATCCTGATTCCGGCCTCGATCCCAACATGGAACTTGCTCCAATCTTCGTCATATCGTCAATAGTAGCTTGAACAAGCAATGTCGTCGCTTCTTTCACCTGCTTTGCCCTCAATCGAGTCATCGGTCCTTCTTCTACTAGCAATGGATCATTCCTCGGACTTGCCCTCGTCTCGATGGCACCTTGGATCATATCAAGTATAATTTTCTATCACAATTTTTATCTAAACACAAAGAAGATCATTTGTGAGAATTGAAATCTATTTTATTTTTCGCTATACATGATTAAGTAAATCCTCAACACTAAAATATTTAGAAATTAATGCATAAGGACCAAATAGTAGCTACAGAACAGGTTACTCCGAAGTGCTTTTGGTAATACACATTTCTTTTGGTAAATGAACAATGATGAGTGCATTTTTTTGGTTAATTAATTTAATTAGTAAGTTATCAATCTAATTAGACATGTATTATACCATAAAAATGATAATATCAGAAATAACATTGAAATCTTGTAAATACCACTCTTTCAATTAAATAAATGTTTGCTAACACAACTTCAATGTCATTTATATATTCACTTTATTCAAATGTTAAATTAATAAAGTAATAATAGTAGAATAATAATTTGAAAATAATACATAATATTAATTTATGGATAATAATTTCAGTTTTGTTTGTTCTAAATTTTTTCATTTGATCAAATAACAAATATGAAACTATTTTAGAGTATTAAATAATTTAAACGTGTCAAAATCATTAAATTGATTAACATATACATGAAAAGCATTATAATAATTATGTAACCGCTATATAATTATCACAATATGTAAAATTTATTAAAACATATAGTGTTAAACAATGTTTAATTTATTAATCAACTTGATCTAATAGTTATATAATATAAAGTATCTCGTATAGTAATAATAATAATAATAATAATTTAAAAAAAAAAAGACAGAAGGCTAACATCATTAAGAAGGTACATATTATGCTTCTCTTTGCATATGGGAACGAAGCTTTGAAAAATTGTTGGCAGGGCCTGCCCTAGCCCTAGCCCAAGGCCACTAAGGCAGTGGCCTTGAGCCACAAATTTCTAGGGACCACACCACCAAAAACAAAAAAAAAAAAAAAAAAAACACACCATTGGGCTGAAAAAAAAAAAACAATAAACTCCCAGCCCAAAAAGGAAAAAGCCCAATAAAACCCCCACTCTTCATTCTTCTCGTTTCTTCAAGACCTTTCCGCCGTAACTCTCGCCTCTCAGCTCTCAGACTCTCAGACTCAATCATTGAACCGTCGCTACATCAACCGCCACCGTTACATCCATCTCGCGCTACTCTCAAACCTCCGCTGCCGCCGCCATCCGTCAATTCTCGACTTTCGAATTTCTGTGATTGAATGAGACATTAAGTTACTGGAGTCTGGAATTTGGTAAGTAACTAAGTATTGTATAATTGTATTGGCATTGCTTTACTGCTTTAGTATTGAAGGTTACTGGAGCTCAATTGGCATTTGAAAATTTCAATTTGGTACGTGAGCAGAGGATTTGTCTAAGGCCATGTCTCCTCTTTAGGCTTCAGTCTTTACTATTCCTAGGCTAATTGATTGGTGAAATTGGAATTGAGGAACTCGTTAAATTGAGATTGTTTAAGAATTAAGGGATTAACTGATTAAGCCATTTGATTTCAACCCCTGATTGAGAAAATTATGCAGGCTACAGCCCTTTTGAGTTTTGAAATTCAACATATGTTTTTTGCAGCCCCATTAATTTGCTGTAATAGTTTTTTTATTATTATTTTAGTTATTTACTCAATGCAGGGCCGGCCCTGGCCCAAGGCCACTAAGGCAGTGGCCTTGGGCCACAAATTTCCAGGGGCCACACACAAAAAAAAAAAAAACCAACACACCATTGGCCTGAAAAAAAAAACAATAAACTCCCAGTCCAAAAAGGAAAAAGCCCAATAAAACCCCCACTCTTCATTCTTCTCGTTTCTTCAAGACCTTTCCGCCGTAACTCTCGCCTCTCAGCTCTCAGACTCTCAGACTCAATCATTGAACCGTCGCTACATCAACCGCCACCGTTACATCCATCTCGCGCTACTCTCAAACCTCCGCTGCCGCCGCCATCCGTCAATTCTCGACTTTCGAATTTCTGTGATTGAATGAGACATTAAGTTACTGGAGTCTGGAATTTGGTAAGTAACTAAGTATTGTATAATTGTATTGGCATTGCTTTACTGTTTTAGTATTGAAGGTTACTGGAACTCAATTGGCATTTGAAAAATTCAATTTGGTACGTGAGCAGAGGATTTGTCTATGGCCATGTCTCCTCTTTAGGCTTCAGTCTTTACTATTCCTAGGCTAATTGATTGGTGAAATTGGAATTGAGGAACTCGTTAAATTGAGATTGTTTAAGAATTAAGGGATTAACTGATTAAGCCATTTGATTTCAACCCCCGATTGAGAAAATTCTGTAGGCTGCAGCCCTTTTGAGTTTTGAAATTCAACATATGTTTTTTTGCAGCCCCATTAATTTGCTGTAATAGATTTTTTTTATTGTTATTTTAGATATTTGCTCAATGCAAGGTCGGCCCACAAATTTCCAGGGGCCACAAAAAAAAACCAACACACCATTGGGCTGAAAAAAAAAACAATAAACTCCCAATTCAAAAAGGAAAAAGCCCAATAAAACCCCCACTCTTCATTCTTCTCGTTTCTTCAAGACCTCACCGCCGTAACTCTCGCAGACTCTCAGACTCAATCATTGAACCGTCGCTACATCAACCGCCACTGCCGCCATATCAACCACCGCCACTCGCTACATCCGTCTCGCGCTACTCTCAAACCTCCATCGCCGCCATCCGTCAATTCTCGCTTCTCGAATTTCTGTAATTGAATGAGACATTGAGTTACTGGAGTCTGGAATTTGGTAAGTAACTAAGTATTGTATAATTGTATTGGCATTGCTTTACTGCTTTAGTATTGAAGGTTACTGGAACTCAATTGGCATTTGAAAAATTCAATTTGGTACGTGAGCAGAGGATTTGTCTAAGGCCATGTCTCCTCTTTAGGCTTCAGTCTTTACTATTCCTAGGCTAATTGATTGGTGAAATTGGAATTGAGGAACTCGTTAAATTGAGATTGTTTAAGAATTAAGGGATTAACTGATTAAGCCATTTGATTTCAACCCCTGATTGAGAAAATTATGCAGGCTACAGCCCTTTTGAGTTTTGAAATTCAACATATGTTTTTTGCAGCCCCATTAATTTGTTGTAATAGTTTTTTTATTATTATTTTAAATATTTGCTCAATGCAGGGCCGGCCCTGGCCCAAGGCCACTAAGGTAGTGGCCTTGGGCCACAAATTTCTAACAGCCACACAAAAAAAAAACCAACACACCATTGGGTTGAAAAAAAAAACAATAAACTCCCAGTCCAAAAAGGAAAAAGCCATATAAAACCCCCACTCTTCATTCTTCTCGTTTCTTCAAGACCTCATCGTCGTAACTCTCGCCTCTTAGCTCTCAGACTCTCAGACTCAATCATTGAACCGTCGCTACATCAACCGCCACCGTTACATTCGTCTCGCGCTACTCTCAAACCTCCGCCGTCGCCATCCGTCAATTCTCGCTTTTCGGATTTCTGTAATTGAATGAGACATTGAGTTACTAGAGTCTGGAATTTGGTAAGTAACTAAGTATTGTATAATTGTATTGGCATTGCTTTACTGCTTTAGTATTGAAGGTTACTGGAGCTCAATTGGCATTTGAAAATTTCAATTTGGTACGTGAGCAGAGGATTTGTCTAAGGCCATGTCTCCTCTTTAGGCTACAATCTTTACTATTCCTAGGCTAATTGATTGGTGAAATTGGAATTGAGGAACTCGTTAAATTGAGATTGTTTAAGAATTAAGGGATTAACTAATTAAGCCATTTGATTTCAACCCCCGATTGAGAAAATTCTGCAAGCTGCAGCCCTTTTGAGTTTTGAAATTCAAGACATGTTTTTTGCAGCCCCATTAATTTGCTGTAATATTTTTTTATTATTATTTTAGTTATTTACTCAATGCAGAGCCGGCCCTAGCCCAAGGCCACTAAGGCAGTGGCCTTGGGTCACACACAAAAAAAAAAAAAAAACAACACACCATTGGGCTGAAAAAAAATAAATAATAAACTCCCAGCCCAAAAGGGAAAAAGCCCAATAAAACCCAAAATCGATACTTCTCATCCACATATTACGTTCGACGATTACCTAATGGAGAGAAGAATGATAGAAAATGGTTGATATATTCAAAAAGTTTGGATAAAGTATTTTGCTTTTGTTGTAAGCTATTCAAGAATGAGGGAATTAGATCTCAATTGGCACATGATGGAGTAAATGATTGGAAAAATATTGGTGAAAAAATTAAAATGCATGAAGTTGTGACCACGTGAATAACCTCGGTAGATGGATTGAAATGGAACTAAGATTTGAAAAGAGTAAAACAATTGATAAAAGTGTGCAAGAACAAATCAATAGAGATAGAGAACATTGGAGACAAGTATTACTGAGAATAATATTTGTGGTGAAAACTCTTGCTGAAAATAATTTAGCATTTCGTGGAGATAATGAGAAGATATACCAAGAAAATAATGGTATCTTTTTAAGCATAATTCAGATGATTGCTGAGTTTGATCTTGTAATGCAAGAGCATGTTCGTCGAATCCAAAATAAAGAGATTCATTATCATTATCTAGGACACAAAATTCATAATGAGTTGATACTTATGCTAGCAGGTGAGATAAAAAAATAATCGTTAAGAAACTAAAAAATTCTAAATCATTTTCTGTTATACTTGATTGCATTCCCGATACGAGTAACGAAGAACAAATGACTATGGTATTGAGGTGCGTAGATATTTCAGCAAGTCCAGTAAAGGTTGAAGAATTCTTTTTAGGGTTTTTATCGGTGGATGATACATCTAATAAGGGACTTTTTGATGAACTTGTGGGTGCTTTGAATAATCTAGAACTTGATATTGATGATATAAGGGATCAAGATTATGATAATGGTGCTAACATGAAAGGAAAACATAAAGGAGTCCAAAATAGACTATTACAACTAAATCCTAGAGCATTCTACAGTCCTTGTGGGTTCATAGTCTTAATCTTGCACTTTGTGATATGGCCGCTTAATCTTTCTTTGGGGTGGTGTAACATTTATACACTTTATTTTTGTCGTCTACTAAACGGTGGAAAATTTTCAAAGAGAATGTAAATGGTCTTACTCTTAAGCTTTAGTCACAAACACGTTGAGAAAGTCATATTGAAAGTGCTAGAGCGATAATATTTCAAGCTCCACATATAAAAAAAGCTTTACTTCAATTGGCAAATGTTGATAATCTTAAGATAAAAAGTGAGGCGGAGAGTTTGGTAACAAATGAAATTGAGAATTTTGAATTCTTGCTTGGAATGATTATTTGGTATGAAGTGTTGAATAATGTTAACAGAGTAAGCAAACATTTGCAAGCGGAAGACATGCATATTGATGTTGCTATAAACCATTTACAAGGGCTCATTTCATTTTTCAAAAGTTATAGAGAATCTGGGTTTGAAATGGCCAGGGTTGATGCTAAAGAGATTGCAAGTGAATTAGAAATTGAACCGATATTTCGTGAAAAAAGGATTATACGTAGAAAGAAACAGTTTGATGAGAATTCTTATGAAGAAATAACACAAACAGTTGAAGAGTCTTTTAAGATCAATTATTTCATATATATAGTCGATCAGGCTCTATCATCACTTCAGAATAGATTTGAGCAATTTCAAAAATATGACGATATTTTTGGATTTTTATTTGATGTGAAAAAACTTAAATCTATTGATGATGATAGATTGAAGTGTTCATGCATTACCATTGAAAATTATTTGAAGCATAATATGGTTTCTGATATTGATGGGGTAGAATTATATTATGAGTTGAAAGTTTTAAGGGAATCGATACCTGCAGAAATTATTGGAGCAATTGATGTGTTGGATTACATTAAGAGAATGGACTATTGTTTTGCAAATGCTTGGATTGCTTATAGAGTATTATTAACTATTCCCGTCACAGTTGACTCTGCTGAAAGAAGTTCTTCAAAGTTGAAGTTGATTAAGTCTTATCTTCGACCAACCATGTCACAAGAGCGATTGAATGAATTAGCTATGATTTCTATTGAAAAAAATGTGTTGGAAAAACTTGATTTAAGTAGTTTGATTATTGATTTTACATCTCAAAATGCGAGAAAGTTAAATCTTATGCTAGCCTAATATCTCGGGTTGTGAGAGAAGTTTTAACTTGCTACTATATCTTTTGAATTATATAAAGTCTTCTTATTTAATATAAAAGTGTTATTTATTTAAATATTTAAATTTTGCTACACTTGTGAAAAAATGATTATATTGAAGGGCATCATCTCAATTAATTGCCTAGAGCCTCTAAATTATCAAGGCCGGCCCTGGCTTAATGAGACTTTGTTCTTATCGTTCATAACTACATATTTGCAGCTTATTTATCATTGCTGAGGCCTGAGTGACTGAGCCCTTTCTTACACAGTTGCATGAAGAATTGGAGAAGTTTGAGAATTTTCGCATCAAATAGGTTCTATTGCTCTTTGCTTATACCTATGTCTACTAGAAAATTTGAATCTGGATGTGCCAAAAGAAAAAGGAAACAAAAGGTTGAACAATTGATTAAATATCAAGAAAGAGCACTTGATAAGTTTTTTAGTAGCAATAAACGAACACGACGTAGTCATTGAAGAAGAGTTTAATGAGAATGATAATATAAATAATACAATTGAAGAAGAACATTGTTTGATCAATGAAGAGGACGAAGAGGTATCTACCGACAGAGATAATGTTGCTTTTTCCCAGGACCTTATTGATCCAGCAAATTGGGGAAATATGAATACGAATTTAAGAGATTTAATTGTAATGAAAGGTCCAATAAGAGAAAATGATGTGATTTTTCCGAAAGATGTAGCAAATCGACACTTCTCATCCACATATTACGTTCGACGATTACCTAATGGAGAGAAGCATGATAGAAAATGGTTGATATATTCAAAAAGTTTGGATAATTGCCATAATGAAGAATATGCTAATATTTGTGCAGTTTTTGCTAAGTTTCAGGGTTATGGGACATCACCATGGCAACCAAAGTTTGAAGAACTACCAGCTAGAAACTGGAGGGCAGCAACCATCAAGTATTAAGAGTCCAACACCGGAGCTAAAACCCTACCCCCAGGACTGAAACATGTGTTCCTTGGACTAGGTGACACTTTTCCTGTAATTATTTCTTCAGAATTAAATGCTTCTCAAGGTAAACAACTTTTGAACATTCTGAATGAACATAAATCTACACTAGAATGGACTATAGCTGATATCAAGGGTATAAGCCCTCTAATTTGCTCACATAAAATTCACTTAGAGGAGATGACTAATCCTAAAAGAGACCCCTAGCGTAGGTTAAACCCCACCATGAAAGAAGTTGTTAAAAATGAGGTGTTTAAATTATTAGATACTGGTATTATTTATCCCATTGCAGATAGTAAATGGGTTAGTACAACGCAGGTGGTTCCTAAAAAGTCTAGTGTCACGGTGGTTAAAAACGAACTTGGTGAAATGGTCCCTACAAAGACTGTGTCCGGATGGCATATATGTATTGATTATAGGAAGCTGAATGCTGCCACTAACAAGGACCATTTTCCCCTTCCATTTTTGGACCAAATTCTTGAGCGTGTGGCTGACCATCCTTTTTATTGTTTCTTGGATGGTTATTCTAGTTACTATCAAATTGAGATAGCTTTGGAGGACCAGGAAAAGACCACATTTACTTGTCCTTTTGGTACCTATGCATTTTGTAAGATGCCATTTGGATTATGTAACGCTCCCGCTACTTTTCAACAATGCATGATGAGTATGTTTAGTGATATGGTAGAAAACTGTATGGAAGTTTTTATGGATGACTTAACTGTTTCGGTACTTCTTTTGATGCATGGTTGTTAAACTTGGAGAGAGTTCTAACCCGATGTGAGGAAAATGAGTTAGTTTTGAATCGGGAAAAATGTCATTTTATGGTATTTTCAGGTATTGTCCTAGGTCATGTTATCTAAGGGGATAGAGGTTGACAAATCTAAGATTGAATTGATCTCCAAACTGCCCACACCTAAGACAATCAAAGATATTAGATCTTTCATTGGCTACGCAGGTTTCTATAAAACGTTATACAAAAATTTTCATCCATATCTAGACCTTTATGTAATCTCTTAGCCAAGGATGCTACTTTTGATTGGACCTCAGTTTGCCAAAAGGCGTTTAACACTTTGACCGACAAGCTAACTTCAACACCTATAATGCAATCACCTAATTGGTCATTACCATTTGAAATTATGTATGATGCTAGCGATTATGCGGTTGGTGTTATCCTTGGGCAAGGAAGGGAGGGTAAACCTGTTGTCATTTACTATGCTAGTAGGACCTTAAATAGTGCTCAAATGAACTACTCCACAACTGAGAGAAACTACTAGTTGGAGTCTTTGTTTTAGATAAGTTTCGATCTTATTTAATTGGTTCTCCTATCACAATCTTTACAGACCATTCTATTCGTAAGTACCTTCTTTCCAAGAAGAATGCTAAGACACGACTGATTAGGCGGATTTTACTCTTACATGAACTTGACATTGCTATTAAAGATAAAAAAGGGGTAGAAAACGTGGTAGCAGACCATTTATCTAGGTTAACTTTTCAGGACAATGTGAATCAATTGCCCATTAGAGATGACTTCCCAGATGAACACTTGTTTTCTATTTCCTCTTTACCCTAGTTTGCTCATATTGTCAACTATTTAGCTATAGGTGAAATCCCAGGAGAGTGGAGTGCACAGGATAAGAGAAAGTTTTTAGTCGAGGTGCGTAAGTTTTATTGGGGTGACCCATGCCTATTCAAATACTACCCTGATAAGATTTTGAGGCGTTGTGTACCCAATGAGGAGATACCTAGCGTACTAGACTTTTGTCATTCACATGCTTGTGGCGGTCATTTTTCCATGAAAAAGACTGCTGCAAAAATTTTGCAATGTGGTTTTTATTGGTCTACTTTATTCAAAAATACTAACATTTACTGTAAATCTTGTGAGAAGTGTCAAAAGCTTGGAGCTTTGTCTCGATGCAATATGATGCCATTGAACCCTATTCTAGTGATAGAAGTTTTTGATTGCTGGGTATTGATTTTATGGGACCCTTTCCACCTTCATTTGGTTATTTGTACATCATTGTGGCTATTGATTATGTGTCCAAATGGGTTGAAGCAGTAGCTTGTCGAGCCAATGACAATAAAACTGTTGTGAAATTCCTTAGAGAAAATGTATTATCTAGGTTTGGCACACCAAGGGTTATCATTAGTGATAGGGGTATACATTTCGGTAACAGTACGTTTGAGGCTCTAATGAAAAAGTACGGGGTAATTCATAAAATATCAACAACTTATCATTCCCAAACCAGTGGATAGGTTGAATTAGCCAATAGGGAAATCAAGCAAATTTTGGAGAAAACTGTAAACCCTAATCGTAAGAACTGGTCGTTAAGATTGAATGACGCACTTTGGGCCTACCAAACTGCTTTTAAGACCACTTTAGGCATGTCACCGTATAGACTTGTATTTGGAAAACCTTGTCATTTGCCTGTAGAGCTCGAGCACCGAGCCTTTTGGGCTATCAAACACTTTAACTTTGATCTAGAGAAAGGTAGTAAACTCAGAAAGTTTCAGTTAACTGAGTTGGAGGAGTTGAGAAATGATGCTTACAAGAATGCTAAACTTTACAAAGCAAAAATGAAAACATTTCATGACAGGCACATTCTTCGAAAAACGTTTGAACCAAATCAGAAAGTTTACTTGTATGATTCCCGACTCCATAAACATCTAGGAAAACTTCGTTCTAGGTGGTCTGGTCCTTTTGTGGTTAAACATGTCTTTAACCATGGGGCAATTGAAATCGAGGACCTTAAATATGGTAGGGTATTTAAAGTGAATGGACAGGGTTTAAAGATAGCGTATAGGCAACAGGTACCTGTGGAGGAAGAAATTCCTCTTGTAGACCCGGTTTACCACCCTTGACACCTTCCAGTTCCGTCCGTCACTTTACTTTTCTGTATTTTCATTTTTAGAAATTTCTTTTTAGTTTGTTTTGCATGATTTTTGTTTCTTTCATTTCTTGCATTACCATCTAATTGAGTATTTTCATGGTTCTTATACCTCAAGTATCCGTTGATTCACCACCATGCTCAGGTGACATATTTCCCTTATTTTCTTTGGTATTCATGCTTAAACACTGAAGACAATGTTTCAATTAAGTCTAAGGATGGAGCATGAGCTTTCATTCATCTATTTATTCATATTTTTACTGCAATTTTCGCATGTTTGTATGTTTAAAAAAATCTATTCTTTTTATCTTTTAGCATTAGATTTTAATGATTGCTTTGTGTGCTTGTGTGGGTTTAACAAATGTGAGACTTGACACTTTCGATGCACGTTACTTATGTTTGGCATATTGAGTTAGTGATGCGGTTCATTACGTGTAGGATAGTTGAACATAGTAATTTCACCCAAATACCATTTAGTGTATTATTCCATAATTCAACTATAGGTTAGTTTGGAGATGATTGAAATGCTACAAGGAAACATTGAGGTGAGAAAGATTCCGAGTATGAAAATTTTGTGTGAATTGTCTAAAACCCGATAAGATGAAAACTAGGTGAAAGGTTTTAGTTAGAGGTTAGTTTAAAAACTGGATGTCTAAAAGAATAGGGGCACTGCACTAATCCTTGAGTACATTGAAGCATCTTTTCGAGCCTATATAACTCGGGTGATTAAGCCTATGAGGGCGATTTAAAACATGATGCCCTATGATCATCTGACTTGGGAGTAATCGGTCGAAAGCTCGCTACATGGGTTATATAGAAAGCAAATGAGAAGATATTCAAATAAAAAAAATGAAAAAATTAGAGAAAACATGAAAAAGAAAAAACATACACTCATTACATTGATTATGCCACATGCATCCAGTTGACAAAACTACACTTTTGATGAGAAGCGGTAACTTAGTCTAGTCTTAAGGGTTAAAACAATCAGAAATATATGAGAATCTCAACTTGTTGAAATGTGAACTTGCAAGAGTAAGGTCTATCCAAGCTACGAGAGGGTAAGGAATAGAATTGAAAAGTTGAACCTAGGATGCTCCCTGGGAAAAATGAGTGAAAATCATAAGTTTGGGGGTGTATGTATCTCTCGAGCGAGGAAATGATATATTTGACTACTATGGGTCAGGTGTTGAACCAATCACAATCTTGGTATGTTGACATGAGTTTTCACACACACACACACACACGTCATGTTATGCATGTAACAGGTGGAGACTAATTTAATACTTTGCACTATTGTACTTGTTCATTTGAGTGACTACCAAATTCTAAACCCGAGACACAGCATATAGTTAAACCATGTTGTTTGTAGAGTTGAGTTACATCGTTGTTTGAGGACAAACAATAGTTCAAGTTTGGGAGAGTTTGATAAGTGCGTTTTCACATACTTATTTGACTGTCAAAACATGAATATATTTTGCAGGATAAAGTGATGAATGTAGCGAAATAAGGAGAAACAAGTGAAAAATGACCAAAATGGAGGAAAGTGAAAGCTTAGGGACTAAAGTGCAAATACTACAAACTTGTTTCCAATCTTGTGATGAAGATTCAAGAGTGTTAGAAGTCAATTATATGAAGAAAGAAGTCAAATGGGTAAAATATAGCCAAGACATTATTTCATATCAACTTTCAAGCTGAAAAGTTTTGCACCAGTTTCCAGTCTCATATTGAGACCAGTTTTTGACATGGCAAACGATCGAATTAGAAGTTGACATTTGAAGAAAAGTTGTAGACCATTGAGTTAGATTTTCAACGCATCTTGAATCACATTAATCGGATATCAGGAAAGAAAGATACACTTAAAATACTGAAAGTTATTCATCGAAGAAACATTATAACCCCATGCGGCCGCATGGTCATCTACTGAGAATTCAAGTGTAGCAATTCTTTGTCCCTTGCGGCCACATGAGTTTATACCTTGCGGCCATATGGGTCATTTCCGTGATGAAATTTCAAGTTTCCTTTTATGACTCAAACACTTATTGCAACTTATTTTGGCACAATTTCTCAACCCTAAAAGACCCCAGGACATCCCAGAACACCCCATTCTTCATTCTACACCATTTTTTCCACATTTTTGACATCAAGAACTCCATGAAAAGTTAAAAATATTGGTGAAGTAAAGGAGGAACTCAATTGGAATTGGTTATCTCAACATCTTTCATTCATGTAATGCGTTTTTCATTGTCTAAATAATTCTAGAGTTTATGTTTCTTGTATTTTGAATTAGATTTGAGTAAGATTTAACATTTATTCAGATTTTCATGGATTTAATCAAATTTCTTCTATTGAATAATTAAAATACTTGTTTAAGTTTAATTTTCAAATCATTTATTGGTGTGATTTAATTACTGCTATATGTTATAGATATATAATCGCTTTTTGAATCTGATTTCAATAAATTGATGTATGATTGTGATTTGGGAATCATAAATTCTAGAATTACACGTGAAATTTAATTGGTTTGTATTGTTAAATCATCCGATTAGAGAGTTAGGACAAAAATTTCTAATTGAGTAGAGAATGCATGAATGATTGATGTTGATTGATCCAATCTAGTTGAAGGAATCTCAATGCTTCACTATTTTACATATTATTTTAATTCCCATCATTATTTCCGATAATTTATTAATTTTTTATGCAATAAACAAATTCCCTTAATCAAATTCATGAGAATCCTAAGTTTTTGAACCCCTTGAATCACTTTTTCATCTCCATGTGGATACGACACCCCAAAACTACACTACAACACCGCGTAACTCTTTGTGCATAATCAAAAGTTATCTAATGAATTTATAGTTTTTGTTGGTTTGCTTGTGTATTTAGTAAATAGTTTTGTTGGGGACGAGCAAGAGTTTAAGACGGTGGGTAGTTGATAAATGCATTTTATGCACTTATTCGGGCTTCCATTATTATTTATTTATTGTTGATTGAGAGGAATAACTACTTAATTATATGTAAATTATGTTAATTCTTGGATGCAATTGAATTATAAAAGGGTGTTTTGGAGCTTAATTGAAGTTAACTTAGAGTAATTGAAAAATAACCGAAATGCACATGGTCAATTAGAAGAGTCAATATAGCATTAGGAAGAAACTCACAAATATCGTGAGTTAAACTCGACAATTAAAAAGTTTGAGCACTACATTGCAAACTTTCAAGACTTGCATGAGATCAATTATTAAGGATTTTGGAATGATGAGGATTGAATTGTGAAGATATATAGATGAAGGGCTGAAAATGCAATTGAGAAGGAACTCAAACCTAACCCAGAGAAGAAATTAGGAACCAAAAGTTGAAGTGATGCAAAATGTTTCACACGTAAGAATTGTGTAAAAATGTAACATGATGTAAAATAAAAATATTTCTTTATTTAAAAACAGTTGGACAACATTTTGTGAGGATTAATTCTATCTAGCGCCAATAGTGCTAGAGCACTAGTTTAAGTGGTCACACTTGATAAGTCTAAGTAAATGGATCATTTGACTTTGTATTTAAATAAATATATTATTTAATAATATATAGTTGCCATTTAGACTGGTGCGAAGTATCGTGGGACTGAATAATATTACTCTTTTGATAAATAATTTGTCGTTTTAGGTTGTTCATTTAATTTTTCCATAATAAAACAAGACTGGTTGGACTAAATAGTGGGCTAGACTATTTGGGCCTTTTTCAGGTTCCCAATTTTAATTGGGGTACTTACAAAAATACCCTTAAAATTAGGGATGTTTTGAAAAATCATATGAAATGTTTTTAGAAAGTAAAAAATACTGTGTAAAATGAAAAAGTGACACAATATCACTTTTTTTTATAAAAAAAATGTCACTTTTTTACTTTTTTTATAAAAAAGTGACACAAACTAAAAAAAAGTGACAAATACCAAAATAGTACCAATCCACATGCTGATTAAAAAGTGATGTTTGTTACTAAAAAAAGTGACAAACAATAAAAAATGTGATAGAAAAAAGTGAAACACTAAAAAAGTGACATGAATTAAAAAATAATGACAAAACGTTCTAAAAAGTGATAAAAGTTAAAAAAACTGCAAACATTCGAAAAAGTGACAAAACACGAATCGAAAACATTCGAAAAAGTGACGAATTCAAAAAAGTTGCATAAATTAAAAGAAGTTTACAATAAAAAGGTGCTAGACGATTAAAAAAAAGTGACACTCCGCCATTCTGATGAAAGAATCTGAGGCAAAGCATTAAGGTTTGATGTGAATATCACTCTAAATGATGAACTGACTTTTAAATAGGAATATCGATTTCACTACTAGAAAAAAAAATCCTTCTCAACCCATAATCAGATCTAGAATCCCACCAAAATCTTCTGAACTGTAAATAAACGTTCACCAATAGAATTCAAGCTACAGTTCATAGTAATACATCAAAAATCTTGCAATCTTTTAGCTATACACCATAAATACCTCCAACACAGATAAAGGGTGTGCTTTACTTCCGTCTGCTGCCTCCATGTGTGCTAATCGACCCCCCCTTTAGATGTGATGTCGGGTTGGGAATTAGCTGGAATTGGATCAATTTTTGCAATCGCGATGGGCTTTGGGAGATTAGGGTTCGTTCTTCACTTCAACGATTTGAAGGTTGTGTTTTGATTTTTAGAAGAAATCGTTTTCAAAGCAAGCAATTCTTCACATGGCAAAGACAATACAGTAATGATAGTTTCAATTAGTTTTACAGTATTAATCTAAAAATACTTTTAAAATTAGAGATGTTTTCAAAAATCATATGAAACGTTTTTAGGAAGTAAAAAATACTGTGTAAAATAAAAAAGTGACATAAAATAATGTCACTTTTTTATTTTTATTTTTTAAAAAGTGACACAAACTAAAATAAAAAGTGACAAAATTAAAAAAAAGTGAAAAATATCGAAATAGTACCATTCATTTGTGCAACACCGTTAATCACGTTCTTAAAATAATAACCATATTCAGGCCAATCCACATGCTGATTATGTTAGGAAAACATAACATATTATTTTAATTTTTTATCTTCTTAAAAAGTAACAAAAACTTAAAAAGTGACAAAAAACTAAAAAAAGTGACAAATTCAAGAAATCAACCTCATGCTGGTGGCTTTCTTGCAAGCTGATTTCTCTCACCGAGGGGTGTTTGAACACCCACACCTATGCACAAAAGTGACAAAATTCAAAAAATTGACAAATTTCAAAAAACTGACACAAATTAAAAGCAGTTATGCATATTAAAAGGGGGACATACAATAAAAAAAAGTGACAAATACTCAAAAAGTGACATTTCACAAAAAGGTGACAAACTCAAAAAAATGATGAAAAAAAAAAAGTGACAATCACTTAAAAGTACCGAAATTCAAAAAAAAAAATGTTATTGCCTACACTAAACTCACTTTTTTCCAAAGACAATGAAATGTGATGGAAGACACATTTTTGAAATAGGAATCTGTTTTTCTTTCAACTAGAACCATCAAGTGTGGGTTTTTAGCTTTAACCCCTTCGGAGGTCAAGTCCAGACTCCTCCTGGGCTCTACAAGAAAAAGAAACTCATCAACTTCAAACCCTTGTCCCAGATCTTATTAATCAGATTGTATCCATTGCAAAATCTTTCTTGTTAGCTAGTGTATCCATATATCTTCTCCTCTTTTTGTGTGTGCGCAATGTAAAGTCTATCCTAAACGCACGTCGGATCAGAGAAATGCAACCGGATCAACGTATGGAGTCGTGGATTTTATGTTCTTGTTCAGAAATGGTGTGATGAAGGGTGGTTGTGAAGATTTCAAGGTTTTTGAAGAGATTTTCTTGTTCAGATTGAGATAGTATGCTAGGATGATCATTGATGGAAGTCATTGTGGAATGTGTTGATAGAAATTAAAGAATTAATTGTTGAAGGAGAAGTGGACCGTATTCAGTGTGGGAGATTTTGGAGTTTTGGGATTTGTTTTAGTTTAGGGCTTAATTAATACGGGGATTTATGTAATGTTTAATTAATTTAGGGTATTAATCTAATTGGGTCAATTTTTAGAGTATTAGGCCTAATTTCCTCATTTTAATTTGGTTCAAAGATTAATGAAGTCAACTTATATTCATAATGTCACAAACTAAAGAGGAAAGAGACGGAAAAAAAAAAAAAAGAGTCAATAGACTTGAATATATTTTGTTAAGAACCAAAATCCTATATTTATAGGGAAGAATTAGGGTTGCAAAGGGTACAATAATAATTCATAAATACTACTTTATTTACAACACCCCGCTTGAATGATTATTTACACAACTGTCTCGTCAAAAACATTGTTTGGCAGAAACATGATGGGATAAAAACACAAAACAAATAAAAATATTTGGAGTAATAAAATATCGCCTCATTAAAATCTTGTTAAGAAAACCCAATGAGATAAAATTTGAGCAAAAAAAAAAAAAAAAAGTACAGCTGCTATCCATGCTATCATTTCTTCTATCGATATGATTGGATGAATTTATTCTTATATCCTCATCTTTTATAATATAAAGTAGTTTACCATGTACAAAAGTGTTGTTGACAAATTTTCCTTTCAATTCTATTTATTTTCTATAATAACATAACTTTATGAAAGATCTTGACTTTTAATATTTCTAAACTTGACCTCTTCTGGAGTTTTATAATTAGCTATGTTTATATGTTCTCCAAAAATATACGCATCCTAAATAGGAACATTTCATTACATGCTCCATTTTCTTTTGGAGAATTTTTTTAGAATCGAACATATTCACACTTCAAGCGTGCCATAGATATATTAGATATAATATTAATGAATTGTCCTTCCAGGACGAGAATTCGAGTTGGAGCATTTAAAATTATTGTGTGAGATATTGTTAATCTTTTTTTATCAATGTATGCATCTAAATAAATTATTTTAAAAACTTTCGATTCAGATTATCTTTTTAAGGATCTAGATAATACAATGATTTATTATGTATATTATTTTCAACTACTTACTTTCTCCATCCAATAATGAGATAATTTGTCATTCAAATTGATAATTAACAAACCACGTTATAATTATATACCATACATTATGGCTTGGGATATTATATAAAGGGTTCAAATTAGATTTATTCTCAATATTCTTTTCTTTCCATATCAGTACATTTCGGTAGATCAATTGTACACATTACACTATAAAAATAATAAGCCGAAAAATTTAGCTCTGACCATAAATCAAATATAGCGAAAAAAAGCTTTGATATTTGCATGATGCTAATAGCATTTTCCTAAATAGATATGTGAAGCATTTTGTTCTCAATAGTAATAATTTTTAAATTAATTGAAATCATTTAAAAAGTATAGTTAAATCATTTATCACCATTCCGACTAACACTTATAAAAATGTTGAAATTTAAGTTTCACTAGTATTTACACACCACACCGTCTTGATTGTATAATCTAAAAATTATACTCACAATATAAATTCAGGAAAGTAATCTCTCAAACTCCAGGTTGCGAATAACATGTGATCATCTAGTAGATGTATCATATTTATTAGATACTCAATATATTTAGATGGTCAACATGGAGGGTGACGATGCCACATATATCACCATAATTAATATTTAAGATTATAAGGATTTAATTCCAATATTAGCTAGTAGATTAATGACTAGTTTATGATATAGAGAGCCATTATTATACGTGAATTCGTTGGATTGAAGAATCTCCTGATTGTTCATAAATATTCATTTGACTTCCCATTTTACATTATTATTGATCCAATGATGATAAAGATGCCAACAATATAATATTAGAGTTATTGAACTTTTGGTTCAATACAATGTTTATTTTAATTGTAGTATAGTGTGTCAATTAAGAAAATATTGTTGAAAACTTTGTAGATTTCTCTTGATTTAGTGGAGAACTAATTATTACCAATAATAAGTTTTTTCCTCCGTACCACAGAATATTGATTTTTTTTAATAGAGATTTCATAAAATATCAAATCAAATCTTCGTTTATATAGTTGGGTTATGTTTCTTTAGGAACATCACCACAATTTTCTTCATATTAAATGCTTCTTTATGAGTAATATGTCAATATTCCAAAACTATAATAGCATGGTTGTAAGGAATCCGAGTCATAATTATCTAAACCAGCACTGTACACTAATTTAGACCAATTAAGCATTCGTTGTTGAGGTTTTATGGACACTGGATTGAGTTGATTATACTTTCACGTTATGCCCCCCCCCCTCTCTCTCTCTCTCTCTCTCTCTCTCTCTCTCTCTTTTTCGTTGTGAGATTATATAATGTGTGGATAATCGATCGACCCTAGAGCAAGACAACATAAATTTTTTTGTATATTCACCTTTGTAATTACATTGACATAAAATGCAAAATTATGGTTTTACATCTCGTCAAGGACTTTGAAAACTTGAAGTCTTCATATATTTGCTTTTGATATTCACCTTTATTGATTCCAACGAGTTTGTTCTATAGTTATTATCAACCTCGTGCTATTGATCTCATGATTTCCCTCCTCGCCAAGACAATGTTATCCACCATACAAAAGCAAGTAAATGAAAATAAAGCAAATTTTCAAACACATGGGCATAGTATTGCTTTCCATCACTCTTTAAAATATAAGTTCTTTGAACTTAATCTCAAGTGTTATTTTTCTTTTACTGTGCTTGCAAAGTGTGGCGTATATAAAGAAATAGTGACTTTGCACATCGATATCATTTAAGTATATGTATAAGTAAACTTTGTGTTCAATCTCCAAACACTTAAATGGACACTTAATTTCAATAACTTAGAATTAACCACCTCGTTTGGTCAAAATACGATTATATTATAAGTGATTATTTTTTATTCATAATAAGTAGAGATCAATGGTCAAAAGAAGATAAATTTCACCAGTGGTGATCGAAATTTCAGCAAAATATCAATAGGGTCACTAGATTATTTTTTTCTCAATTTTATCGTTGAATTTCAATTTTGTTTCAAATTATGTCACTAAATCTTAATTTAATTTCAATTTCACCATTTTGTCACGTGATGTTTTGTCAAAACTGAAATTCTTTAATTAACAACCATACTACAATGGATTACTGTGCGACATGTCAATTTATCACTGAGCCATATTATAGAAGTGTTAAGAAAATCTTTTGCTCTAAACATATTAACATTTGCACTTTCGTTTCTAGGGTACCACGTAGAGATTATGTTGACCTCGAAAATAGGTGAGTACACGTGGTCAACACATCATGGCTCCACTCACGTTCGTGTGTCAAATTTCTACATACTTGGATGAATGTTACATGCATGTGGCCTCTTCGACAGTGGGAAGGCAGTTGCGAGCACTCTGACGCTCAAGTTAGTCAACAATATATTTGAGTGTGTGATAGACAATGGACAAAAGTTTAAGTATGTATTTAAATCCACATTAAAGAGATTTTATCAAACAATGTTACCATTGAAGGTGTAAAATTGCATTGCTTTTGGATGATATCAAGTGTGAGGTTTTATAATAGAAGAGAAAAAGTGGTTACGGGTAGACGTGTGTCACATGGTCTCATCTTAATGACTCAATCATAAGCATCAAATCCAATTGTATGGCCACCTTATATCCTTGGCCTGCCATCTGAAAAGTATACTAATGAGTATCTACTGTGAAGCTGCCAAAACAATCACATGTATGAAAGATCTTTAAGATGAAGCGATGTCATGGAAGATGCATTGTGAAATAAGGGCTCGTTGCTTAAAAACTTTATTATAGTAACCCGTGACACCTTGCTTCAAACACAGAGGTTTGACCTCTTAACATGTCACTTAGGCTCAGGTTTTTAATTCATTTCTACCTCTATCCTCGATTTTCTTAATTAAGCTAGGTAGGCGATGTGACATGGAGTATGGGAAAATGAGATGGATAAAAGGGTTGGTACTACATGATGCCCTATAGTGCCCATTCCTCCATTGTCAGCCTCCCTAGTTCAATCAAACACTGGAAGGAGAGCTTATTCTTGGCCTAGGATAGAGGCATCAATAGAGATGCAGCCTCAACTCTCTCCATGCCAACTCATTACGCCCATGCATTGAGTTCTACTTGTCGAAGTGATAGTTATGATGTATCTACTGTTAACACATGCATTTCTTAATTTCTTTGTATGTTTTGCTTGTCTATGTATCTTTTTACTAGTAGTGGTCTACGATCGCCTCTATTCATGTGATCCATCATCACATCCATAACGATTTCATTTTTTTATCAACTCTACCAGCTTATCGTAGGTGACTGAACTCTTGTTGCAAGCATCCCTTTGAAATAGGGTGTTCATGTTGAGTCATTTCTTGAGGGCAGATAGAGCCTTGCATTAGATATGTCCTCGCAGTAGATGAATCCATCAGTGAAGCAAGTCAAGGGTGTGTTTGAGTTATATTATTTTAAAAGAATGTATTCTGGAATAGTAGATTAATGTAGAATGTGTGGTGAAAAAGAAGGAAAATTTATTGATGTGATGAAAAATATTATTTTATTGAAAAATGAATGGTTGAAAATGAAAATTTTAATGTGTACCAAACAGAGATTAAGTAACTCTTCAGTAACTTATCGACTACTCGCCTCATGACATGGATGCATTGACCTTGAAGACATGAACAATGTGAGGAACTGCCTTTTTAGATCCAATGAGAGATCTTAATACTTCTGGATTGGAGCAGTTTATACCACCTCTCTATCCCTTTGATGGAGGCTAAGTGAAAATATCTACACTCCAAAGTTGGGAAAAGTCCTCTTAAGCCCATTTCCAAGGTGATGTTCTTAGAAGCATCCATTTTATTTCATTTTTTTCTTTCTTTTAATTTTAGTTTTAAAATTATTTTATATTAAAATTGTAATGTTACCATTTTATTCTTTACATATTTTGTGATATTCAATTTTTCTGGTCAATTAATGATCATTCATTTGTCTTTATGCTATGACGTAAAAAAAAATTGAGATTGTGAGCGATTCAGAAGAAAGATTTGGATAAAGTCCACGATAAAATGGAAAGTAGTCGACGGCAATTCTCCCTTTGTTTAATTCCAATCTTTCTCAAATGTGTGATAATTTAAAATATGACGCCACGTGGACAGATGCGCGTTAAACGGATGCAAACCTATTTATAATCCAGTCTTTATTCTTCATTTCTGTTCCGCCTATTCTCTCTCTAGAATTCTCACTCCATCACAAACCCTACACCCTAATTTTCTAGATTACATTCAATTAATCCCAGATTTTTCAAACAATTTTTCTGTGTTATTGTGAAACGTTAATTTTCCAGAGATGGCGAGTACCACCACAAGCAATGTTTATGCCCACGTCATCGAGGACGTCATGAACAAGTGCCGCGATGAGTTCATCGACAACGGTGGTCCTGGCGAGAGTGTTCTCAATGAGCTCCAAGCAGTAATAATTTCTTTTACTTTGATTTAGTTCTAATTATTTTTTGGTCTGGCTAAAAGAACTTGTTGCTTGTTTATTGATTTTGGGCGTTTTTTTTTTAGAAAATACTAAATTTTGAACACTGTTTGTGAATCGAATTTTTTGGTTAATTTGATTTGTGGGCTTGTATATGATTAATGTTTGGGTTTTGTAAGAATTGGATCGGTTGAGGTGGAATTTAAGGTTGATGGTGAGTTTGTTGGTGGATTTTATAGTTGTGGGAGTTGAAGATGATGCAAGCGGGGGCAATTGTGGGCCCCATAAACAGGTCTGCAACACAAAAGGCCGCACCTGGGGGGCCCATTCCTCCGAATCCTGTGCATGACCTCAATGTTCCCTATGAAGGGACCGAGGAGTACGAAACTCCCACTTCTGATTTACTTTTTCCTCCGGTGAGCAATTCAGTTTTCCATTTTGTGCATCCATAATGTGAAAAGTCAAGTTAAAGATAAAATTCTCTTATATATAATAATTAACAAACGAAATTTCTTGTTTGGTGCACATAGACTCCGTTACAGACCCCATTGCCAGGGACGGCCCAGACTCCGTTGCCTGGCTCTGCCCAGACTCCGTTGCCTGGGACGGCCCAGACTCCTCTCACTGGAATGTCCGACAGCAGTTCGTTGTATAACATTCATACTGGTGGAACCCCAATAACCCCAGATGAGTATTCATCTTTGAATGACAATGGTGGGATTCCCAGCATGAAAGCTGGATCTTCGAGACCTAGCTCCTATATGGTATCTTGCATTATCTTTTCTTCATCCTTTTCTTTTTGGGATAGATAAAACTTTTCTTCGGAATCTTGAGTTGAGATATTTTGTTTCTGAGATATTTTTGTCCACCTATTCTTTAAATCTGCATAGAGGTTTAAACCTGGTTGTTTTAATAGTTAATTTTGCATGATATAGTAAACCTTTATTCTGAAATTAGATGATGAATGTATTTTTATTTTTATTTATTTATTTGTTTTTTATGGTAGAAGTTAAATTTTATCTTTTACTCATACAGCACGCACCTTCACCTTGGTTGAATCAAAGGCCTCCTCTTGATGTGAATGTTGGTAAGTAAACGCACAAAAGCTGGTTACACTGTTTTAATGATTCTTTTTCCTTCTAAACATTAATTGTTATTGGCAGCTTATGTCGAAGGCCGGGAAGAGGGTGAGAGGAGAGCAGCCCCTCATCTTCCTTCAACACAGGTGACTATTATTCGTGGTTCAGGTTGACATTTATTGAGAACTGTGGTGCATTTGTTGTGCTAATATAGGCTCTCATTTGCACGAGATTCATGATTTTTTTATTTTTTTTTTTTCATTTTTTTCATTTCATGCTTTTTGCTTTTTAAGAAACTAATAAACTCACATGTAACAAAGACATACATATTTGAGGAAAGGAATTGGAACCTAGGTGCAGGATATGCGAAGGCGATTTAGATAAATGGTGTTTGATCTCTATCTAATCATCTCCTAGCTTGGATCTAACTACTTAAGTTTGTTAAGCTAATGCAAAATCTGCTATCATTTCCAGTGAAGGAGAAAAGAGGAAAACAACAGAATATGATATATGGCATAGTATTGAAAAGATGAATGATTGCCTAAATGCTCAGTAAAAGTTAGTATGGAATTTGTCCCATTACACGATTGAATTTTTGTAGTATGGAATTTGTCCCATTACTGGATTGAATTTTTGTTGTGCCATACTAGTTATTATAGTCCAA
The DNA here is from genome assembly GCA_019097785.1 of Fraxinus excelsior. Lineage (NCBI taxonomy): Eukaryota > Viridiplantae > Streptophyta > Magnoliopsida > Lamiales > Oleaceae > Fraxinus > Fraxinus excelsior. The sequence goes on along the minus strand of CM032627.1, from coordinate 11,571,325 downwards.
ATTGTTATGATTCAAGCAAACTTGTAAATAGGTTACTTGTTAAAGAGCTGTTTTTCCACATGTTTGGCAAGTATCACTTTGCAATAAGGTTAATGATCCAGTGGCTTTTGAAGCATAAAGGAAATTGAGGGTGTTCACTGCTGTTGCTTTGCAGTTAACAATCTTAGGGCCTATTTGATTGGCCAATTTTTTCCATGAAAAATGGAATCCAAATTCCATTTCCCACTTTTAGCTTGTTTGATAGCTTTCTTACCTTTTTTTTTTCCATGGAATGAAAACAAATTTTATGGACAACTGTAAATTTTTTTCCCATTTAATGGACAATTTCCATGAAAAATAAAGCTAAACGAACACAAAAAGATCCAAAATTTCAACATTTTTCAGGTGAAAAATTATACTAATCAAATATAATTAATTGACAATTCTCAAGATAACAATTCTAGGCAATTGAATTCCCTGAAATTCATTTTCTTTCAATCCAAATTTCATTCTTGCAATCAAATGGGCCCTTACTGTATTATGGAGAAAATTGAGATAATTTGATCGGATTTCCATCTTTAGATGTACTGATTCAAAAGAACAATATATTAGGTAATTTGGTCTCGTGAGAAATTGAGATGCCTGACCAAAAAGGAAAAAAGACAAAAGGCATGAGAAAATGAGTTGCACGCGTGAGAGATCGAGAAAGACCTATGTGACGATCTCTTGTTCAAAGTGCTGCTTTTGCTTTCAGTGCTCATGTTGAAAGCTTTAGCTTTTAATGCGGCACTTCCTAAATCAACCTCCTCCCTCAATGATAGAGGCTACAAAATTTCTTTCCTCTTCTTACCTGGTGAGAAAAATTCATCAATTTCTTTTATCATTTTCTACTTTCTCAATCAGGATTCTACCAGTTCAGATTTTTCTCTCAGTGCCTTCTCTATGGTTATTCAAGTCTTTTTTACTCTTACTGATTCCACGAAAATCCAGATTTACAACGTGAATTTCCTTAACAAAGAATGGACAAATATGACCAAAACTGCTCTCCAAAAACTTAGATGTACGGTATTCAGTGTTCTGAAAAACGTAAAGCTTGATGAAGCCTGGAGGCCAAGCTTTGGCCTAGGCGTAAAAATGCATTTCTTATTTTAATATTATTTAATAATTAAAGAAAAAAGCGTAAAAAACGGTAAAAAAGCGCGTCTAGGCGAAAAAAAAAAAAATGGTTCAAAGTGCCTAGGCGCCACTTTTTAGAACACTGACTATAGTGCATGATTGCAATATTCATTGATATGTGTAAACTACATTACAGTTTTTGACATTTGCTATAAGAAAATAAATCAAAGTTTGTTTTCTTGTTTTCTATGGACACCACTGTCCATGGTGACAATGAATATGGACTTAATAGCTTAGGAGATTGAAGAGGCTTCAAAGTTATTTCTCTGCCCAAAGTGAAGAGCCTGCACAATCATGTGTCATTGTGTAGCTTCATCTCTAAATATCTATTTTAGGTGCAAGTTTAATCAGCTTGATGATATTGGGATTTTTGATAACCTTTGTTTTTCTCATTGACAATGGACATCACCATTCGTGGTGCCAATAGTTTCACGTGGAGTTGAAGTTCTGGACTTTATCCCTCTGCGTAGATTGAAGAGCTCTCACAATTCTTTGTTACTGAGTAACTTCATCTCTAAATAGTTATTTTATGTGCAAATTGTAATTTTCTCAATGGCAATGAGTCCATTCTGCTTCATTTTCTATTCAAATTTAAGAAACAAATAAAGTGCATCTAAGACAATGTGTAGACAATTTATTATGTAACTTTGTTTAAAAGAGCTCAAACTTTGTGTTATTGAGTAACTTCAACTCTAATATCCATTTTATCTGTGCATGTAATTTTCTCAATGGCAGTGACTTTCGTATTGCTTCATTTTTCAGTCATAATTTTAAAGAACTAATAATATGTGCATCAAAAGCTTCATGCAATCCTTAGACAATTTTGTATGTTACCATTGTTAAAAAGGCTTAATGAATTGGCACACCTTACCTCTGTGAGGCATAAGATTTGAGGCAATTGAAGTTTAAGTTTCAACACAAACCAATTAAACAATTCAATAGATTATAAAAGTACAAAGTTATATTCATGATAGTCATAAACCATATTGAATTAACAAAATGAAAATCTAACTTGTACCCAAACATAAAATAGACCAATAAAGTAGAAAAAAATAATTTCTTAAATTAGTAATAATAACATAACAAAATTGTAATATACTAATAGGAGTAGAAACATACTAGAAGTCTCTGTTATTGTCCTAATCACTATCAATTTCTTCTCATTCTTTGACATCATTTTTCACTTGCAATGGTGCCTTCTCCTCCCCCTCCAAAGAAAACAAAAAACTCATTAAAAGTTCGAGGTAATAAAAGTAGAGCCTAAAAAGTTGAGGCGAGTTGTAGAAAGTCCAGAAAAGGCAGGTTCATCCCGGGGTTGGGTTGGGGGTGCTAAAATTAAAAATACACTCAGATATTTCTAAAACATCTCTCCCTCTTAATTATTGGAGAGCACTCTGTGCGGCATGGTTTGTACCTTGGTGCCAGACACATTGTCAATCTTGCCAGTTATGTATAGGCAGCGGGGGAGAAGATAAGAAGCAGGCATTATATTTTAAAGCCTTTGCATAAAGTCAAATCTCTTTTATGTCCAGTACATATTTCACGTCAAACCTAGATCCCTTATTATTCCTGGATTTATATGACTGGAAGATGATGGAGTACAAACTTCATATCTATTACTCACGGCAGATTCTTGAAATAGAGAGAAGGGTGGGTTAGCCACATACCATCTAATGGTAATTTAATAGTTGGTATATGCTACTAAATTTCTTATAGAGAAAAAAAAAAAAAAAAAAAAAATCTGGCAAGCTTATTCCAACTATTAAATTATCATTAATCTTGACATAATGAGCATTTCTATTTTAGTTTATACAGCAATGCCAGAATTTGCTTCCCTTTTTAATTGAAAATGTGATTATGTTCTGTTCAATAACGAATGTCCAACTTAATTAGAAGAGATCGAAACCAACAGTTTCTTTAAGCCAATATATTATGTTATGATTATTAAACCGGTGCTCAGTTACCTTCAGCATCATCAAAGCTAAGTTCATTACAATTTTGGGAATCAGAAAGAGAGAAAATTAACCATTGCTTAGAACAGCAGCAGAGGAAGGAAAAATAATAAGAGAAGTTAGATGCGTCATTTCCTAGCGTCTGATCTTTTGAATATGGTAGCACAATAAGTTTTTGAATTTGCTCACCAAATGACAGTGCGGAATCAATGATGCGAGGATGCAACCATTGAAAAAGAAAACTTGGTGGTAAATAATTATTCTTAGGTCAAGCAACTATGATTGAAATGAAATTTTATTGTGGACGTGGCTAAATTTGTTAGGGTTTTTGGAAGATTCATTTGAATGTGTTTGTGATGGAATTGTATTCACCGACGGACAGTTCCTGAAAACTGGGAAGAGAGCTGCTCTTCTTTATAAATCTTTTTTGTTCCCTTTTTACGATAAATAAGTTTAAAGATTAATTCTGTCATCCAAGGTGCTTATAAGGGAAATTATCATCTTCAGCTTATGTTTTCACATAAAGAATTTCCTTCTACTGTTATTCTTTTAATTATGCTATTCTGGGCATCGCAGGATTTCTTCACAATGCCTTCTGGAAAGAGAAAGAGGGAAGACTTTCCTTCACAACAGAACACTGGTGGATACATCCCACAGCAAGATGGAGCTGGAGATATGATATCAGATGATATGATGGTAGAACTTTTTCTTTCTGATTCCTTATCAATTTAAATGGATCCCTGATGTTCCATATGGCCAAAATATTATTACTGGCCTTTCAGAAGAATGCATAGTTCCTTAGGAAACTTGTAGGTAATAACCTAAAGACCATTGACCTACATCCTTGCTAATTCAGGATAATATCTAGATCTCGTCTTTCCCTATTTAACACTTTATTGTTATTGTGGTATAATAATTGAAGCTTAATAAAATGCATTTTCTCAATCTTTTGGCAAATTAATGACACATTACCTACATCCTAATTCAGGATAATTTCTAGATCTCTCTCATTTCCCTGTAGATTTAATCATTCAAAATACTAATTGTTAAATATTATCATAATGCTATTCGACTGATTATGCACTTATCTGTTTATCATTGAAGCTTAATTAAGCACACCTTCTCAATCTTTTGGAAAATTGATGACATGCTTTGTAACTTGTCCTGAGGTGGCCTGTCAAGTCACCATTTTCTTCTTGCTTTAGTATTTGCTGTTGTTAGTGGTTTCTGGTTTGTTTTCAGATATTTTGAGTAAGCTAGACACTGTGTTTTGTGAATTTTAACTTTTTGAAGATGGTCAACCAGAAATTATTCACGATGCTAGCCTTGGAAATGATTGAAACTTTCAGATGAACTTTTTCCTTATAGTGTCTTGTTTTAAATGCTATGAACTCCTGAATTTATCTCCACCTTTGCAGCACAGAAAGTATATTTTTTCAATTTATTTGTTTTCATTTCTTGAGCTTTTTGTAAATAGCGGTCTTCCCTATGAAAAGAAGGATGCGCCTATTGATTTCTCAGTATTTACTTCATGACAAATTGTCCTTTACTTGATTATCATCGTTCTTGAGAAACAGCCAGACTATATTAGACATTAATTAAATAAATTGGTTTCTTAACCCCTAGAGTTCTTAGTATTGTAGTTCAATCCATTGGAAACTGCCCTGTCAAGTGGGAATATAAAAAGCTTGGTTGTACAGAGAGTGGATGCTCCAAAAGTCAGTTCTATGCCTCATAGGTCTAGAACACGGGCAACAAAAGCATAGAGCCTTGATGGAAACTCGTCAGTTGCTATTGAAATGCATAGCATCTCTCTCTGAAACATGAAAAGTTGAAAATAGGAAAACACTAGAACAAATGATAAAGGGGCCAAAAAAAAAAAAAGAGAAAAGAGAAAAAAAGAAAAGAAAGGAACCTATGTTGATTGCATTATTATGGGGGTTATTATCTCTTTACGTGCTTTATGCTAAACATCCTTGGAACATTTGCATAGGAGGAGAGAGGGGAGAAACAATGATATGTTATGATGCAGAGGTTTTGAGGCTTAGGCCTTCTTTGTGGAGAGCTTACTTTTGTAGGCTCTTAGTGTGCTTGGGTGGTGCTTCGTCTGTAGTTCTTTTAATGACTTATCTCCTTATGGGATGGATGGAAACATAAATTAGTTGCTTGGCGGTTAGTTTGATTGGCTTTGTATTGTACTTACAGGTCAGATGTACCCTTAGATGGGTTTACGTGTTTTAACCTTCAATGATATTTTTTTTATCTTCTCTATTTCTGTATCTTTATAAATTGCTTCATGGTCATTTGACAGGTAGATCAAGGGAGCAGCAGTCAGCTTTTTTTGGTAAATGCTACCCCACAGATGGTTGTTCAAAGGGAAGGACTGTCTTCTAGGATTCCTCAGTTGGATGGTCCCATGCCTGACCCATACGATGACATGCTTTCTACGCCTAATGTTAGTTTTGCTTCTTTGTATTTGAAATGTATGTTTTTGTGCATCTCAAATGTGGATAGCATGGAGTGGTGTAATGTTGTTTTCACTAGGCGGATCTTTTGTATATTTGTGATTATGGTCTATGGCATGTGCCTTTCATTTGACTGCATTTTTCTTTTGACACATGTTTTTTCCTAGTTTTATGACTAACCACTCAGCTTTTATGATGTGTATCTATTACTGTTTCTGTTGCTAAGCGCCTATGTGTTGGTTTTCAGATGGCTATGTCATTATTGAAGAATAAAAAATTTATAATGAAGGTTAAGTGCCTTTGGCTAGTGATTGGAAGGTTTGCACAAAGTATTTTTTGGAAGAACTTTTTACATTCCGTTAAAGCTTTGGAGAATGCTGAATTTTGTTGAAAAGGAACGCCAAAAACAATTTAACGAAGCAAATATCTGTTGTCTCTTAACTATAAATATGATACGAATGACACTTAACTATTACTTAAGTTTATTGAATTGTTCTTTGAAAAAATGAAGCATATGCTAATTATAAAAGGGCCTCAATTGACTAAGCAAGTTCTGTCATTAGCTTGGATGCCAAATTCTATCTCTTTAATGGAAGTGTAACATTTGTGACCGTTCATTATCAATTTTCCACTGTTAAAATGGGTGAAATTATTGATTTTTTTTTGGCCTCTTCTACATTAACTTTGAGACAATTCAACATCTAGCCACATGACATGTTGATTTTTATTTGAAGATAAAGGATTCCAACAGTAATTCTTCTTATTTGTTTGCTTTGATCTTTCATTTTCTTGATCTGTATTTAATAAAAAGAGATGTAATTTTGGAAAACTTCATGTCATATATTAATTATTGTTTGAAGATAAAAAATTTAAGCTGTAACGCTTTTTAGTCTGCTTTTTGCATTTTTCAAAATTCCTTTTTAATCGTTGCATATGTCATTTCGTAATGAACTTGCCATGTCTCATGAAACTCTTGCACCACTCTAGCTTAGCAAGATTAATAGCATGCTTGAATAAGCTTAAAAAGTTTATTTAGAAGTGAATAAGTACATTTTATAATAATTAATTCTATTTATTGGTCAAAGTTGGGCAATCTTAAACTCCAGAAAAGAAATCCTATCCAAACATGTTTGGAATTAAACTGTACTTGAAGTAACTTTTATTTACTTTTAAGCTTCGCCAAACTTGTTCCTGCCCTCCATTGCTATTAAATTTAATTTGCCTTTTAACTTTAAAAGTTGACACTATCAATTGGAACCCTACTTGGAGGACTTGGAAATTTCAGACATGAATGCCTTCAAATTTACGTGTCTTTGATTTATCACATGGAACTGGTATTGGTCAAGGATATATTTGCTCTAGAAATGGCACATCCCTGGAATTTTAGTATTTACATAAGTGGTTTCTCTGGCTTTCAGTTGTATGTTCTGAGATGCTTCACAATGCTTTGCCTTTTAAAGCCATTTCCTTTTTTAATGTCACAGATGAAATTTGATTCTATCATCTAAATGTGGAGTGGATAAGAAGTCTATGAATCTCTTTTTACTGATTAGCTCCCAAAACTTTGAATTCTGTTCAAGTTAAATTAAATGCTGTGGAAACAATTTGAGAGTTTTGATCGTCACTTGATCAACTAAATATTAAAAAACTGTGTGCTTGGTGGTTAAAGAGCAGTAAATGGTTCGTTGTTATTGTAATGGCTGATAATAATATTATTCAGCGTGCTTCATTTCAATTGAGCTGTGCATATCCTGATCAGGATCTCTCATATGCACGCTACCATTTCATCTTAATCATTTCATTTTTCACTAGGACCGATACAAATTTATTTTCTTTTCATTTATGTAACTGTAATATGTTCCTTTTTTAACATGATGAGGCTCAATGGAAGTTCTTTGACTTACCTGGCTGCTTTATTGTGAACTGAAGATATACAATTATCAAGGTGTTGCCAATGAAGACTACAATATTGTGAACACGCCCGCACCGCATGGTATAATTCTTCATCTATCTTGCACCATGTGATATGTCAAAGTATTCATGCTCTTATTTATGCAGTTCGTTAGTTAGTTATCTAGAGGGGGTCAATGAATATAAAATTAAGCAAATTCTTAAGTTTCTAATTTTTAGACTTCTGAAATCCCCGTCCAATTTCAGTGTAAGTGCAGCAGAATAAAAACTGCAAGTGCTCAGTGTCAGTGCAATGGATTCGTCTTAAAGTATTCATGCTCTTATGTTGATGCAATTTGTTTATTAGTTATCTAGACGACTAAGCAAATTCTTAAATTTCTAACAATTTTTAGACTTCTGAAATCCCCATTCAATTTCAGTGCAAGTGCAGCAAAATAAAAATTGTCAAGTGCTAATTGCATGGATATTAGGCTTTTTGAAGACCAGTATTTGTTCAGAACAGTATAAAATGTAATATATGAATCAGAACAGATGGAGACTTGCACATTGCATTTATCAATGTTTAGGTTAATGTACCTATGTCCATTGCTAAAAAGCTTCCCCTTTGGGTTTCAATAATTCAGCTATTTGAAGTCGACAACAACAGCGATCTTTATTCCTTTGGACTGTTACATCTTTAATCCTTTCTTTTCTTTGGATGGTCAGTCAAATTACTCCCTAATCTTTTGATTAAAAGGTTAGTGTTACCTACAACAACAATCCTTTTCTTTCAGTTGAAAAGATCAGTCCAACTTAAGGAGCAAAAAAACTAGTCCTTTACAGGATTACGCTTAGACGACCTACTAGAAAGAAACTGTGTGGTAGTCGAGCTCATTAAGAGCCTCATCGATAGGGTATATAGTAATTTAAGTTCAGCGGGAAATCGTAGCAATGAAGTTTATATGTGATCATTGTTTCAGCAGAGAATATGATGGCTTGAGCTCATTGTTTCATATCGTGATTTGTACAAAGTAAGTTCAAATAATTAATATCTTGGCGAAATATAACAAGAGATATGCAAGAGATGTAATAAGATATAGTGTCCAAGTGTTACTTTTTGAAGAATGTGACAATGGAGCGTAAGTGATTTGACTTGTGGATACAAAGTTCTAGTACCAATAGCTCTCAGAGATTCTTATATACTTTGAAATTAAAAGCTTATTTGTGTCAGAGAAAAAGATAGGTATTCTGCAGACTGATGATTAACAGCTTAAATACAAGACTTTTGGAATCATCTAAACCTGAGAGGTCGAATAGCGTTAAGCCTCACAGTTGTTCTGTCATCTGCATTTTTTTAGAGATGCAAGCACCGACTCCAGCTCCTGCTCCCCAGAATGACATTGCAGATGATGACGAAGACGAACCTTTGAATGAAGATGACGACGACGAATTGGATGACGTGGACCAAGGGGCGGATCTGAACACAGCACATTTGGTTCTGGCACAATTTGACAAGGTAAATGACCCAAAGAGAGTTTTCACATTTTGTTTTCCAGGGTCGTTTGATGTGTTCTCTTGCTTTTAGCTATATTATTTCTGCGATGATGATATATCTGATGGATGCTTGTTTTATAGGTTACACGTACCAAGAGCAAGTGGAAATGCACTCTGAAGGATGGCATTATGCACATAAACAACAAAGACATCCTGTTTAACAAGGTGTTTCTGTCTTAAAAATAATTCTCATTAACTATTCCTTTCGCTTGATTCTTATGCTGCTGTTCTTTACATATTGCTAGTGCATCCTTGGGAAATTTAGAATCATAATTTTTGTCGCTCTGTTTCTTCCACAGGCAACAGGAGAGTTTGACTTCTGATCTACTTACCAGATGGGCTTTTTAGTTCAGAGAAAAACCAGAGATCTCTCTTTCTTTTATTTTGTCGTCTTTGGTCTCTCTTATTAAGTGAAAACTTGAGAGGATTAGAATTGAGTCCCGTGATGCTTTTTAGAAGGTTTCCACTTGGCTATATGTACATGAAGACAGTTTTTGCTCTTATGCTCCTTGAGTACCGTGCATCTTGCCTTATGTTGAACTCATTAACGGCACACTTTCCATGACATTAATTACTCATACTAAATTCTATTTTAAGTACAGATTCGAATTTCCTTTTATTCGATTTTGTGAATTTTTATCTGACCACGCATCTTTTTACCCTTCATTTTCTGCGCTGTACTGCTCACCAGAATGGCGAGCAAGTCAGGTTGGGGTTGGTTCCTGTGTGTCTATAATGAAATATGGAATCGCAAGTAGGTTCATATTCATGAGATTAGATTGTGCATTTATCCAGTCGTTTACCATTCTGGTTATAGATGTACTTGCATGCACAAATTACAGAAAGATTTTGTTTGGCCATTTAACTTTGTGGAAATTACATAAAACAAGGTCTTTAGTTTCACGTTTTTAAAAATTAGGTTTGGACTTTCTTTTTTCATTGTTCAGATTTTTATCATTTTAATTAAACCATTAATCTTTTAAAACCCTAATTTACCAATTCCTCACCCCTTGTCTCTCTCTCCTTACCCTCCCCCTCACTCCCCTCTTCTCTCTCTCCTTACCCTCCTGTCTCTCAGAACTGCCCAGAACTGTTAAGATACATGCATCGCTAGTTGCCTCGACGGTATTCGTCGGAGATTGGTGAATGCAAAGCTGCCTTTGTGCTTGAAGCCATACTTTTCTTCTGCCTCTTTTTTTATTTCTTGCAATCATCTGAGACTCGAAATTTTTTCTTTTAGAAATGGATATTTTGAATAGAGGTTGCAATTTTTAATTCATGTTAAAAGGAATTTTGTTTCAAATCGTATAATTTTCTGTGTATCTCCATTGTTATGGCTTTTTTTCTTCGATTTGGGCACCAGAAAACTTTACGTCAAAAATTGCTTTCGTTTTGTAAAACAATTTATTCCCTTCAGTAGCAATGTTTTGTAGGTGCAAATAACAATCCGTGACCAAATGAAAAGAACAAATTAATTTGTTCCAGCTATTTGGTCACAGATTGGTATATTAGGTCATAGATACCCCATGTTTTATTGGAAACATTTGCCATGTATATCTAGAAGTCACAGACAACAAATACAAGTTCTTTAACAGTTCTTTAGGTCACATATTGGTATATCAGGTCACAGATACCCCATGCTTCACTGGAAACATTTGACATGTATATCCAGAAGTCACAGACAACAAATAAAAGTTTTTTAACAGTTCTTTAGGTCACAAATTCGTATATCAGGTCACAGATACCACATGCTTCACTGGAAACATTTGCCCTACATATACATGAGTCACAGACAACAAATACAAGTTCTTTAGGTTACATTTTCCATACCCATTTTCGTTGCATTACAGCAAAAATTTCATTTGGTTACAGTCATTGTTTACATATCAATTGATAGCTGGAACAAATTAATGGAATGTAAAAGAATATCTAAAATTATTATGTCTATGGTCTAAGTTTGACTTAATGGAACCAAACTACTGCATCTTCTACGATTGTGACCATGTCCTCCACAATTGCAATATGTATTATTGGCACCAGCAATGGAAATTGTGACCTGAACTCCAATACACTCCAACACTACGAACATAATTGTACTGTGACCGGAGATTACCACCTCCGAACTGTGACTGGTAATGTCGAATTTATTGCCAATAATTGTCAGCCTGAAGGAACTCCACTGGCCAGAATCTGAGTTTGTGACTGGATATTAATTCCTTTAAATTGTGACCTGGAAGCTCGATTGTACTGTCGTCAATATCAAATGAGAGGGAGTCCATTGAAATGAAGCCGAAATGGTATTTTATAGAGGTTATTGGGTATTTTAAGGAGTCTTAATTGCAAGCGCAATTCAGGGAATGTAATGTAACAGAAAAATCCCGGATCGATAGGATGGTGGAGCTTGATTTGTTAATATATTACAATTAATATTTAACTAAATTTTTCTTTAACTTTTATGGTTGGTTGATAGAATTTTTTCACAACGGGCTAGCCTGTGATGTAAACCTGGGCCTGGTCAGCCTGACATAGGGCTAGATGGCCTAAACCTAGTCATTGGCGTTTTATTGGGAACACTACATAACTACTACAATATAAGAATCATATTTCATAATTAACAAAATAAAAAAAATACTTTCATTACTTAGGTGGCATTTCAATTAATAATATATATAATATAATTTACAACAAAATACTCTCTCTCTCTCTCTCTCTCTCTCTCTCTCTCTCTCTCCATATAAATATATATACACACAATTGGCATACGTTACATTCCCACCCTATTATATTCACTCTATACACCCCACCCACAAACCCAAGCCCATCATATTGTAGAAATCTCCATAAATTCAAAACATTTTTTCTCTATGAAAGCTCACTCTTTCTATATGCATTTACAAACCAAATAGGTTTGCAAGCTGTGGTAATGAGGTTGCAATTGTACATAGAAAATAGATTTACGTGGTGGCAGTGACTGTGCATTGCAATGATAAACGTGCATTGAAGTTGGTTTGTAAGGTGATGGTGACAAGGTGACAACAATATTTTGGATACTGTGTGGTGATAATAGTGGTGCATTGTAGGTGATCAAATTTGTGACTAACTATGTTATCCATGATTAGATTTATTATTTGTGAACATACCTATGTTATCTATGACTTGCAGTAACCAAATGTTTCTTAATGTGTTCGTCTGTTGATATGATCCAGGATGCGCCATAATTCTCAAGATTTTGTTGATTGTTGGAGAGAGGGAATGTCCAAATTTCAGATTTCAAAGAGTTGATAAAGCTGGTCATTTACATGTTCGAGCAACGGAGTCCATAATATTGAAGAAAACAAGTCAATAGTCAAGTAACATGTTGGGGACGGAAACTGGAACGGGTTGGAAAGCACTCAAATCTTCAGTCTTAGTTTGAGACCCATTTTTGGTATAGAATACATTCGAATTTGAAGATTTTTATTTCTAGAAGATTTGTATCCCTTGAAGTATTCTTTTCAATGCATTTTGAATCACCTCATTCAGATATCGGGAGAGGAAGATATGACCAAAATACTGAACGCTGTCCGGATCCGAGAAAACTGTTTTGACGCGAATTTCTTTGTTAGACTATAATTCTACTTTATTTCCAATTTTTCAATATTTTGTAACCTAATTACGTTTTTACTAGATTTTTTAGCATTAGTATAAATATGATATTTATTTCATTGTAAAACCAAGACTATTGATAATGAATTAACGAGATTTTTCTCTCATTTGGTTCTTAAATGAACTACTGAACTTATCAAATATATTTTTATATTTGTGACGTTTAACCCTTAGAACTTATCAAATGATTAGACACCCTTTGTAGCAAAATCATGGTTCTTGTTTCCGTACATCAACGGATCCTGGGTCTAATATACCTTAGATTTTGGTTCGTGAGGCTCGGGTCAGGATTCTATCGTCTACAACCTGAATTTGGGTTTTCCCGGTGTTTTCAATTATTTTTTGTGCTTTTCACGCTGATCCCATACCCGGGTTCGCGTCAGTTGGTATCAGAGTTTGGATCTAGACTTTAGGTTATCTACCCTTTATTTTCAGTAATTTATTTTATTGTTTGAGTAAAAAAAATCAGATTTGTTATTCTTGTTTTGGGTCTTTATTTTTCATGGTATTTGCCTCTAGATTTATATTTAGTTGTTTTTTAAAAAAAGTTCAAAAAAAAAAACGTGTTACTGTTCACGTCGTTACTGTTCACGACGTGAAAAAAAAAGAGACAAAAAAAAAAGGAGTCTCTACACTTTGAACATCTAAAGGCAAAGCAAAACAAAAACGACCAAACTTTCGAGTCATTTGTTTCTTGTTCCTGGAACTTGAGTCAATTACTTCAGTCCATACATATTTGTTTATTTTCTTGAACTTCGAGTCTATTACCACAGTCTGTACGTATTCTGTTGATTATTCGAGACTTGTACTTGTGGTGGTGTTCGCTGCAAGATTTGTGTTCCAATTCATTGAGATAGGTTTTTTCTCGAGCTATTGAGAAAGGAAGACGAGCGGTAAAAGGCAGAGTGGTGAGCTCATTATCGGGAAAAAATCAATCTCGAGTGAAAAACGAGTGTAAACATGTAAGATACATTTATTTTGTTCTCTGTTCTTTCCTTTCATTTAAACTCTTGTCATTTATTTAACTTCAAATGGGAATTATGAGTAGAGGTGAGACAGAAGTGGTGCCAAGGGGTTTATTAAGGTGATTAGGGATAGTTTGCAGGCTATTCATCATAAGTTTGATCAATTGAGTTTGGTGGTTGAACGAAATTATGGTGATGTAGGTAGGTCTGAAACTTTGATTGGGAGTCGGCAATGAGGGACACCCCAAAGGGTTCCTCGTGGGGATACATGAGATAGGAGTGAACAAAGGAGTAGACCTCTTGTTAGAGTTGGTGTAGATATGAGGAATGTATGTAAAGGGGAGCTTACAAAGTGTAGTAATGTATGTAATAGAGTCGGGAAACCTGTAGTGGAGGAAGCTTGTGTGTTGTTGTGTAATTTCCATAAACCTATCAACGTGGATGATGTTGAACAGCTACGGGAAATGATATTTCAAACTAGATGTCCTGTTGGTAGCAAGTTATATAGTTTGACTATTAATGGAAGTAGTTGTGTAAATATTGTTAGTGATAGGCTTGTCGAAAAACTTGGGTTGACTATAGTAAAACATCCAAAATCTTGTAAACTACATTGGTTAGATGAATGTGAAGATGTTAGGGTATGTGGGTAGGTGTTGATAAGTTTTTCGATGGGAGGTACCACAATGAGGGGTTGTGCGATGTCGTTCTTATGTATGTTGGGCATATACTATTGGGTAGGCTATGACAACATGCTAGGAAGGTAAAACATGATGAATGCAAAAATATGTATAGCTTTACTAAGGATGGGAAGCCTATTATTCTTGCGTCGTTAACATTACAACAGGCTTACGAAGATTGACTCAAATTAAAAAAAGAGCGAGAGGAAAAAAATAAATAGTGGAAAAAGGAGAGCAAGAGAGAAGAAAGTAAGGTGGTCGAAAGTGAAAAAAATTAGGAGAGCCTCATGAGAGAAAAGAGGTAGAAAACAAAAATGAGAGTGGAGAGTGGCAACAAATGAAAATGGGCCACAAGAGGTAAGAGAAAGTGATCCATCAGGGAGAAAAGAAAGGTAAGAAGTGAGCTTGATTAAAAATGAGGGTGAGTGAGAGAGAGAGAGATTTGGTGAAAACTAACAACTCTCTCCCTAGTTTGGCTATTTTTGTTTTGCAGGTTATCGAAGATTTTATTCTAGCAAACCACCCCATTGGAGTACCATCCGACCTAGGGATTGAGTTTCAGTTGAATTTCTCTTATTTGTCGAAAATTGACTTTGTGATTCCCTAGGAGACGACGGAGTATCAAAGGTATTGGAGGAATTTCATTTGCAGATGGCAGAGTGAAGAAGATGATCGAAGGGACAACATTGATACATTAGAAGTGATATTGTTGCAAGTGCATGGACCAAGTAAAGCAAGGAGAATGCATGGATATTCATCAGATGGAGTTGCTATGGGAGCATCCCAAACTTACAAGATCAAGCAGTCGAGGCGACCACACTTTGATCCAGGTGAAGGTGATTGAGTTTAAAATCGAAAGCGGCAGGTTCGAGTTCAAAGAAGGTCCAAATTGCATCCTAGAGGTGATGGGCCGTTTTATGTTCTTACATTGATTGGCAGCAAGGGTTATAATTTGGGTATTGAAGGTATGGATTCGAGGACGAATCCTCTTGAAGAGGGAGAGTATGATATGATCCGGGATGTACCACAATTTATCAAAATTTTGATGATTGTTGGAGAGAGGGAATGGCCAAGTTTGAGACTTTAAAGAGTTGATAAAGCTGATCATTTACATGTTCGGGCAACATAGTCCATAATATTGAAGAAAACAAGCTAATGGTCAAGTAACATGTTAGGAACGGAAATTGGAACGGGTTGGAAAACACTCGAATCTTCAGTCTCATTTTGAGACCCATTTTTGGTATATAATACATTCGAATTTGAAGATTTGTGTATCTCGAATATTTGCATCCCTTGAAATAAGTTTTCCAACGCATTTTAAATCACCTCAATCAGATATCGAGAGAGGAAGATATGACTAAAATATTGAAAACTGTCCGGATCCGATAAAACTATTTTGACGCGAATTTCTTTGTTAGACTAGAATTCTATTTTATTTCCAATTTTTCAATATTTTGTACCCTAATTACGTTTTTATTAGATTTTCTAGCATTAGTATAAATAGGAGATTTATTTCATTGTAAAACCAAGACTTTTGATAATGAATTAACGAGATTTTTCTCTCTTTTGGTTCTTGAATGAACTACCGAACTTATGAAATATATTTTTATATTTGTGGCGTTCAACCCTTAGAACTTATCAAATGATTAGACACCCTTTGTTGCGTTCGCAAAATCATGGTTCTTGTTTCCGCACATCAACGGATCTAGGGTTTATTATACCTCATGTTCTTGGTTCGTAAGACTCAGGTCAGGATTCTATCGTTTACAACTTGAATTTGGGCTTTTCCGACGTTTTCAATTAATTCCACGATTTCCACGCTGATCCAGTACTCGGGTTCGCGTCATCTGTGATCAAGTCAGTCTAATCATATCTAACCAAGTCACTAACATGTGTTATTTGTGACTAAGTGTGATCAAGTTTATCTTTAGTGCGACCATCCGTGATCAAATCAGTTTAATTTGTGACATAACCGTCACTATTAACAAAAATCTGGTCATAGACAGTAACAACAAAGACATATTTGGTCACACCCGGGCACTGCTACCACCGGTTGAGTAGGAGGCGATTTTTCGGGGTTCTTTTAAAATTGGCCAAGTCAAGTGAGCCAAATTCAACTTTGACTTTTTCACTTTTGAATATTTCAAAATTGGCCTAATGGTGTTTAAAAGACAAAAATGCCCTAAAGTGAAAGAACAATTACAAAATATGACTTGAACAAAAAGACAATACTATCCTTTTACTTAACAAATAAAAATCAAACACCCCTTACATAAAATTACAAATTCAGTTTAAACACAGATAAAAACTCTCATCCTTCTTCACTCTGCAAACCTCAAAAGTATCGATAGATGAAGGAAAAATTTATTTCTGTCTATTACTTCAAATCGGTAAGTATATTTTTGTATATTTAATTTCGTTATCGTGAAATGTGTATGCTTTTTACTCGATAAATTAAGATTCGACATAGGTAACAGACAATTTTTTTAGCAGATGTATAATATTTTTAAGAATGAATGAGAAAAGAAAGTCATCTGCATAACTTTCTGGCTTAACATTACGAAAACAATAGACGAAAACGCCTGTTAACAGGCGAAAATTAAATATTTTTAAGAATGAATGGGAAAAGAAATTCATCTGCATAACTTTCTGGCTTAACATTACGAAAACAATAGACGAAAACACCTGTTCACGCTTGTTAATAGGCGGATCTCACCTGTGTCTGTTAACATGTTTTTTTATTTTTTTTAGTTTCTGTTCCCAATTGTAATCAAAATTTTTCGAATGAACGTTTTCAAATTCTGTTTTGCCATGCACATATATGAGGCTTGTACTCCTGATTTATTGTTTTGGTGATTTTCAATTGGATGAAAATGATCGATGGTTATGGAAATGGACGGATAGCATAAAAGGTAGCAGGCTAACACATATAACAGAGTCTACATCGTACGAGGAACTGTACCATGATATACATAACAAGCTGAACGTCGATACATCTCAATATAATATGATACTGAGATATCAATACGGTGAGAATTTGCCATATTCAATTCCACCTATAAATGTTACATCTGATATTGACGTAATTTATCTGTTTGACTTGAACAAAGTACAACGGGCACATATTTGCATGACTTTAGTGAGGAATGAAGACGCGGAAGGTAGAAATGAACATTAGGATGAACACGACAGTAATGCAAATGATTTTTGGGATACAGTGGAGATAGCTCGCGATGATGACGTTGATATTCCCGAGACAATTGTTGTTCACCGTGACACCACTGTGACGCACATAATTCAATCAGCAGTTCAGGACATCGATGTAAATGAATTTACAAATGAGAATTCAATGGCTTTATCCTGTCAAAGACATGAGCTGGGTCAAAGCTCGGGGGTCGGAATGACTGAACCTTCATCTAATTCTTCACTGGTGGTTCCAAATGATGATGATTTGTATGTTGAGCAACTGTTTGATATGAATTTTTTTTGCAGGAAGCCGTGCACCTGTGGCATTGAAATACAACTTTAAGTTCAAGGTAAAGAAATCAAACAAATCCTTTTTGACACTTGTTTGCATCGACGACAGTTGCATACGACTAAGATGGATACAAATGAGAATATTGTAGTTCGCAAGTATACACAGGAACATACTTGCGAGTTGGGGATTCGTCAAAACAATCATAAGCAAGCTCGATCATGGTTTATTGGTTGACAGATAATGCACAAGTATCAGGACCCATGGACGATCTACAGACCTTCAGATATCATTAACGATGTCTGGTGAGAGTACGAAGTGGTCATGAGCTATCAGAAGGCTTGGAAGGTCAAAGAATGCGCATTAGAGGTGTTAATGGGCTCGGTCGAGGAGAATTACGCTAAATTGGCCAGATATTACCATAATTTGGGGACAACTAATCACGGTTCCACTATTCCATTGAGACGGAGGGCGAGAATTGCTTTAAGTATTTATTCATGGTTCTTTGACAATGCATTAGAGGATTTCAAAGTGAGATGCGACCCGTAATTTTAGTCGACGGTACAACTCTGAAATCAAGATACGGGGGCAAGCTGATTATTGCTGCACGTCAAGATCCCAACATCCAGATTTACCTACTTACATTCGGCATAGTCGACAGCGAGAATGATCTGTTAATGCGTTGGTTCTTTACGAAGCTTAGGGAAGTGATCGGAGAAGTCAAAGATCTTGCCTTTGTGACAGATCGGGGTCAATCTCTAATAAATGCTATCGCTTAAGTTTTCCCCGAGGCACATTATGGGTACTGCATGTACCATATACAAGATAATCTCAAGACTAGATACTGAGGCCAAGTATTGTTTCATTGTTCAGGAGAGCGATCGAAGCTTACAGTGTCGAGGAATGTAATAAGTTTATGGTCGAGATAGGAGTTGTCGGCATGTGATTATCTTACAAAGATGGGGATAGAATATTGGGCGTGATCACATTTTCCAGGACGTCGAACAATGTGGAGTCTTTGAATGCATTGTTCAAGAAGGATAGAGAGTTGTCAATTTTCGCAATGATTGAGAACACCCGTACCATGTTGCAGTAGTGGTTTCACAACTGACGTACGAAATCGCAGAACTGCTCGAGCTGGCTAGCCCCGGCTCAAGAGGAGAAACTGTTCAAGGCCGTAGAGGTTGTGGGGAAGTTGCTTGTTGAACCGCTGGACGAGTTGCGCTTCTCCGTACACTGTGCATGTCACGTGGCATGCATGGTGGACATGACTAACAACACATGCATTTGTACTCGATTTTAGCTGGAGAGTTTTCTATGCGAGCATGCAGTCGTGGTAGCTCTGAACAGAGGCATTGCAGCGAGAACATTGTGCTCTCATTATTACATGACTGATTGTTGGAGAGTTGTATATTCTGAGACTATATTTCTCCCACCGAATGAATCCGACTGGAAAGTCCCTAACTGTATTCTCCCATTTAATAGTTTGTCACCATCGGTAATTGAACCGCGTGACCTCGGGAGTCCACAAACTTCTAAAATACCCTATACTGAAGAGTTTCCTCAACTGCATCGGTCCGACATATGTAGAGCAGTCGGACATACTCGCCAAACTTGTACGAGTCAGATTTTCCTGAACGACAATTAGTCAAGTATGTAATGATATTGCTGTTAATGAACAATATTTTAGTGTAATTTGTTAAAATAGAATATTTCGATTTACTTAATATTTAATTTTGATTAGATATGTCAACGAGTCGAGTCGAGCCAGACAAAAAAAATGAGGCTCGGCCCGAGCTTTCGGCTCGAGCCTTAGCGGGCCGAGCTGAGCCAAGCCCGAGCTAGCTCGATTTTTTTAATGTCAAATCTACAATTTTTATTTAAAAAATTTAAAATTTATGCGGTTTATACGTATTATAAATTAAATAAAAAAGCCCGGACTCGGCTCGAGTTTTTTTGTGCCGCTTTTTTGGGTTTGAGCCGAGCAAAAAAATGAGGCTCGGCCCGAGCATAGACTCGTTGTAACCGAGCTCGAGCTGGACCCGAGCTGGACTCGTTGTAACCGAGGCTCGGCCCGAGCATAGACTTGCGTTATTGTCCTATAATACCAAGACTTGAGAGGATGTTCGGAATAGAAGAGATGGCAACACAACTAATGTGGCACTCAAGTAATAAAAGTTCAGAAGGTAAAATTAGGCATCCGGTTGATTCATTGAGTTGGGAAATGATTAACAGAAGGTGGCCACATTTTGCATTAGATCCTCGAATTATTAGATTAGGTCTTGCTACTGATGGGCATAATCATTTCAAAGATCTTAGTTCTAAATATAGTTTTTGGCTTGTAATTTTAACTATATATAACTTGCCTCCCTCGTTACGCATGGCAAAGGAAAGTTTGATGATGCGTTTATTGATCCCGGGACCAAAGCAACCATGTAATGACATAGATGTTTATTTGGCACCACTTGTAGACGACTTAATGTTATTATGAAGTGATGGAGTCGAGATGTATGATGCAGTTACAAAGTCTACATTTAATTTAAAAGCTATGTTGATGTGGACTATTCATGACTTTCTTGCATATGAAAATTTATCCGGATGGCCTGTCAAGGGAAAAATTGCATGCCCTATTTGTCGTAAAGACACATGTTCACTATGGTTGAAGCATGGTAGGAAGTTTGCATACATGGGACATAGAAGATTTCTTGCCTTTAATCATCCATTTCGTATGAAAAGAAGCTGATTTAATGGACATATTGAAACTGGTACTAAGCCGAAGATAAAAAATGGTGAAGAAGATTCTATTGAAGTTGATAAAATTACAAATGATTGAGCGAAAAACAGTAAGCGAAAGAGGAAGAAAAATACAACTCAATCTACCGTAACATGGAAGAAGAAGTCCATATTTTACGATCTACCATATTGGAAGGTAACTGTTGTAATATTTAATACTTCTACTTGCATGTAGTTACCATGGTTAAAATTGATGTTTGATTTGCAGATTTTACTCGTACGTCATAATTTGGATGTGATGCATGTGGAGAAGAATATCTGTGACAGTATCATTAGTACACTTTTGGACGTCAAAGGAAAATCTAATGATAGCATTAACTCTCTAAGGACTTGGAAGCTATGAACATTAGGCATGATTTACATCCTGAGAGTAGAGGAAATAAATTATACCTACCTACTGCTCCTCACACCTTATCACGTATAGAAAAATAAATGTTTTGTAAAAGGCTTGCTAACTTGAGATTACCCGATGGTTATGGATCTAATATTGGAAATTGCGTTTCAGTGGAAGAATGTAAGATAGTTGGACGCAAGTCTCATGATTGCCACATTTTAATGCAACAATTATTGCCAGTTGCGCTGAGAGGACTTCTGCCTAAAGGTCCAAGGAATTCCATTTTTAAATTGTGTTCGTTTTCAATGAAATATGTTAAGGAGTTGTAGATAGAAATAAGATCGAACAACTAGTAGATGACGTTTCTGAAACTTTATACATGTTGGAAAGGTATTTCCCGCCTTCCTTTTTTGATATAATAGTACATTTAACAATTCACATTGGGAGAGAAGTTCGTTTATATGGACCAGTACAATATCGTTGGACGTACCAATTTGAAAGGTAATACTTCTTCAAGTTATCCACTACAGTTAAAGTTATTATCAAATCGGTTTTATATGTTTAATATTGTTACATTCGTATAGGTATATGAAGTGTTGAAAGGGTATGTCATGAATCGTGCACGACCTGAAGGGTGCATAGTTGAACGATATATTGTGGAAGAAAATGCGAAATTTTGTAGCAAATACATAACACAAGCATCGAAAATAGGCTCTAAGTCTGTATGCAATGAAGAATATGAGAGTGATTTCTTGGTTTTAGGGTGTACAATATCTAAAGGGAAGCCTATTGTACTATCTAATGAGATGTTGAAAGTTGCTCATCGCTATGTGTTGCTAAATAGTACAGAAGTTCAACCATACGTAGAGTATGTTATTAAATATCTACGTCTAATAAATTTTTAGTTGTTCGACCACATATATACGTTGAACTTAATATTGTATTTACCTTAGGATGCATATGGATGAACTGAAGAAGGACAAACGACTTGAAAGAAATGAGAATTTACTACATAAGAAGCACATTGATTCATTTGCTGCCTGGTTGGATGATAAGGTTGGAATAAACATAAAATATGTTATCATCTTTGTTGTGCTATTGATATTTTATTTCTAACATTTTCTAAATTAAAACAGATTGAAGTTTAGATGTTGATGGACACTGTTTCAAACAATCTGAAGTGGCTTGCACGTGGTCCTAAATGTCAATCTATGTCATATTCTAGTTTTGTAATAAATGGTCATCGGTTTAATACTAAAGATGCAGAAAAATCTCGTCAAAATAGTGGCATTTTAGTTGAAGCAACAACTATTTGTAGATCTAGTGTAAAAGATAATGCACATGTAGTTGGGCAAGTTGTTTACTATGGAGTTTTGCGTGATGTTATAGTTCTCGATTATAACGCGTTTCATGTTCCAATATTCAAGTGTGATTGGGCAAATATCTCGAATGGAATAAAAAAGGAAGATGGGTTCATTCTGGTTAACCTTAACGAGGGACACATGCAATTTGAAAATGATCCTTTCATCTTAGCAACACAAGCGAAACAAGTCTTTTATTCTAGGGAGAATGAAACATCTAGTTGGTACGTTGCTTTGCAAGCGCCACAAAGAGAGTTTCATGCATCACACATGGGAGAAGATACTACTGACGAGACAACTATTCCTCTAGACATAACACAGTTAATTACAGACAACTTTGATGATGATGAGAATTATGCAAGGATAGACGTCGAATGTGTATTATGTGATGCATAGATTACTTTGGTAACTCCCCTGTGTAGTTTTTTTTAATGAAAATGTTCGTTGATAGAGGGTTTTTTTATATTATATCTTAACATGCAATAAATAAAATATTCTGATTGTGACGAAATAGATAATGTTTAGAATTTGTTAAGATATCTAACTTTAATTTCTTTTGATGTTGTAGATTTTAATTTTGTCTCTAGATAATTTCTCGAACCAATGGACAGTGCGAAATAGGTTTCATACGATGGACATCACCGAGGTAATTGTTTTTTCCTATAATACGTAAGATATGTAGTAGGTTTCGAAAATAATTACATTTATCTTTTGTTTTCATGTTGCATTCGTAAAGTCAAGTACAAAAACTTCTAAGAGTTCTAAACGATGAAGAGTTGCACTTGCTGCTGCAATTCGAGAGACTAATAAACGACTAAGAACTTCGATCGAACCAGAACATACTATATCTGCTCCAATTACTGATGAGCAAAACACGCCACCATCAAATATAAATGTGCCAAAAAAGAAAAGGGGTCCAACATAAGCAAAAATGATTCCCGAAAATAATTATCAGAAGATGGAGCTCGAATTTAATGAATATGGGCAAGTAGTTGGCTACAATTCAGATAAATTTGCTAGCATAGTTGGAGCTATGGTACGAGAACATGTGCATGTTGCATGCAAAGATTGGCCTTCGGTGGATAAAAAGAAAAAAAATCGAACTTTGGGATTTCATACAAGTATATTTCTTAACTACCTTTTAGGATTATTTCATTATGAATTTCATATAGACTAAGTCTGTAATTTATTTTTGTGCATGAATACAGCAAAGGTTCAATGTGAGTGATTGTCATCAAAAAATGACATTTCAATGTATGGGAAAGTATTGGAGGACATTCAAATCAAAGTTGAGAAAACAAATCAGAACCCAAGTCGAATCATCTGTGAATAAAGCACGCACTATTGCCCTTCTTAGACCAAAGAATATTAATTCTAATGAAGTGTGGAAGAAATTTGTTGATGATACTCTTTCTGCTGACTTTCATGTAAGTATATTTGCATATGAAACTTAAAACTTTTATAATTCGACTTAATAGTATACTTTTTCATTTTCTTAATAGGAAAAAAGCCACAAGTTTAGCATTTTGAAAAGTAATCAGAAGCTTCTCCACACTATGGGTCAAAAGGATTATCCACATATAGCTCTTGAAATGGTACAAGTACAAACAAATTTACTCTTCTTACTTAAAATATGTCATACTAGTATATGTAATTACTAGATTTGCATTGCAGAAAAAGAAAAATCCAGATATTAAAAGGTTAAGAACTAGAGTATGGACTCATGGACATCTTAGGAAGGATGGAAAACCCATACATGAAGCAGTTGCCGAGACTTTGGTATGTGTATTATTTCAACGTTCGTAGACAGAATAATATGTTTTATTATATCACTTGTTAATATAAAATCTTCTTTACATGGGTGCAGAAAAAGATTGAAGATTGTGCTCAATCAATTTCTAATACATCAGCAGAAGATTCCATCCGTGATGATGATGTTGCTCGGGTGTTAGGTCCTGAACGTCATGGAAGAGTTCGAGGATATGGATTTGGAGTTGCACCATCAAAAGTGGATAGACAAATTCAAAGTAATGGGAGAGTTAGGGAACTTGAAAGTTAATTACAAACTCAGTCGGAAAGGATGAGAGCACTAGAAGAAAAAGCTGAAGCACTCCTCAAGTTAAGTCAACAAGTTAGACATTTTTACCATTATTTATACTGTGCTAATATAACTTAATATGTCCAAGTATGTGTAGAATAATTATAATCTTTGTATCATTTTTCAGAATCTGGAGGATGGGAATTCAATTGCTTTTACTCCTCAGGTTTGTGTATCTTACATTATTACAAGTTATTCAATATAAATTTGTATTGAAGTATACTAATAGAAAAAAAATTATATTTTCTATTTACTATGAATTTGTAGTCACACCAAGGAAGTGGTGTCCAAGGAGGTATTGTACATGTGGAAAATGCTAGGTGTCAACTATTGCATTGGTACATGTTTGAGCTGGAAGAAGTTGTAGCAGAAAATTGCAACAACAGACCCAAGTGCGAAGGTGCATCACTTGCCACTCGGAAGAGACTGTTGGAAGGTTTGGGTTGAGGAAGTATATATGGATCATTTAACCTTGTACAGACCTACAGATGAATTTCGAACTCTTCGTGAAGCCATAGGAAGTACTGTTGCTTGGCCAAAGAGTAGTATTATACTTCTTTGATAAAGGTATGTGAATCCATTTCCATTTCGAGGAATTGCATTTTCTCATTTTTAATGCTCATGTGCAACATATATGAAGTGTAGAAGTAAGTTGTGGTTGAGAGTTGATATTTGTTGATGTTATTTAGCTAGCATATTGTTGGATGTTGATGTTCTTTAGCTATCATATTGTAGAAGTAAGTTGTGGCTGAGAGTTGATAGTTGCTGATGTTCTTTAGCTAGCATGTTTTTGTTGAATGTTGATATTCTTTAGCTAAGTTGTGGTTGAGAGTTGATATTTGTTGATGTTATTTAGCTAGCATATTGTTGGATGTTGATGTTATTTAGCTATCATATTGTAGAAGTAAGTTGTGGCTGAGAGTTGATAGTTGTTGATGTTCTTTAGCTAGTATGTTTTTGTTGAATGTTGATATTCTTTAGCTAAATTGTGGTTGAGAGTTGATATTTTGTTGGATGTTGATGTTCTTTAGCTATCATGTTCTTTTGAGGGGCTGGTGTACCATATTTTAAATTATATGAACTGGTTTGATGATATTGACTATTGTTCAGGTGGTTTTAGTCTATATTAAGGGGAAACTCTGTCAAAATTTGCATAAAAATTAGTCACAGTTAGAACATGTCAAAGTTTCCTTGTTGATGTTCTTTAGCTAGCATATTTTTTGACATTGCGTATTCTTAGTAGAACATAAGACATTTTTCATTTGCATATCAAGCTTAAAACTTTTATAATTCGACTTAATAGTATACGTTTGATTTGCATATAAATTTGTAACCAAATTGTATACAATTGCGACCAAGTTGTGACATATAAATTTTTTTTATTTGTGACCAATGAACAAATTGTGACTTATAAAATTTTTGAGTTGTGACCGTAAAATAATTTGTGACCTATAAAATTTGTGATTTTTGATCGTAAAATAATTTGTGATTTATAAAATTTCTGATTTGTGACCGATGAACAAATTGTGATATATAAAATTATTGAATTATGACCGTAAAACAATTTGTGACGTTTTAATTTTTTATTTGTGATCGATAAACAAATTGTGACCTATAAATTTTTTGAATTGTGACCGTAAAATAATTTGTGATTTGTGACCAATTATATGGAATTGTGACCTTAATGTATTTAATTAATTAATTTATAAATAAAATTAAAAAAAAACTTTGGAATTTTAAATTTTAAATTAGTAAAACTAAACTTCTTAATTATGAAATTTTCCCTTTTTTATAATATATTTTAAAGTTTGAGCAATTTATACATATTATAAATAATGACTAAATATTAATATATAAAAAATACATATAAACTTAAAAAGATAATAAAAATAAAATAAAAAATAGCTCACGGCCGGCCCGGCTCAAGACGACTCCCCAAAATGGGGCTCGGCCACATCGACCCACGAGCTGGCCCGGCTCGGACTTTTTTCGGGCTGAGCCCGAGCTGCCGAGCCTTTTTAACCTAGCTAAATAAATTTGTATTAATGAAATTAATAATTCTTAATTTATGAATTTAAAACTATCCCCTTTTTGAATTGTATATTTGATCATTTTTATTTTTATTTTTCCAACTTTCTGGCCCCGTCAATCCCGATATATGGCCACCTGCAATCTTCCTGACACAAATCGAGCTAAACCAAAACAAGGGAGTCGTCAGGATGAGTTTCTTCACACCTCTAGCTCTAGCTGACCTCACATCTGGAGCCTTGTAACGTCTGAAGTCGGAACATTATAATCCACAAGAATAATTATAAATGCATTTTGCAGGGGAGTTCAGGACGAAATTGCTGCTCCTTACAAAAACAACAACTGTTTAGGCAAATAATAAAGGTAGAATCATAAAGAGAATCGAGTTCCTTGTTTGTAACTCTAGAACACATGATTTCCTCCCCGTGTTGGAATGCCGTATTGAAATAGGGCTAGCCGTTCTTTGGTTCACTGATATTGCTCATCATCATCATCTAGCTATTGTATTTATATTTCTTGTTGCTGGTCATATGTATCGAACGAATTTCAGGATTGAGGTGGATCAAGGCAGTGGATTGTGATCCATAGTTCAATCCTCGACATGACCATTTGTTTCGGAAACACAAGACAAAAAAATCTTGAGATGTCTTTGCTTAATATTTCTCAACATCCCAGCTATTCAAGGACCGATTAATCGAAAAAGTATCAAAGTAAAAATAGAACTAGAACATACCAACCGTTCCTTAGACGTTATAAACAAAAAAGACTCACTGAAGGTTATTTACAAGTGCACACTGGAATTGGAATAAAGTGTGTAATGTTGAAGGTTCTGCCATTGCACCAACTGCATGATTTTGCCGAGGATTCTGTCCCTCATTCCAAACTTGTTCATCAGTTTCTTTTGCCTCAACCTCAATTAGACGTGGTGGAGAAAGTATTAGTGGAGACAATAGAGGAATCACCGCCTGAGTTGAATCAATCTTGACGTTGTTTGTGATTCCATCCAGCTGAAGTGCAGCTGGTGCATGTTTTTGCAACCGGGTTGGGGACTTCTTCTGGGTACTCTGTGTCTTCTTTCTGGTCTCATTCGTGCTCGTCTCCATTGTTTGTCGATGACCTAGAAAAGCCGATATCGGAGTGAAAATGTAGACAAATCTATTGGAATGACTAGGATTTGTGTTTGGAATGCGTTCAAGATAGAAAAAAGAAGGGAGTTATGGATGAGGAATTGGTCATTGAGGAGCTAGCATAAAATATGGGTTCAGTTACAAAGGTTAGAGGTAAAGAAAGAAAGGTGAATGTCAATTCACATGTAACGCACGAGGCCTAATGATTCCTTAATTCACATGTATACACATGAATGATACCTCTTCCAAGTGTTCCAAGGGGTAAACTTTTGAGTAAGCATAAAGAAAAATATCATAGTTTTTATGACAAATATGAAATAAATTATTATTATTATTCCATTAATGGGAAATATGAGAATTGTGGTTTTCGCATTTCGGTTCTGATAGTAAGATATTAGTAGTGATGGCAAAAAAACCCGCCCTGTCAGGAATGGAGTGAAAAAAAACCCGCCCCGTGTAGAATAAAAAAAAAATAATTAACTACAAATTAAAAAAAAAAATAGTTAACTGGAAATTTTTGAAAAAAAAAAAAAATAGGACAGGAAAAGGGGCAAGTCCGCTCCCTGAACCCGCCCGCCCCGTCTAAGGTGGGGAGGGGCGAGGTGGGGGAGTGGGGGGCGGGACGGGGGGGGGTGCCGTGTTATTTGAATTCAATAATGGACTGAAATAATTTAATTTGTTATTTGAGACCATCAATATCTGAAATTGCTCCGTATAGTAGGCCATCGTGTGAGTTTATCATTAGAATTGGGGTTAGCATGTGGGGAGCCTAGGAATTATTTTCCAATTTGAAGTGTTAAATTTGATTGCTGAAAGTTAATAATTGATTCTTCGATTTAATTGCCATTAAAGTCACTGTGTGAAACTTGCATTGTGTGAAAAATTGATTTTATTGACATACCTCTATGTTGTATTGATTATTCCATTATGACAATTGGACTTTACCGTAGTATTCTACTGCTAAAAATAGGCCAAAAGAGATATTAGACCTCCATAGAGGTATGATGACACTAATTTGGTTGCATATGCCTTGAATGTGGCATAAGGCATTGATGCTAGTGAAGAACCTTATTCTTCTTTTTATTATTACTATTTTCCTAACTGTTGTGCTTATCCTAATTACCACGTTGCTCTTAGAATTATTTTTGTGCTACTCAAGTTTGAGTTCCAACTCTTTACCACTTAAAAAGGAATTAATGACAACATCAGAGGTTAAGAGTGTATCTGCCATATTTTATAACAGTTTTGACATCTCTATTGGTCCAGGATTGGCACTAGGGGAGTACTACAACTTTATACTCGTCAAATACCTTATCATCTATATTAATAATATCTTGTACTAGCTTATTAAAGGTGTCTATGTTATCATCTAATTCCTCATAGGGATATATTCTAAAACTGAACAGTCTCTTAGTAAAAATAAATTCTTGGATAGACTTAACTAAGCCCCTTTTTATTAAAAAAAATCTTGTTTTTTGTCAAAGTCAACAATTAATTTTAACTAAATATTTTATGAGATATATTACTTTTCAACCACACAGTTCAATAAATTTTTTTTTTTTTTTTTTTATCAAAATCTGCTAAAATCTTGATTTTAATCATTACCAAACAGAATTTAGATAAAGTTCTTCCATCTTTTTCCACAAAAACTTAGCAAAGTCTAGTTTTCCCACCTTTCTTATCACTTGATTAGACAAATGTAATATGATAGAAATATAAGCAAGTTCATCAGCTTCAATTCCTTGATCAGTGGTCAAAGTATTAGTTTAATCTTGTAAATTAACTTCTGAAACCTTTCGTTAAACAATAACACCTTTAGTTTTTTGTTGTCAAATGGAAGAATCCATTTCTTATGGGATAATTGCAGCAAAAGTCTCAAACCTTTAAAATACTATTAGACTTTCCTTAAACATTTGATTTGTTGCAATCGTCACCCCTAACCTTTTCAAACATTGTAGATGATGCCATTTTGGATAGTTTCCCTAAAAAATGCCGTCAGTTGACCAAAAAAATAAAAGTTTGGCCATTTTTTACCAATTAAATGAGGATAAAAAGGCAACTTTATAATATCATCATATAAAATGTAATTCAAAAAATTAGAAAAATCAAAAAAGGAAAAGGAAAATAATGTTTATCCCAAAACCCCCACCCTTCCCTACCCCTCCCCCCCCCCCCATAAATTTTGTCCGATTTGGGTTTTTTGTGAGCAAGCAGCTTGGTTTGCTAGTGATGGCAAAAAAAACCTGTTCGCCCCGAATGAGGTGAAAAAAACCAACCCCGATGGGTTGGCAGGGCAGGGATCGCTACCCAGCCTTGGGTCACGGGACGAGGCGGGGAGAGGGTGCCCCGCCTCGAACCCGTCCCTTGAAGAATAAAAAAAAATAACTAACTACAAATATAAAAAAATTAGTTAATTGAAATTTTTTGAAAATACAAATAAAAAGAAAATAAATGGGGTAGGAAATGGGGCAAGCCCGCGCTCCGAGCCTACCCCGCCTAAGGTGTGGCAAGGCAAGGTGGGGGAGTGGTGTGGCGGTGCGGGGTGGGGCGCCCCGAACCCGCCCCATTATTTTCCTTTTCCTTTTTTAATTTTTTTAATTATACTTTATATGGTAATATTATAAAGTTACCATTTACCATCATTTAATTGGTCAAAATTTGTTAGACTTTATTTTTTTGGTCAACTGACAACATTTTTTATGGAAACCATCCAAAAGGGTCTTACCTATAACGTCTGAAAAAGGTTAGGGATGACTGCTGCAACAAATCAAAGGTTTGAGAAAAATCTACTAGTGTTTCAAAGGTTTGGGTTTTGCTGCAATTATCCATTTTTTCATTAAAAACTCCATGTTTAGATGTGGTGGTTTTCATTTTAAAAATTTTAATATGAGAGAGAGAGAGAGAGAGAGAGAGAGAGAGAGAGAGAGAGTGTGTGTGTGTGTGTGTGTGTTGTAGAGTTCAATGTTCAAATATGTACCAAAAAATTGACAGCACACATAATCACAATTTTAAGTACAATTAGTTGCGAAAACATAGAATACAAGTCAATCTATCAACGGTAAAAATTAGCAAGATAATCTTCGAACTCCAAATATCCAAATTCACTGGGATTCTGCCGTCCTCGGGTTAATGCTCAATTTGAACATAGAAAAATAAAAAATAAATATAATTTCAAAGGTCAAACAACACATGTAGTGAAGTTCAAAGAAGTAACTATGATCGAAACATACAAGAATATAAGAATTGCAAAGAATATATGAGAAAAATATAGAGGAAACTCAATTCTAAAATTAGGGTTTAAAGAAGATCAAACAAAAGTCGTAGTCTGGAGTTTTGATCGCCTTAAACTTTCAAAAAATAAAGAGAAAGCAAGTTTGATGGCCACTAGTGTCAATTATAGATCCATTCCAATTCTTTTGAAATCAGAAGTTTTCTTCTAGATCCAAATGTAAAATCCCTAGATTACTTGGTGTTGCGTCGATTCCTTCCCAAGCACAGAAGACAAGATCTAGGCTTCCATGAAATTTCAGGTCGTTACATATCAAGGGAAATCTTGCAATGAAAATTAAGTTTACACAGGCAGAACTCGATCGAATGACCAAAATCAACCACCAAAGGCTCTGACACCAATCTTATAACAAAAATTGGACTCAACATGTGAAAAATGTATTTTTTTATTATTATTTTACAAATCAAGATACAACCAAAGACATCTCTGATATCATCATTCTAGAGCTTAGAACATTGTACCATGTTGTAAAAATCAGAAACCTCAACCCGACCCTCAATGGTTTAGTTGACACTACATTTATGAACCTGAAGACGTCGAACCTGAAACCACACAATCTCCTCTCACAAAAGAATCAAAGAGGCTCACTTTTCACTCAGAAAACTTATAAGAAATCATCCAACCAAAGATTAAAGATGTCCAGAGAAAATGAAAGGAATGAACCAAACACATAGAGGACTTTGTAAGACACTAAAGAAATTAGATGGCACAAAGTGAATTAAGGCAACATTGTAAGGCCCCATATATACTTCACACTATCACCATTGATATTAGACGATGATCAATGATCTAGAGCAATTGGCGAATTTTACCATATATTGGTGTTTTCACATTGAAATCGAGCATCACTAACTAAAAGAAGATTCAGACGATTGTGTAAGGAACAATGACCTCTCGAGATAAAGTCCCAACGATGGGTGCTTTATTTATGAAGATTACAATTTGTAAGAAGCGAAATGCCTCCAAGGGGCACAAGCATACTGAATTTGCTAAGTAATTGAAAGTTAACAAGAAGAACTAAAAGAAATGAAATTACATAATTCTCTGTTCAAGAGTGATTTTGATTCGGGGTCTTTTCTTCCAAGTTCTATTTTTTCTCTTATACTTCCTTGATAATTTTTCTTGTAGAACCGTTTGAAAATTGTTCATCGCCCTATAACTACCCACTTCTTCCATTATGGATGACTTGTCAAGAAACTACCGCTTTTAACTGCTGTCATTACTCCCATCATTTAACTGCTTACAACCGAGATTATTAGACTGTGGAATGTGATAAGATCATCCATTAACTGTTTCGATTACCACTGCTTTAAATAACAACGAGACATTATACTCGCCCAAATCTTGGGCATCTCCCAGGATTGAGCGATATGGGCCTCCGCTACATAACTCCATCTTGGGTTTTCACAATACTAGCTCAGATCTTGGGCGTCTCGCAGTTTTGAGCGATGATGGGCCACCATTTTAGAACTCCATCTTGGATTTTTACATGGTCTCATCCTAACCGGGCTTCATTCTTTGGGCCATTCAATTGGGCTATATTTTTGTATGTCAATAGTTACCCCCTAATATAACAAAATTAATATCAAATATTAATTTTGTACCATATTCGTCCTTTACACTCTCCCGCGATGCTTGAATCCAAAAGGGCGGAAAACTCCAATCAGTACATTGTTTGGCAATGACCTTGTACATCCCTAAAGGCGCAATATCACACAACTCCTATAAACCAAAGAACACACCACTTTATGCGCCATTGTACCCACGTTCTGCGTTGCCACATTTCATTTTGCCTATAAAGATCATTGTTCATCTTCTTGCTTCTCTACATACTTACACTCCTAAAACCCTTGAGAAGTAAATGGTGACTTCAAAGAACTCTTTAGACAACTCCATCAATTTCGAAGACTTCTAACAGCTTCTCACCAAATCGTATATAAATCCAGCCTCCCTTTCGCCAGCCAATGCTAATCTCCATGAGTTCTTCCTAGGCTCATCATTTAATGATGTTGATTCTGTCGGGCAAGCAGCGATGGGCCAGTTGTTTCCTTGCACTCAAGATCCTCATTTTCTGAACCATTTTCTGCTAAAGCCAATCAGCGAAAAAGGTATTCGCACTTGGCCCAAAACTGATACTACTTTTCACCTTTAGCACGTACGTATGACAAATCATGGCCCTACCAAGGCGATTTTTGATCGTGCTAGAATTTTTTATTTATTAGAAATTGCTCTCTGTCCTCCAATCTATGACCCTGTGCTTTTCCCTATTACTTTGAGTTTTTGGTCTTCTTAGTACAATACATTTATCTTCCCACTTGGCCTAATGTCCATTACTCTGAGAGATGTTAGCGCCTTAGTTAATCTTCCGTCCATGGGCGATACTATTTCTCCTACCATTTTGGTTACTGCTGCTGCCCTAAAATTTGATAAGAGATATACTAATTCTTATTCGGGCATGTAAGAAATTTATAATAATTATAGTGCTGAACCTACCCATGCTAAGCGTGTTGCCTTTCTTCAAGTTTGGCTTTGTAAAACCTTTTATGAGTTATTTCCCCATAGCGCATAAATTAGTGCGTGGTAGATCTCTAAATCCTTGTTCATTATTCTTAGCTGCCTTTTATAGAGGCATGACTTCCCTTCAATTCCAGTTGAGGAATGGTGTACCTCCTACTGGCAGTAGGTTTCTTTGGCTCGCTCAATTATGGCTGAGAGCATCTTTTCCACACTTGGTGCTCCATCAGCCCCTCCGAAATCAGTCAGTTGTTACGGGCTATTCATCAA
Organism: Fraxinus excelsior; assembly: GCA_019097785.1. Classification (NCBI taxonomy): domain Eukaryota; kingdom Viridiplantae; phylum Streptophyta; class Magnoliopsida; order Lamiales; family Oleaceae; genus Fraxinus; species Fraxinus excelsior. The sequence continues at coordinate 11,537,733 of CM032627.1, read as the reverse complement.
TCAATTGAGCCCTGATAGCATGTCTAATAGGGATGTTTTTACATTCTTTTATAACTTAAATTCAATCCCTTCATTTTTTTCCTTTCTCTGTTCATCAAGTTTATGTTTATGTGCAACCTCATTCCACCATGAATGATGTGAGTGCCCTTTTTGCCCATTTGGGCTCAATATTTGGTTGGGAAAGAATTGTTCCATGACATTTTGACTAGAACAAATGTTAAGGCAGGGGTTGAGGTATATGCTCCCCAATTTGTTGCCCGCCAGCTTAGTTTGGTCAAACATGACATGTTTCTCCTTATTTTTTCAAGAGCCCGACAGAACGTTTTCACACAATCAATAAAATAGAGTCATAGGCCATTGATGCTCGTAATACCCTTTTGACAAATGATTTCTCTTTAGTCCCTTTTAATCCCACTTCTGTCATTCACACCCTCTTTGAACAATTCTGGCCATTTGTGAAGCGTAGGTTGTTTGCAACTGATGCTAATCGCGCTTTCCACTTGCTAGAAGGGCCAAGGACTTCTTCCGTTTCTTCTATTCCTGTTACTCTTATATATGTCATGAATCCTACTTCTCCTTCAAAATCTCCATCTTTTCAAACGGAACAGCTAAAGGTGTTTCCAGCTGTAAACGGCCAGCTTTATCCTCATCAATTTTGCTCGATGACGATGATGATGCCTCTCTCGTCATTATGGGTAAGGTATTTGAGTTTGTTTATTATGCTTGTTCATAAAAAATCCTTTATATGCTAATGTTTTACCTAAATTTTTCAGAAAAGCTCAATTTCTCCTTTGAAGGCCTCCACCTTCACCGGCTTTTGATCCACTACCTTCCACCAAAGCTTCTTCGTCTGGTACAAGGACCTTACCTAAGGAGCTCAAGCCAAGAGTCTTCGATCACACAGCCAATTAGAGAACTTCCACCTCTCCATGGCATTGACCACCCATGTATCGAACCGGAAGGTAATACACATTTTTATGGTCTATTCCCTTGCTTGTGTTATTGGCCTTTAACTTGTTATCACTTGATTCTTACAGAGATACCCATTGATTTGCCCACCGTGGAAGAGCTTGTTCGTTCAGATAAAGGGAAGTCCATATAAGTAGTCGGATCAACTAGTGATGTGCCCCAATTTTCTAAGGCCACTGATGAGGTAGCTTTTGTTTTATCTTTCATCTTCACTTCGTTCACTGTAATGAAAATGCTAAGTGCTTGCATTTTTCTTTACAGGACACTGACATCATCTTATGCTCCATCCATGATTTGTTTACGTTTTGGAAACAAATACATGCAAGCGTTACATCTCGTATCTCTTCGGCCAGTCGTCCTTCTGCTTCACCTGCTACATTTTCAGAGGAAAATATGAACATCCTCAAACAATTAGTGCTTGAATATGTTTCCTTCATGGATATAGATATTAATTACGCCTAAAGAATAATGCGGTAGTTGTAGTGCATCTTTGGGGTATTGTATCCACAAGGAGATGGAAAAATGTTCAAAGGATCGAAAGGGATGAATTATTCTCTTCAATGTGTAGTGAAATTTAATTTATGAAATGTGAAATTAAAATCAATAATTTGAGGCAGTGAAGCGTCGAAATTCCCTCAATCGGATCGGATCAATCACATCAACTATTTCGATTTTATAACGCAATTAGAGGCTTTCATCCCGGCACTCTAATTGAAAGATATATCATTTAAACCCAATTTAATTCTAACGTGATCCTAATGGTCAATCTTCCTATTGCAATGTTCACACTTGGTTTATCGAAATCAGATTCAAAATTGACTATATACTAAAGCATAAAACAGTAGAGAATCACACCAATAAACTTAAACAATTGAGATTAAAACTTAGGTAATTATTTCAATCAATCCATAGAGAGAGCATGACTAATTTTATGACCAATATAATAAATACCAAGCCAATCTCAAAATTAATTCAAGATGAGAATAATGAACTATTAAATCAATTTAATTTCAACTGTAACTCTAGAATCTAGTTTCCATATAACACAATTACGCATACTTGTATTGGAATAAGATCAGAAGTGCAGCTTTATACATCTAACATAAAGTAGTAAACGATCCACCAATAACATTCACGAGATTATAATTCAACAAATATTTCAATTCGTCGATAGAAAAAGTGTGACTGAATCTATGATTAATTTAATAAAAGTTAAATCAATCTCATTACAAATTCATGGAAAGAAACTATAAATTCTAGAGTTGTTTAACAAGAGAATACCAAAATACTTGAATAATAGATGTGAAATCACCAATTCTGAAAGAGTTCCTCCCTAGCTTCACAAAGATTTTAGTTTTTCATGGATTTCTTGAGCCAAAATCAATGGAAGAATGATGAATTATGAAGAATGGGTCATTCTAGGACGTTCTGGGGCATTTTAGGGTTGAGAAATCGTATCAAAATAAATTACCAAAAGTGTTTGAGTCGTAGAAGGAAACTTGAAAATTCGGGCACAGAAATGGCCTATGCGATCACAAGGTATAAACGCATGTGGTCACATGGAACAAAGAATTTCTGCCTTAAACTCGTTGAAGGCTTCCATGCGGCCGCATGGATTTATAACCATGCGACTGCATGGTTATAACGTTTTCCCGCCGAACAGATTTTATTATTTTGGTCATAACTTTCTCTACCAATGTCTGATTGGGGTGATTCAAGATGCTTTGAAAAGCTAACACAAAGGGATACAACTTTATTTTAGATGTCAACGTCCAATTCAACCCTTTTCTATGTCACAAAAGGATCTCAATATGAGACTGAGAATCGGTGCAAAAACTTTCAGTTTGAAAGTTAATATGTGATAATGTCTTAGCTATATTTCATCCATTTGACTCATTTTTTCATCCAATTGACCTTTAACACTCTTGAATCTTCATCAAAAGGTTAGAAAGAAGTTTAGCATATTTGTACTGTAGTCCCTAAACTTTTGTTTTCCTCAATTTGGTCATTTTTCACTTGTTTCTCCTTATTTCAGCTACATTCATCATTTTTTCTTACAAAACATAAATTACATAGAATTAAGCTATATTTCAACATATTAATCAACATTTTCATGTTTTGCCAGTGAAATAAGAGTGTAAAATGCACTTATCAGATATCAACAATGCCAGTGCTTCTAGCCAAAGGAACAAGTTTGAGCTTTTAGGTGCTAAGATGGCTCAGGCACTGGAGCTTCCTTCGCTTAAAATTTCATCCGATCTTAAGATGACATTGAAGATTATACACTCAGAGATAAGATCTTTGCTAGCAAAAAACGTGGAGTTAAAAACCACGAAGACTCGGTATCTTCACGCTGTGAATAAAAATGAGTCTTTGTGAGAAGACCAAGAGAAATTTGAACGAAATCTCTTCTAAAGTTATGGTTGAGGATTTTTTTGATGATGAGCTTGGCTACAGAGATGAAGGAACTTCAAGAGAGGATGAACAACTGTAAGGCCAGGTTAGCTGCCAGAAGCGTATTGCTTCCTAAAGAGTTGAGCAATGTAAATCTTTGTTTGAGCGTTACTCAAAACTGGAAGTTGATGAGAGACTTATAATCAAGCTATCCACTGTTTCCTCTGAACATCGCGATGAATGGGAGAAACTAAGAGAACAGATGCGCTATGCTTGGATATGATAATATCACATTTATTACGTTTTTCACCCATTAATATTTGTGTATCTATGATTATTTGACGCCTAAATGTAGTAAGTACTTCTATATCTTTGTTTAGGTTGCAAATGGGTGAAAATGGTGGAGAATGGAAAAAAGTGAAAAAGTGTCAAAATGGAAGAAAGTGAGAGTTCAGGGGCTGAAGTGCAAATACTCTAAACTTGTTTCCAACCTTGTGATGAAGACTCGAGATCGTTAGAGGTCAATTGGATGAAGAAAGGAGTCAAAGGGAAAGAAAGTGGGAATATGGTAGTAGTACAGAAAGAATGACTTCAGGATGGTTATGGAAGAGCAATTAGATCAGTTATCTCCTTATAGGAAGGATAAGAGCTTGAAACTATGTAAATTTGCCCAACCTCGTTTTCATTTTCTGGTGGCTTGTATTTTATTCTTGTTCTATTTCTTCAAACCAAAAGCGTTTTCATGGACTGTAAGATGTAGAAGAATTTCCACTTGAAGAGACCTTGGTTGTATTGGAACTCTTCCAATTATTCATTAAAAAAAATCAACTTTCAAGTTGAAAAGTTTCGCACCGATTTTGAACCTCATACTGATACCAGTTGTTGACATGGAAAATGATAGAATTTGAAGATGGTCTATGAAGCAAAGTTGTAGCATTTTGAGTTAGCTTTTCCACGCAACTTGAATCAGCTCAATCGGATATCAGGAGAGAAAGTTATGTCCTAAACGTGCGCCTGACACCAAGAAAACCTCGACTGAGGCTGTCTAATTGCCTAAGGCACGAGCTCTAGCTTATACTAGGTGCGCGCCTCAAGCCAAAACGTGAAACCTTTCTAGTTTTCTTGTTTGATAAAAACACATATGGAAACCTAATTCTCCATCATATTTAAGCTCCAAAACGTTCCAGAACGCAAAATATTCATCTCCTATCACTTTTCTCTCAAGTTTGGTTCAAGAATTTCATGGGAGGCTAAAAATTTTGGTGAGGCAAGGGAAAAACTCACTCGGATTCGGTGATTTCACGTCGTTTATTCATTTTTTTGGTATTTATTTTGCTAAACACTTTTAGATCTAGATTCTCATCTTTATGAGTTAATTGTGAAATTGATTTAACATGTATTAAGTTTTTCATAAAATCAATCTTGTTTTTTCTATCGAACAATTGAACTATGTGTTGAATTTCTATTTCATTAAATCTATTGGTGTGTTTATCTACTTTCTTATGCTATATGTATATGAATGATCTATAATCTAATTTCAATAGATAATTGTGATCATTGTTAAGGGAAACTATAATTTAGGAGTAAAATCATGAATTATATTGGTCTTAATTGCTAAATTTTCCGATTAGAGTACAAGGATGAAGGTCTCTAATTGTGTCAACAATTTGAATAAATGATGTTGAATGATTTGATCCGAATGAGGGAATTCCAATGCTTCACTACCTTAAATCACTGAATTTTATCTCATATTTTTTTATATTAATTTAATTGATCAACAATTCAACTCTCCCGAAAATTTAAGAGGATAATTCACCCATTTTTGGAACTTTTGACAACTTTTCCATCTCCCCGTGGATATGACAGCCTAAAGCTACACTACAACTACCACGTTATTCTTAGGGCGTAATCAAATTTTGGCGCCGTTGTCAGGGAGACGATATAAGAAATTGAAGGATCCTCTAGCAAAAGGGTGACTTCGTTCTATTTTTTTTTCAATTTTATTTTTAGTTATTTTATTATCTTTATTTGTTATTTATTTTTCTCATATCATTTCCTTTTAATTGTGTTTTATGAGCAGATATTGAGACGAGGGATGAAGATTTGTGGAAACATCTTTCATGGAGTTTGAACATCTTTTTAGTCCTTTTTTGATTCTTCATCCGTTAACACGAACACCACACACATAACACAATGTCTGATAGTGATCATGATGTACCGTATAGAACTTTACATGATTACCTACACCCCACGCGCACATTTATACCTTCATGTATTATATTTTCACCCAATATGCCACTCATAGATTTTAAATTTGGAATGATTCAACTTATCCCCAGTTTCCATTGACTTAAAAATGAGAACCTGTATGTGCATGTTATGGAATTCGAGGAAGTAATAGCAACCTTCCATAATCAATATGGTACAATGGATGCAATTAGGCTTAAATTCTTCCCATTTTCTTTTAAGGAAAGGGCAAAAATCTGGTTGTATTCATTAAGACCACGTTCGATTAGAACTTGGGCTGAAATGACCCAAGCATTTTTTCCACCACAAAACAACTGCGTTGAAAAAGCAAATCTCTTCTTTTATCCAAAAGGAGAGTAAAACTTTATATGAAGCATGTGAAAGGTATAAAGAACTCTAAGCTCTTTGTCCCTATCATGGTTATGAGAGTTGGCGTATCGTGAGCTATTTCTATGAAGGGTTAACACCTAGGGAGCATCAATTTGTTGAGATGATGTATAATGGTGATTTCTTACAAAAAGATCCAGATAAGGCTATAAGGTACTTAGATGAGTTGGCTGAAAAAGCCCATACTTGGACTGGACCTAGTGCCACTGAGAGTACTAATAGGTCACGACCCACAAGTAACCCCACTAGCACGTGTATTTATCATCTTAGGGAGGAGGATAGCCTTAGAGCAAAAATAGAAGCCCTAGCTAAAGAACTTGAAACCTTACGTGCTAAAGGCTCGAAACTTGTATAGAATGTATCCCGTGTTGAGTCTAGTGGAAATTGTTTTGTGTGTGGTGGAACTGATCATCCAGTACAAGAGTATATCACTTACGCTGAGATTAGGAGAGTGTATGAGGAACACTGCAATGCCTTAGGCACGTATAACAAGCCTTATGCTCCATTTTCTGATACCTATAATCAGGGGTGGCGAAATTATCCCAACTTTAGCTGGAAATCTGAAAACCAGCAACCTACCCAGCTACCTAGAGTTTTTAACACACATTTGTACCAATCCACAACTTCTAGGAACTCCTTAGAAGATACCCTACATGCATTCATTGAGGCACAAAGTAAAACCAATCAAAAATTTGAGATTATGTTTACCCAAATTGTTGAGGAAAATAAGGAAATCAAAAAGCATATGTCCAAATTAACTAGTGCTTTAACTATAGTGGAACAGGTGAAATTTTCGGCTCAAGCTCTACCAAATCCTAAAGGACAATACATGGCACAAGCCTCGGGTTCAAATGAAAATAATATTAGAGAAGTGAATGCCATAACCACTCATTCAGGGAAGGTCTTAGAACCAACTCTCAAACCTAGGGAAAATGAGATTGAGTCTAGTAAGTCAAATGAGAATAACTCTAGTGAGGAGGTAGTAAATAATCCAATCAGAGTGCCCTTTCCTCAAGCTCTTAAGTCTACCTCGAAATCTTCTAGCCATCATAATGAGATCTTAGAACACCTAAAGCAAGTAAAAATCAATATGCCGCTCTTGCATGTGATTTCACAAGTTCTCACATATGCTAAAGTCATTAAGGACTTGTGCACTGTGAAAATGAAATACCATGTCAAGAAAAATGCTTTCTTGACTGAACACATAAGTGCTGTGATTGAGCAAATGACCCTACCAAAGTATAAAGATCCTGGTTGTCCTACTGTTTTATGCATAATCGAAAACCATGAGATTGGACAAGCCCTTCTTGATTTAGGGGCCAGTGTTAACATCATGCCTTATGCAATTTACTTGTCATTAGGCTTAGGTGAGATGAAACCTACATCTATAGCTCTATAATTAGCTGATAGGTCCACTATTAGACCTAGAGGAGTAGCTAAGGATGTCTTGGTTCAAATCGATAAATTTTACTACCCCATTGATTTCTTGGTTTTGGATGTAAAAGCTGAGGTGAATGTTGGTTCTAAAATTCCTATTATTCTTGGTAGACATTTCCTTGCTACTGCTAATGCTATGATAAATTGCATGAACGGTCTAATGAAATTATCATTTGGGAATATGACCTTAGAAGTTAACATCTTTTATGTCACTAGGCAGGCTGAGGAAGATGATGTGTATCACCAAATATACATGATTGATGCACTCACTCAGAAGGTAGTTGATGATTTGTTTCTTGGACCACCGCAAGAAACTTTAGAACTAGATAAAATGGACGCAGCCATCGATGAACATGCCTCCACTCCAGATTTTGAATTTTTCCTAGTAACCCCACATATGTACTAGATGGAGGCGGAGGATCCATATCAATGGTTATGTCCAATGAGTTCAATGTACCACAAGGAAACTTGGGATCACCCTGGCTAGAAGCGGGCTAAAAATGGGAACACTGGGTCGATCCAACGACAATAAACAAATGCGTTGCTTGGGAGGCAACCCAAGAGAAGTTCTTTCCTTTTATTTTATTTTTGCATTTGCTCTATAGTTATTTTCATTCCACAATTTTAATTATAGTTTTATTTTTTCTCTTTACACCACCATCCATTTGAGTACTTTCAGGCTTCTTATACCTCAAGTTTTTATTGGTTCACTGCCATGCTCATGTGACATATTTTCCTTATTTTCTTTGATATTCATGTTTATGCGTTGAGGACAATGCAAAAATTTAGTTGAGAGGAGGGTCAATTTTGGATTTTCGTTGAATTGCATGTGAATTTGAAAAAACAATTGTTTGAGTATCTGATGTGTTGCATATTTATGTTTTTGAATGACAAAATATACCACTATAAGTTAATTTTGTTTATGAGAATCTAGATGTTATGACACTTACTGAATTCTTTTTGTGCACACAAGCCTTGTGGTAAGATGGTAGTTTTAACACATGTAGCTAGAAAAGTCTCTTGCTGAAGTTTTCTTGTGAGAGAATTAGTTAGGATTGAGAGTCACTATATACTAAAAATGGCAATAAGCGCTCATTAGTCTTGTGAATTGGAAACTCTTTTGAGAATAACATTATATGGTTTGTGGTGAGATGGATTACTTGGGAAATGATGAAAGTCAATTTAGGACTTACATTTGAGCCTTCAACCTTTATTTCCAATATCTCTAGTAGCCACTTTGAGTCATACACATATATAGTTATTTCTTCATGCACCTATGTTATCCATACTTTTCCATATTGGAGTACAATCTTTACGCATATTGTTCAACCTTTTTACTTCTAAGTGTGTAGTAGGTATTAGATGTTTATTTGTGAAGAATTGGAGTAAAGAAAATGACAAGAGTTGATATGTGCTCAAGTAAGGCGGTCAAAAAAAAAAAGAAAAAAATATATACATATATGTTTGATTTTGGGGCTTGAAATATTGATGAATGTGTTAATTGAAAAGTGTGATGAATTGAAATTCGTGATATGATACTTAGCTATGTGCTTGGAAGTTTTGGATCTTGATATCCTTCTTTTCATATAGCCCAACTTGAACTTTATTACAACCTTTTGCATTGATTGTTTTGATCCCAAGTAGGATTGTAGAATGAATAAATGAATTCTCAATTGACGGTATGTCTATCATGATATCAATGCTTGCTTGTTGCTTGTTCATAAATATCTAAGCCTTCAATTTTGAGCGTACAACTTTCTCAACTCCATAGAGAAAAACCCCGCACTAAACACTTTGATACCAGTGAGTTATGAAGCTGAACATTCAGCTTGAGACATACTTGATGTTACATGTGTTAGGGTTGGCTGTAAGATGGCTATGGCTTGACACACACTCACACATTTGGTATGAGTCTTTGACGTCTTGATAATTGTGACATTATTAATTTCGTGTGGTATTTAATTTGAAGAGGGCATGACATGTGGTTAAATTAGAACTTAACAATTTAACTTGTGATATAGACCAGTCATTCATTCATCTTACTCTGTATTAAATTGCTAGGGACTAGCAATAAGCAAGTTGGGGGTGTGATAATAGTACATTTATTACATTTTTCATCCATTAATATTTGCATTTCTATGATTTTTGACGCCTAAATACACTAAGTACTTCTATATCTAGGTTTAGGTTGCAAATGGGTGAAATGGAAAAATGGAAGAAACAAGTGAAAAAGATCAAAATGAAAGAAAGTGAAAGTTCAGGGACTGAAGAGTAAACACTCTAAACATGTTTCCAACCTTGTGATGAAGATTCGAGAGCATTAGAGTTCAATTGGATGAAGAGAGGAGTCAAAGTGATGAAATATAGCAAAAACATGATCACAAATCAACTTTCAAGCTAAAAAGTCTCGCACCGATTTTGAGTCTCATATTGATATCAGTTGTTGACATGGAAAACGATAGAATTTGAAGAAGGTCTCTGAAGCAAAGTTGTAGCCCTTTGAGTTAGCTTTTCAACTCAACTTGAATCAACTCAATCAGACATCAAGATAAAAATTTATGGTCCAAACGCGCACCTCACACCAAGAAAACCTCGACTGAGGCTGCCCAATTGCCTAATGCGCGCGCCTCAAGCCAAAATGCGAAATCTTTCTAGTTTCCTTATTTGATCGAAACACGTATGGAAACCTAATTTTCCACCATATTTAAGCTCCAAAATGTTCCAAAATGCAAAATATTCATCTCCTATAAGTTTTCTCTCAATTTTGGCTCAAGAACTCCATGGAAGGCTAAACATCTTGGTGAAGTAAGAGACTAACTCACTCGGATTCGGTGATTTCACTTCGTTTATTCATTTTTTAGAATTTATTTTGCTAAACACTTTTAGATCTAGGTTTTCATCTTTATGAGTTAATTGTGAAATTGATTTAACATATATTAAGTTTTTCATAGAATCAATCTTGTTTTTTCTATCGTACAATTGAACTATGTGTTGAATTTCTAATTCATTAAATCTATTGGTGTGATTATATACTTTCTTCTGCTATATGTATATGAATGATCTATAATCTAATTTTAATATATGATTTTGATAATTAAGGGAATCTAGAATTTAGGAGTAAAATCATGAATTATATATGTCTTGATTGCTAAATTTCCGATTAAAGTACATGGATGAAGGTCTCTAATTGTGTTAGCAATTTGAATAAACGATGTTGAATAATCTGATCCGAATGAGGGAATTCCAATCTTCACTACCTTGAATCACTGAATTTTATCTCATATTTTTTATATTAATTTAATTGATCAACAATTCAACTCTCCCAAATATTTAAGACGATAATTCACCCATTTTTGGAACTTTTGCAACTTTTCCATCTCACTGTGGATACGACACTCTAAAGCTATACTACAACTATCGCGTTATTCTTTAGGCGTAATCAGGATCAAACTGTAATTAAGATATTAATTTCTTGATTTTTCTTGTAGGACAATTTCGTCTTACACTTTGTTTCTTTAATTCTGTGATGGCAGCCACCATTAGTTTAAAATGTAATGGTAGCCAATTTCATCAATGGAATGATCACTTCATTAACTTGTGTGATGGCTTTTGTATGGATTCTGAAACAGCATAATTGACGTTTTCTTTAATCGTTAATACTCCCCAAAACCTTAATTATTAACATTGTGCTATATTCAGGCACATTCCTCCTTGTGGGACTTTTACATGGAACGAGACTTTTGGTATTCCGACTTTTCTTTCCAAGATTTAGACCTTCAATTTCGGTTACCGTGCATGTATGACCATTCGCATTACGTCCCTTCACCTTTAAACCTCTATAAAGCTACATATTTGTTACACATTCGTCGTCTTCATCCTTATTCCCCACAACACCAATCTGTTGCCATCATCTGTCATTTCAAATGATTTATTTTCTATATCCAAAAGATCAGTTATTTCCTTTTTCAACAAGAATGAGCCATTTAATCTTTTCCCCATTTTACCATCTGCCTTGATACTTTCTTTGGTATGGGAGGTATATGAAACATTCTTTGGTCAATGAAGGTCTTCTCAGCGTCTTTTCCATTTATGATCTCTTAGAGGATCTCTTGATGTGAAACAATTGCTTGCTGAGAGTGCTTCTTTGATCATTGACTTTATTGCAGCGATGCATTTAGAAGGTCGATAAAGGCCAACTTATCCCTTTTCCGTAGTAGTTGATAGAAGAACAATGATAGCTTACCTTTAGCCATTTTCCTGTAGTAGTTGATAAAAGAACAATGATAGCTTGCCTTCAATTGCGGTTAGAACATTTGTATTTTGTCTCCATTGGTTTGTAAAAAATATTTGATAATGAAATATTTAATTTGAACATACTTCGCTCTTATTTTATTTGGACGTAATCGTCCAACTCACCTTACTTGTTTGAATGACATGGTGTATGCTCAACATCTTGATTTTACTTATGCATAAAATTTTCTTCTACCTGTTCACTTTCCCATATGGAAGGAACATATTTCTTTAAATATTTACCATTAATAAACCTCACATGCTTCGTGCCATTTAAATTTTCCAAATGGTACGTTCCATTAGGTAATACACTTTTCACTTTATATGGTCCTTCTCAATTGGGTGACCATTTATCATACTTTGGGTCTTGCTACCCAAAGGGAGTATCGTCTTTCAAACTAAATCACCCAAGCTAAAAGATTTGGCTATAACGTTTTTGTTATGGAACTTAGTCATTTTTCGTTTTTGAACCTGCAATCTATATAGGACATCCAACTTTAACTCGTCCAATTACAATAAATTTTGGGCCAGTGATTTTGCATACTCGCCATCACTTAAATTATTTTGCAAGCCTACTCTAATCGACTGCACATTGATTTTCATAGGCAACACAACTTCTTGTCCATAAGTAAGTTGAAAATGAGTTATTTTGATACTTGAACGTGGTGATGTCCTATAAGCCTATAAAGCTTTACTTCAACATTTATGCCAATTTCTGGTATTTTCATTTATCATTTTCCTTATGATATTTTTTAGAATCTTTTTAGAAGATTCTGTCTGTCCATTAGATGGAGTTCTTAACTCCAAACTCGCTCAAGAATTCATTTACTTGATCTCCATTTAAAGAAATTTCGTGATCCATCATTAGAGTTTGTGATATCCCAAATCTATAAATAATGTGATCATGAATAAAATCTATAATGTTTTTTTTAGAAATCTCTTTTAAAGGTATTGCTTCTACCCATTTAGTGAAGAAATCTGTCGCAACTATTATAAACGTATATTGTTTGGACGACGGGTGATAAATTTTCCCTATCAAATCTATCGCACAACCTTTAAATGGCCAATGTTTGATAATATGTGGCATTTCTCTTATTGGTACTCTTTGTATTGGACCATGCTTTTGACAAGCTTGACAACTTTTCGAGTACTAAACGCACGATTCTCCCATTTTGGGCCAAAGTATCCACTCCTAACAATTAACCATCTCATTCTTTAGCCAGCCTGATGGGCTCCACATATTCCTTTATGTACTTCAGCCATGACTATTTTGGCCTCTTGCAAACTTACACATTTCAACAACACACTATTTGAACGTTTCTTGAATAACTCATCATCTATTAGTACGTAGTTTAATGAACATAATTTTATTTTCCTATTACTCTCTTTGTCAAGTTCTTTCAAAAATCTTTTTATTTCTGCCCTCCAATTTATTACATCTCCATTTTGTATGCAATGAACATCAATCCTTGTCGCCCTTCGTTTTACTATGGGCAATATTATTTCATATTTACAAGTGGATTCCAGATTTACCACCTTTGAATAATCTAAAGCCATTTGGGCTAATTCATTTGTTGAATCATTATACATCCTGTTAACATATTGAAGCTCTACTTGATCAAATTCTTCCAATAATTCTTGGACGATTTCATATTGACTTATGATAGAATCACTTTGGTATTTAAAATCACCATTCAATAGGTAAATCACTAATTGGGAATCGCCCCTAATGATTACATTTTTTATTCCCAATTCTATAAACAGCTACAAGCATACGATCAATGTTTTGTATTCAGCTTGATTATTGGTACACATTCTATCTAAAGTGATAGGAAACTTATAATAAATCCCTAAAATATTTATTAAAACTACTCCCACCCCTGTACCTCCAAAAGTTTTCATGCGTCAAAATATAAAACCCAATGTTTTAATTCAAATGAATCAACTTCCAATTCAATTTCTTTAGGCGTGTCAATGCATGGATGATCAACCAAGAAGTTAGCCAACATTTGATTTTTAACTGCCTTTAATGACATATATTGTATTTCAAACTCCGATAATGCCAAAGTCCAACTGCCTATCCTTTGGTATAAAATAAGGCGAGAAAACATATATTTAACTAAATTTACTTTAGAAACTAAGTAAACAGTTACAGACCATAAATAAACTCTTAGTTTTGTACATGAGAAATATAAAGTAAGATACAATTTTTCAATAGTAGAGTAATTACATTCACATTTCGTTAACTGCCTGCTCAAATAATAAATCACCATTTCTTCACCAAATTGGTCTTCTTGCGTGACCATTCCGGCTATCAATTCTTGTTTGGTCGATATGTACACTATCATTGGTCGTCCTTGAATAGGTGATACTAACACCGATGGACTTGACAAATATGTCTTCAGGATATCAAAAGCCTTTTGATGTTCTTCATTTTAGACGAATTCTTCCTAATTCCTTAGATTTAAAAGAGGCAAAAAAACTTTTGTTCGCCCTGCACAATTAGGGATAAAATATCTCAAAAAGTTCACTTGGCCTAGAAACGTTTGCAATTCTTTATTGTTACTGGGTGGTTTGGTCTCTAAAATGGCATTCGCTTTATTTTTATCAAACTCAATTCCTCTTTTGTGCACTAGAAAAGCAAGGAAATTACCTGCATTAATACCAAATGCGCATTTCATAGGATTCAATTTTAGTTTGTATTGCCTCATTCGCTCAAATGAGCATCTTAATTGTTCAAAATGGTCTTCCTCTTTAATTGATTTGACCACTATATTATCTACATACACTTCAACATATTTTCCTATCACGTTGTGAAAAATTAAGTTCATTTCCCTTTGATAAATTGCCCCCGCATTTTTCAGGCCGAAAGGCATAACTACCAATTCAAAGCATTCTAAAGCCCGGGCACCTAAAGACAGTTTTATGTAGATCTTCTTCAACTATGTAAATTTGGTTATATTCTAAATATCTTTCCATGAAAGAATACATGTCCAGCAGTTGAATCTACTAAAGAATCCACTGCAGGCATTGGATATTCATCTTTGGGTGTTGCTAAGTTTCAATTTCTAAAATCTATACACACCCTAATACTACCATTCCTTTTTAACACCGGCACGATATTAGACAACTACCCAACATATCGGCTGTTCTAATAGAACCCACATTTAACAATTGTTCTATTTCTTTCTTTACTTTAGGCAATACATTATGGGCAAAACGCCTAATAGGTTGTTTATGAGGTTTAAAATTTGACTTAGTTGGTAATCTATGTTCTACAAAACTTTTATCTTAACCAGGCATATGTTCATATTCCCAAGCAAAACAATCCTTATATTCTTTTAATAAAGCGATTAATTTATTACTTACCTCTTGACTGAGCATTTGGCTGACAAATGTTGGTCGATCTTCCCATTCGTCACGAATATTCACCTTCATCAAAGGGTCTTGTGTTTGAGCATGCCCAGACTTTGTGATCCTCATTACTTTATTGTCTAGATTCCTTGTAGGCACTTTCTCTTCTAAGCAATCTACTTTGTTGACTGCTCGGCCAATGTTTTGCTCCAATTTGAACACTGCTAATTTGTTTCTCAACGTCTTTAATGCTGCTTCTTCTTTCGTCTTCTCTTTACATTCCTTATTGAAAGCCATTAAATTAGCATTGAAGGCCTGAATATCGGCCATGTTTTATTGTTGTTGACAACTTATTAGAGTTCCTTAATTATCTTTTTGCCAATTACTAGCTCTTCAAGGGTCACTATATTTGGCCTCATTTGATTGAACATCTCAGTAAGTGCATCTACAGAAAATGGCTCTTTGCTTTGTGCGACAATTTGGGTCCCTTCCCCATCTTGTACTACCTTGACATGTCCATAATTTCCTTCATACATAGAGCTTTCTACTGAGTTTGCTTCTGCAACAAAGGGTCTATGGTCGGCTTGCACTACTTCTGCTTCGCCTTTGTCGTTTCAAAAAACCAGGCATTGGTAGAGCGATGAAGGTATGCAATGACTCCTGTTAATCCAATCTCTTCCTAGTAGCACATTATAACTAGTAGGACCATCTATCACAAAGAAGACTGTGGTCCTAGTAGTTGTTCCCACAGTTATATCCAATGACATCACCCATTTAGCTGAAATTGCTCCCCCATTGAAACTTGTGAGAATAACTTAGGTTGGGATCATATCGCTTTCTGTCTTTGCAAGTTTTCTCATCATTCTAGACCGGATGGTATTTATGTCTGCTCCATTGTCAATGAGCACTTTTACCGCATGTATACCATTGACTAAGGCCTTCACGTACAATGGCCTCAAGTGTTTGGTTAGTTTCATAGTTGGTCTCTTAAAGATAACCTTTTCAGCTGCATCTATTTCCACTTCTTGTTTATCCTCCATTGAATTATTTTCTTGTGACAAGTCCATGTGCAATATTCACATTGGGTTTCTGCTTCTTGAACTTTCTCGTTATTTTCTTCTAATGCTTCTTATTCGGTTACCCAACCTATATGGAGATGTAATATTCTTGGAGGTGGCCCATACTTCTCACAGCGGCGTACTTTCACCTTTCTCTTGGGCGTCCTATATAACACATAAAAGTTAAAAGAACGCCAGATGGTTCACCCAACAAATCCACCTGGCAGACACTTTCCTGATAAAGTTGCTTCAATAAAATGTTGTGCGACACTCCTCTTATTTTTCTCTTGGCTTCTACGTCAATTTCCTCTTTGATGTCAGTCATGCCGTCGTCCTCTTCTTCATCATATAACTCCTGAGATGTTTGGCCTTCTTCACATTCTAGCACACACATTTTTTCCTCATTATCTTCTCTTTCCTCATCTCCACTTTCCTTACTTTTAAATTTATCGGCTAATAAATAATTATTAGCCATGACACGAGGTAGCGTACCAAATTAAATAGTGAGAGATTGCCCTGGATCTCCTTCATCTTCATCCTTCTTTCCGCGCTCAAACTTTGATCTTCCAAAAGAACTTTCTGGTAACTCCTCCATCGATTTTCCCATAATAGCCTCTTTATCGTCTTTAAGAACATTTTTGTTAGCCACCTCAAGCAATTTAGGTGCTTTAGGACATGATGTCCCTGTTGTTGCCGCATCATTCGTCCATAGTTCCGTTGAAAATGCGTTTGTTGGGTTCTGGTCATTTCATTAAAGGGAACAACTCCTCATGCATTATACTGGAACGAATGCCATACATTTGGTCAGCGAGATTGCAGTCTGAATGTTCTCCTATTGATTATTGGTCTAAACTACCTCTCAAAAGGTGGTCTCCTGTAGAATGACATATTCTGTTCTCCACCGAGCCGAAAATTTGGAATAATACTAGGACGATGGTGATAGCGCCATATTTCTGGTCTCTCCATGTTTTCATTAAATTCTCCCTTGCATCTAGCACACAAAATGCTTTCGTCTTTTCTATATTCCTTTCCACTGATACGTTCAAAAACACTGGGATGTAACTTATAATCTTTTTTCTCCATCGTCTACAACCAACTTGAATTTTGGCAACTTATTTTTTAAACCAGTTGTCACCATATTTACCCCAAGTGGCTGTGGGAAAGGATTTTCATCCACTGCCATTTTATTCTTAGCTTCAAATGTAATTCATCCTGACTTAATAGCATCTTGCAACACATGACGAAAAATCAGACAATCATTAGTCATATGTGATCGTGCATCGTGTTATTTACAATAGTTTTTACCCTTAATTTGTTCAGGGTCTGGAAACTTATGCTGTCACTCAATATGTAATAAGTCCCCTTGCTAGAATTTTTCATTTGTTCTTTTTCTCTTATCAAACGTTCATATCTAATCACATTGCACGTAACTGAAAAAAGGTTAGGAAATTCTATGTCCTGGAATTTCTTTTTTAAATCAAACTCAAACAACTTTGAGCAATTTTAACAAATTCTTTTTCGGGTAAATGCACAAAATATTTGCTCCTAGATGTCTTAAAGTTCTGAAGGAAACTTTCTGCCTAATCGTTTGGCAATTAACGCAAATTCACCAAATCGGCCAAAGTAACTTCAGATTTAGTTTTGTAAAACTGAGTGCGGAGCTACTCCTGTTAACGAACTAGGAAACAGTCTCATTTTGTGATAATTAGCTACTTCACATCATTGCAATGTGAATCGCACTATGTGTTCCAGAGTAAAAACTTCTCCCAGATCGGTAAATAATGAAAACTCTGGCACTTTGTACCCTCTAGGCCACATATATATTTGATCTATCCAATCAGGATATAGCTTTGTGTGAGTCAGCCTAACAAAAGAATGCATCCCAAAAGTCATTTGATCTTGCACTATCTCTATAATTTGATTCCTTAACACAATGTTGGGATCATATGGAACTCCTACATGTTGGTTTATTGGTGGAACTACTTGAGGCCTAATGTTTGGTCCTTGATTTGTGGTAAAAACGCCATTATTTAAAACCATTATTACCGTTAGCCTGAGTATTCCCCCATCATTAACTCGCGGGGTTTTCTGTCCATTGATTTGGACATTGTCTATTGCATTTGAGTTACCCCCAAGGTTTGACACCCCATTACCACTATTCAAATTTGTCGTTCCACTACTCCTTTAGTTTGAAGTAGATGGTCCAAAAGGTGGTTCTATTCCTTGATTCGGACCCAGGATTAGTCCCACAATCGTCCTGGCTTGAAAGTGATTCCATAAACTTGGCATAACTGGTTGACAAATTTGGCCCACTAACTTATCCAGGATTTCACTTAAAGTGTTTAGTTGTTTGGACATGTTGTCATAGTGTACATTTCCATTGTGAGTAAACATTTCCATATTATGAACATTTTGCAAATTTACCTATTCAAATACATCTTGCGTGTGTTTGCCAAGCAATGCACGCATGGTTCGAGGACTCATCTTTGTCATTGGCTCGTAACGAGTTTGACTTTGTCGCTCTGTTCGTGGAGTACTTTGCTGCTCCTCATATCGTTCGATCATAGACTGGACTATTCTTTGACTTGTTGACTCCTTCTCAGAGTTTTCTGAGGCATATTGCTTTACTTTTCGTATCTTCAAACACCAAATGGTCCCACCAAGCATGCCAAATTGTTTTCGCGTGGAAATCGAGTCTCGCTAACAATTAAAAGAAAGTTCAGACGATTGTGTAAGGAACAACGACCTCTCGAGACAAAGTCCTAACGATGGGTGCTTTATTTATGAAGATTATCATTTGTAAGAAGTGAAATGCTTCCAAGGGGTACAAGCTCACTGAATTTGCAATGTAATTGAAAATTAACAAGAAGAACTAAAAGAAATGAAATTACATAATTCTCTGTTCGAAAGTGATTTTGATTCGAGGTCTTTTCTTCCATGTTCTATTTTCTCTTTTATACTTTCTTGACAGTTTTCTTGTAGAACCGTTTGAAACCTGCTCATCGCCCTATAACTACACAATTCCTCCATTATGGATGACTTGTCAAGAAACTACTGTTTTTAACTGCTGTCATTACTCTCATTATTTAACTGCTTGCAACCGAGATTCTTGGATCGTAGAATGTGATAAGATCGTCCATTAACTGTTTTAATAACCGTTGCTTTAAATAACAACGAGACACTATACTCGTTCAGATCTTGGGCGTCACGCAGACTTGAGCGATGATGGACCTTCACTACATAACTCCATCTTGGGCTTTCACAATATTCGCCCCGATTTTGGGCGTTTCGAAGATCTTGGGTGTCTAGCAGGTTTAAGCGATGATGGCCACCACTCTGTCTTGGATTTTTACATGATCTCATTTGGGCTTATCCTAACCAGGTTTCATTCTTTGGGCCATTCAATTGTGCCACATTTTTGTTTGTCAACAATTGGGTTCGGGTTTTGGGCCTCCAAACTTTAATTATCGGGCAATGGATCAACTAGTGAAAATGGGTCGAGTCCTTGATATCATCATCGCCCCATTAATGGACTGGATTGGCATCACAGCCCATTACTACTAAGCGAAGAATTTAGGTGAACGACTCTATCTATAAATAGATACTATTTTCCATTGTGCACTGAACTTTGGCAGCTAGTTTTCATCTGGGGTTGTAAATATTACAACATGTATCGCTCAGACAACATATTCACATTTCACACACATACTTATTATAGACCGAGCCAGATATGTGCCTGACTACGAAACCTCTACCCTTGTGTGAGTCAGGCTTAAGTTGTCGTGTTGGACCATTTATAGGTTGGTTGTTTTGAACTCGAGATTCTCTATCCACTTAAGAAACTAGAATATATGTCATTAAAACCATTTAATTTGTCGGCCTTGCTTGCTATTAAACTTCAAGGTAGGTATGTAATTTATCAAATTGCTAAATTAGCGTACTTCAATTTCTTTTTTTGAGGACATAATTAACTTCATGAACTATTTGCTTTGGTATAATAGTTCAATACAAGCCTTGATAAAACAGAAGCGACAAAAGCGACACAAATACTGATAAATAAAAAGTTTGAAAGAAAGAAATATACCAGATAAATATAATAAGTCATAAAGTCTACATGAGAGGAAAATGTGAATAATAATAAAAGGGTTTTGTCCATAACACGCGAATGTGTGTTGATTGAATTTCGCTCAAACGGACGTGACATTTATTGAAACCTACAAGATAACGAAAGAAAATGATGAATTATTTATACAAAACAAATGTGGGGTTTTCAAACCCTTAACACATATATAATGACTCAAATAAATCAAAATCAAATCGAAATTCTTTAAACAAACCTGAATAAAACTAAAAAAATTACGAAAAATACCCTTAAACAAACTAAAAATAGAAAAAAAAAAACGTTAAAACGAAATCCTAAACGATAGAATTTGGCCTTGAAAGATTGATGATGCAGTCACCCCGAAAAAAATATGCAGAATCAAAAAACGCTTTCGAAATGTATTCCCTCGCGTATAAATTTGACACCAGATCTAAAAATTACTCGTGTTTTCGTAGATCCTTCTTATTTTTTCATTTTTTTTTTCAATTGATTTATAATTTTCTCTTCTAACTGTTTCATAACACAACAAGAAATTGATAAGTAATAGACGGTGTTGTATGTAAAGTATACAAATGTTACGCGGAAGAGCAAGTTCGTGCTTAATATAAAGTTTCCATATCAACTAAAGAATTAAAACACTTTTGTTGAAACAATATTGGTATTGGGCATCATCGATATTTTTAGGGTGTGGGTTGTAAGTGTTATGCCCTAGGTCCAATCAACTTTGGACATAAGCACTTTTAATGTATATATAACCGATGCATATTTATGGCAAGATCTATTATTTAATTCAATTAATATTCTAATTAATTAAATAATAGAATCCGTAGATTCAAGTCTTGATGATTTGTTAATCACAAAGAGTTGTGATTGTGAGATACAAATTACATATGACTGAATCTTAAATCGTCCGTGGTCGTATGTAATAACGAGATACGGATATCGTTATTATGGATAGACCATCACGTGTGGCATTTCTTACTTGTGAAGTAAGTAGTTGATCTTACAAGCTAAAGTATGGAGACACTTGAATGAACACGTGAATGTTTTGTTATAGAACAAAACATTGGAGACCCGCTGAGAGATTCCGCATGGAAAACTATCTGAGTGTCAGTGGTTAATCTCTAACGTTCGGTAGTGGAATTGGTCCTTTGACTTGAGGTCATCATAGTACCTTATGTGAGGACAGTCATGCTTTGGTGATGTCGGATGTTGCTCTGTCAAGGGTCGCTAATACGGCATCGTTCGGGTATGTCAAGAATCATATGAAGGTTGTGAATGATCAATAGAGGATTCGTCACTCTTAGATAGTAAGAGATTATGATCTACATTTCATCCAGTTAAGTTGATAATGAAATCCTTGGCCAAGGTGAACTCATAAGTCGAAAAGGAGTTTTCGACTAACATTGACTTAACAGTAGGATAAAAGATATGATCGATAATTGAGATTGACACACGTCCATATCTCGTAATTGATCGGATCATATTGACGAAGGGATTATAGTTTTACGGTAAACGAACAAGTTTGGTTTTGTCATGTCACGTGACATGACCGTCACATGTATTGCCCGACACATTGCTAGATGTCAATCTGAGACAACGAATGTGAATTGATGATAAATTAAAAGGGGTATTTTAATTTATCAATTTTGATTAGATCAAAATAATAATTCACGTAGTTAGGCATCGTGATCGGGAACCTAATGGGTCACACACAAAAGAGAATCAGAAGAATGAGATTTACCAATTAAGTAATTGACAAGTGTTGGATAATTAATTAATTGGGTTGCTTATTAATAGGCCCGAATTAATTAATTGGATTAATTAATTCATGGACCAGATTTAATTAATTTGATTAATTAAATGTTGGACCGGGTTAAGTTAAGAGATGGGCCAGCCCGTTTGGACTCATATTAATAAGCTGTTAGGGTTTGAAAAACATGATTGATTATTCATTATTCTTGCTAGCACGAGAAAAGAAAACCCTAGCCGTCATTCTTATTCTCTGTGTGGATCACCATTGGAGGCTGGACAATTGGACAGCTTGGATTGTAGATCGTGATCATTGGAGTTCGTGAATCAGCAAAAGAGTTTGCAGAATTCATCAAGGTATTATTCTAAACACAGTTTCTATCTAAACACAATGTAGATCCTTGTTTGGGAATCGAAATTGCTTTACTTCCGCTGCGCATGATTAAGTAGGTTCCCAACAGTGGTATCAGAGCATACTTTGTGTTTGTTAGAAATTGTTTTTGCATGTTTGAACAATCAAAAGTTGATTGTATAATTTTTCCTTGGATCTAGCAATTTAATATTATATTTTTCATCTTTTAAAAATCTGTTTTTGAATGATGATAAAATATAATGGATCTGAAAAACTGTTTAATTAAAACAAAAAAAAAGGGGAACTGAAGGCCATAGGCGGCAATTGAACCGCCGGCAGCGCGGCGCGGGACAGCCAGCAGCGTGCCGGATCACGCTGCGTAGGGCGCTCGCACTGCTGCGATGTGCTACGGGCAGCGCCGCTGCTAAAGGATGCAGCGCCACGCTGCTGCGACAATCGCAGCAGTGCCAGCAGCATTTTCTCGCGGCTGCAACGCTGCAGCTCGAGGCAGCGTTGGACGCTGCTGTAGCTGCAGCGTTCGGCGCTGCCTGTTTGCGGTGGGCCCATGTGGCTCACCGCATCGGCAAGATTGTGGACGGCACCACAGAAATAAAAAAAAAAAAATTAAAGGTTTAGGGTTTCTGTTTCAGAAAACGGGTGGAGGCGGGGGCTTCTGTTGCAATTTGTGAAGTTGCAGGCCCCCGCCTGTAATTATGGAAAAATGGTCAATTTTGCAATTTTTAAATGGAGGCCCTGTCATGCAATTTTCGAAATAGAAGGGCTTTCTATTAATTTGAAACTCGGGTCAATTTTGCAATTTTCAAAATGGTTTTGAATTTAAATATTAAAAATGGTTTTTAATTTTATTTCAAATGGGTTGTTGACTCGTATTATCAATTTTGACCCGTTTAAAATTTTATTTAAAATTGACGACTTTTTATATTTTCGTTAAAATTGGATTTTAACTTAAATATTAAATTTTGACCCTAAATTGAATTTTATTTTATTTAGGAGTTTTATCCTAAATTAAAATATTAATTCAATTAAATTAGAGTTGGACTCTAATCTAATATTTAATTAAAATTTGATTTTAATTAAATTATATCACCCTAATATATTCTTGAAATTAGAGTTGGACTCTAATTTGACATTTTAATTGAAATTTGATTTTAATTAAATTGTCCCGCCCTAAAACTTTTCTTAGAATTAGAGTTGGACTCTAATTTTGTATTTAATTAAAATTTGATTTTAATTAAATAAGTTCGCCATAATATCTTGGAATTGGAGTTTGACTCTAATTTTGTATTTATTTAAAATTTGATTTTAAATTAAATTTAATCGCCTTAAGTTTTGAAATTAGAGTTGGACTCTTATTTGATATTTAATTAGAATTCGATTTTAATTAAATTATCTTATTTTAAAACTTTGAAATTAGAATTGGACTCTAATTTGATATTTAATTAAAATTTGATTTTAATTAAATAGTTCCGCCCTATAATAGTGGAATTAGAATGAGATTCTAATTTGGTATATAAAGTTAAAATTTGATTTTAATCAAATATACCCGCTAATTAAATTAATTGATTAATTTGATTAATTAATTATTTATTTAATTGTTCCGATCCATTTGTCTAAATTAGTTTAGACGACTGTAATTGCTAGAAACTTGAAACATGTTTGCATATAATATTAGATATTATATAGGAATGCATTTATATGATGAATGTTTTATTAGTGGATGATTATGGACTCGACCATGTGGATGTGTTGAATGGTTAGTTTTATTCTTGTTGTTATTATGGGCCTGCGAGCTCTAATTTATTTTGGACCTGCGAGTCCGTTATTATTATGGGCCTGTGCGTCCAATATTGTTTAGGCCTGCGTGCCAACTAGTATAGGATACAAGTTGCAGCTGGACTAATTGAAGATACAAGAAGAGGAGGAGACCATAGAGATGGAGCATTGTATGAATAAATGCTATACCCCCTAGGAGCTGACCAACTAGTCTTCCTTATGGCTCGGGAAGACTAGATAGTATAAGTCCATAATCGTCCACACTATTATATGTATGTTTATTTGCATGTTAGATGTATAATAAAATATATATAATTATTACGATGAGACCTTTGCATGCAAAACCCCTCGCTAAAATATTAAGTCAGTTTCTTATTCGCCTTCCATCATTATAGTGAAAAACTAGAATCCTAAATCGATCTCAGCTTGTTGAGTACACTCAAGGCTGGTCTATTATGGATATGTTTGACACTATGAAATATTAGATATTTCTGAATGATGGGTTTGACTTAACTAAAATTTATCTTTTGTTGAGTACACTCAAGGAGATGAATTTTAGAGGCATGTTAAAATATTAAGTCATATTTATATTAGCCTTCCATCATTATAGTGAAAAATGAGAGTCCGAAATCGATCTCAGCTTGTTGAGTACACTCAAGGCTGGTCTATTGGGGATATGTTTGACACTATGAAATATTAGATATTTCTGAATGATGGGTTTGACTTAACTAAAATTTATCTTTTGTTGAGTACACTCAAGGAGATGAATTTTGGAGGCATGTTAAGCTAACACATAAGATGTGTGAAGACAAAGAGTTGTCAGCTTAATGATCTGGGAGTTGTATGGAGATACAATTGATAATAGTATCTACCCAAATATTTTATTAAGATTTGTTGAGTACACTCAAGGTTTTAATTAATAAATGGGATCCAGCCCACTGGGAATCAAGTATGGATTCCATAAATTTATGTGAGAGGGTCATAAATTTGAGTTAAACAGTGGGAGCGAAATTAATTTAATAAAAGACCATGTTAAATTAATCGATGCATTTTATATATTATTCTTTTACTTTTCGTCATTTACATTTATTGAATCTTGAGTAACCATATGTATTTGAGCGGCATACTGTATGCCAACAACCAAACCAAATTTTCTTGATTGGCACCACAATCTGAGAATTGTTCTCATGCATGATAATTGATTATGTCCTTGAGTAGCCATTTTCCAGAGACACTTGTTGATGACTCAATAAAGGAAGAGGTGGTTGCTATAATAAACACAGTAATGACGATAGTACTGCAACATGTGTGATGTTTGCGACTATGTCACCTGAGTTACAAAAGCAACATAAGAGTATAGATGCTAACACATGATTTTCATCTCAAAGTGTTGAATGATAAATAATCACGTGTGGAAAGATATGAGATTTCCTAACAACTATACTAGTGCATAATGGCAGAAGAGTCTCCGGCCAGTTCTGGTGTGCTGAAGACGTTGACCTCTTTGAGAAGTTGTCTCAATCGAGTTCAGTCATGAACAAAGAACTAAGTATGACTTGGTTATACAATCTTTGCCGAAGAGTTATTCATAACTAATTATGAATTTAACATGAATAAATTCGAATGCACACTTATTGAGTTGTTGAACATGCTTAAGACTGTTAAGCCCGATATCTATGTTTATAATGGGCAAATTTTAGTCATAGATTCCTTCAGGGAAGTCTGAAGGATGTTTTAAGAAAACATCTAAGATGACTAAGACAGTTAAAGCAAATAAGGACAATACCAAATCTAATGACCATTATTATCATTTTGGAATGATATGTCATTGGAAAGAAAATTGCAAGGCTTATATCTACTTCATTAGTTTCATGGGTATTGGATACCAGATATGGATCTCATATTTAAATAAATATGCAGAAACTAAACATAAGCAGATCACTGCAAAAAGGGAAGAAGTTGACCTGTACGTTGAATATGAGCAAATGTTGCTGCATTGCCTATAGGAGCTACCTTTTACCTTTGCCTTTAGGCTTAATATTAGAATTAGAGAAATATTGTTTTGTTCTTTCCATTACCAAGAGCATTAAATAAATTTCATGTTTGGACATGAATTATTTTAACGTTAAGGACAATTGTTGTTCCTTTTATCTTGATAAGATCTTAATGGTCATGGTAAATTACAAAATGACATTTATATTCTAGACATTGAGTATTCTATAATGAGTATAGATACCAAAAGGCATGAAAATGATAATCTGAATAACACCTATATCTGGCTTGCAGATTTGGTCATATAAATGAAAATGCAATTCCAAACTTACATGGAGATGTACACTTGGGTCAAATGATTTTGAATCATTTGACAAATGCAAAATATGTCTGTTAGGCATAATGACCATATCTCCTTTTACTTGAAAAGGAGAAAGATCTGTATAATTACTGAGTCTAATACATAGTGATGTATGTGGACACATATCAATCAATGCTAGATAAAGTTTCTCTTATCTCATCACATTTACTAGACGGCTATTTCAGAAATGGTCATGTATATTTGATGAAATTCAAGTATGAAACTTTTGAAATGTTCAAGGGATTCAAACTAGAAATTGAGAAACAAATAGGTAAATAAATTCTCACACTAAGATTTGATCGATGTGGAGAATATCTAAAATGTAGAATTTTAGATTATCTAAAAGAGAATGTGATTCTCTCGCAGTGAATTCCTCTACATGCATTGCAACGTAATGGTGTATTTGCAATGAGGAATCATGTACTATTAAATATAGTGCAATAAGGACAAGCCATGCAAATACTTCAAAATCGTTTTGAGATCATGCACTGATTGCCACGTGCCACGCACTAATCGTGTCCCATCTAAATCGGTTAACAAAACTCCATACGAGTTATGGAAAGACAGAATGCCCCATTTTTCTCATATGAAAGATTGGAGCTGTGACGCTTATGTGAAGCGCACTGAATCGGATAAGTTTGAAACTAAATTCGATAAACATATATTTGTAGGATATTCAAGAGACAATTGGATATCAATTCTATAATCTCATTGAGAAGAAGGAGTTCATCTCAAGACATGTCATACTCCTAGAGAAAATGTTTGTTCTAGGAGAGGACAGTGGGAGTAGAGTAAATCTTGAAAGAGTTCAAAGATTCACAGATATAGTTAACCAAGTAGATAACCTGAGTCTGATCCCAAAGTGATGAGGGACATACTCTTGATCAGGAAGTGGAGACTCCTGCGGACACGACAGCTCCATGTAAATCTTGTAGGATCATTCGACCTTCTGGAAGATAAGAATCCATGATTACTAATCTAGCATTACTAATCGAGGATGATGAACCTACAAATTATGCATAAGCAAAGTCAAGTGTTGACTCGCTGACATGGCATAAGGCTATGATATCCGATATGAACTTAATGTTACCAAGGTCTGGACCTTGGTCAACCCGCCTAATGGATTGAACCCATAGGTTGTAAATGAGTTTACAGAAAAAGTTCAATATGGATTAAAATAAGCCTTTTGGAGTTGAAATATTCGATTTGATATAAAAGTCAAAATGTTTGATTTTATCAAAAATGAATTGTGTGTTTAAAAGAAGATAGTGGGAGCAATGTTGTATTCCTAATATTATATGTATGAGACATATTAACAGGAAACGACGTCTTTGTATTTCAATTGTTGAAATTATGGTTGTTAAATAATTTCTTCATAATAGATATGTGAGAAATAGCTTAATCTATAGAGATAGATCTATAAGATTGCTCAACTCATCCAGATCTATATAGATAAAATCTTAAGAAGATTTTATTGGAGAAATGAACTAGGAGTTCATGGATACATGATGAAAATGAATTGCTTCTAGTTCATGGATACATTGATGCTAACTTCTAGTCGGACTAGAATAATAGCATATTTCAATTAGGATATTGGTTTACTCTTAAGCGATATGTTGGAAGGTTCCAAATCGAAAATCATCGTTGATTCAATAATAGAAGCCTTATACATCACTGCTTTAGAAAGCAACAAAAGTTGTTGTCTGGGTCAAAGTGTTCATTAATGAACTTGGAGTAGTTCCTAACATTGTTGATCACATGCCTTTGTATTGTGATAATAGTGGAGCCATCGTGCAAACGAGGGAACTAAGGTCTCATCATTGATCCAAGCATGTGTTAAGGCAGTATTATCTCATTGGAAAGATAATACAATGAAATGAGTAAAGAAAGAACGAATTCCCACGAGTTATTAAATTGCGGATCCATTGACAAAGAGTTGTCGCAGTATAAACATGATTGTCATGTAGACTCTTATGGTATAAGATATATAAGGGATTGGATCTAGTGCAAGTGGGAGTTTGTAAGGTTTGTGCCCTAGGTCCAATCAACTTTGGACATAAGCACTTTTAATGTATATATAACCGATGCATATTTATGGCAAGATCTATTATTTAATTGATAAATTAATATTCTAATTAATTAAATAATAGAATCCGTAGATTCAAGACTTGATTATCTGTTAATCACAAAGAGTTGTGATTGTGAGATACAAATTACATATGACTGAATCTTAAATCGTCCGTGATCGTATGTAATAACGAGATACGGATATCGTTATTATGGATAGACCATCACGTGTGGCATTTCTTACTTGTGAAGTAAGTAGTTGATCTTACAAGCTAAAGTATGGAGACACTTGAATGAACACGTGAATGTTTTGTTATAAAACAAAACATTGGAGACCCGCTGAGAGATTCCACATGGAAAACTATCTGAGTGTCAATGGTTAATCTCTAACGTTCAGTAGTGGAATTGGTCCTTTGACATGAGGTCATCATACTGCCTTATGTGAGGACAGTCATGCTTTGGTGATGTCGGATGTTGCTCTGTCAAGGGTCGCTAATACGGCATCGTTCGAGTATGTCAAGAATCATATGAAGGTTTGTGAATGATCAATAGAGGATTCGTCACTCTTAGAATAGTAAGAGATTAGAGAATTCTAACATTTTCATCTATTAAGTTGATAATGAAAATTCCTTGGCCAAGTGAACTTAATAAGTCAAAAAAAAAAAAAAAAAAAAAGGAGTTTTGGAGGACTTACATTGACTTAACAGTAGGATAAAAGATATGATCGATAATTGAGATTGACACACATCCATATCTCGTAATTGATCGGATCATATTGACGAAGGGATTATAGTTTCACGGTAAACGAACAAGTTTGATTTTGTCATACCGCGTGACATTTTCCCGTCACATGTATTGCCCTGACACATTGCTAGATGTCAATCTGGGACGACGTATGTGAATTGATGATAAATTAAAAGGGGTATTTTAATTTATCAATTTTGATTAGATCAAAATAATAATTCACGTAGTTAGGCATCGTGATCGGGAACCTAATGGGTCACACACAAAAGAGAATCAGAAGAATGAGATTTACCAATTAATTAATTGACAAGTGTTGGATAATTAATTAATTGGATTGCTTATTAATAGGCCCGAATTGGATTAATAATTCGACCGGATTTAATTAATTTGATTAATTAAATGTTGGACCGGGTTAAGTTAAGAGATGGGCCAGCCCGTTTGGACTCATATTAATAAGCTGTTAGGGTTTGAAAAACATGATTGATTATTCATTATTCTTGCTAGCACGAGAAAAGAAAACCCTAGCCGTCATTCTTATTCTCTGTGTGGATCACCATTGGAGGCTGGACAATTGTAGATCGTGATCATTGGAGTTCGTGAATCAGCAAAAGAGTTTGCAGAATTCATCAAGGTATTATTCTAAACACAGTTTCTATCTAAACATAATGTAGATCCTTGTTTGGGAATCGAAATTGCTTTTACTTCCGCTGCGCATGATTAAGTAGGTTCCCAACAGTATTTGTGTTTGCAATACATATAAATAACCAAATATGTAAATCTGTCCAAACCGTGTAATTAATGTTTGAAAAAATGTCTACCGTTCTATTTGTAGGCCGACACACTGACACGACATACTTTATTGCAAGCATCAGAGTTAATAACCTCAATGGTTACTGAACTTTGCAAAAAGGTTTCGGTTATTAATCTTTAAAAAATATCAAAATCATCACTGAACTTTGCAAAAGGTTTCCTCGGAGTCACTAAACTTTAAAAATCACCTCATTCGTCACTGAACTTTGCCCATGGAAATCTTTTGCAAAATTTAGTGATGAATGTAGTGATTTTTAAAGTTCAGTAACCCCGTAAAAATCTTTTACAAAGTTCAGGGATAATTTGGATGATTTTTAAAGTTCAGTAACCTCTTGAAAACTTTTTTGCAAAGTTTAGTGGCCATTGGGATTATTAACCTCAAGCATCACATCAATCACTTGTGACAAAGGACATCGTCGACTTCATAAATCACTTCACTTATTTTTATATCTGAAACTATTTTGATGTTTTCCCTTTTCAATGAACAAAAATTTGAAGCCACATGTGCACATATACAGTCCAAAAAAAAAAAAAAATCATTCCACCCCAACCCACGGATATCACAATATACACAAGTTCACAAAAATACCTCATGGGCTCTTTTGTTGCTGCCTTGCTGGTGTAGATTCGTTCTTGCCATGTTGAAGAAGAATTTGAGATGAAATTTGGTTGGAGTCTCAAGCCTAGAGAGGAATGTCAAGAGAGGCGACTGGAGTTAGATGGAGTCTGGAGTGGTGATTTAGATTTTGGTTTTCTTAAATGTCGTTTTCCTTTTTAAAAAAAAAAATTTATTTACTGTGTTGGGTCGGTTGAACCCACAACCCAACCCGATCCGATTACCCCACCCCAAACCCGAAACCCACCTAAAAAAGCAAAAAAAGGGACCCAAACCGGTCAGTTTGGGTCGGGTCGGGCGATTTGATCGGGTTGGTTCAAAATTGAATATCTAAGTTCTAATTGTCTCACATCTCCCAAGGGACAATCCCTTCTTGTATCTGTACTGGAATTTTTATGACTTGAATTCCTAGACACATGTCACGAATGAAAGATACGGTTTTGCTGACAGCGGATATCGATTAATTTGCCTCGAGAACAACACATTGAGGCGACGAGACATTTTTATTTGTATGAGGTTCCTTACAAAGTCACATGATGAAATTGATTCCCGACGCCTTACTACTTATTTTGGTGAACATTACAATAATTTATGTCAATGATTAAATTCAATAGGGCTTACTTTTAATTTCAAATAGAGTTTAACATCACAAGAATTCAATATCAGTAACTCGATAGAAAAGAAAGCTTGCCTGCTATGAAGAACTTGGTCGAAAAACCAGTATCTTCGGAAGAAGGGAAGCTACCACTCATTGGTGGTGTGTATATATGTCTTAAAATTCCTTGTTCGGTTCAACTTGGATACATCAAGCTTATTTATACATTCATCAGCTCGAGGAAATTAAAAATGTTTTATGTATACAGATTAGTTGTGGGATCCAATATCTACTGCAGCAACTAATGCCTGCTCTTGTTTTTCTTCTACTATTTCCTCTTCGACTTTTTCTCCTTCTGAATATTGTCTGCAGTATCTTACTATTACTAGACACAGGAATGCTGCAAGAAAACAATAAAACAAACACAATAAGTTTCAAATCTCATCCAAGAAATCAAACAGTGAAATATCTTTCAACAAATTTGCATTAAGTACCGGCAAAAATTCGGGTTCTGATAGAAGTCAGATTCCAAAAGGCAGTCACAGCTGATGCTGCTACAATTTTCTTGTGCGAGCAGGCTCCCCATGCCTCAAACACCCAAGATTTTAGACACTCGACTGCTTATAATTAAAACAACATTTCTTTCAGAAAAACATGAGGGAAAAAAGGACATCGAAATAATTGAAAAAGGGAATTTCCTCGCTACCTTTTCTACATAATTGAACAGAATAAGAGGAATACAGTTTTGGACCAGTAAAGCTTGTGAAAAAACCTGCCAGATTCACAGAAACATTTCAACTCAATGTAAATATTTTTGCAAATAAATCCTATCTTTAAGGACATGTTTGGTACGAACAATATAATGGACAAGTTATTAGGTGCTGTCCATTCAACTTTACCAAACACGTCATAACTGGCTAGGGGATTCTTGATGATCTTACCAAGTGCACATAACCTCCATAGGGTAATAATGTGGCCATACTCAGCTCCAATAAGGAAAAATGGTACTACCTAATCAAGCAAGAAATAATCTTAAGTAAGAATGGTTATACTACCTACATAAGCAGAAAATTAGTAGCTACGCAACACACTAACAATGACAAATGAAGATCATATAATTACTTTGAGGGTCATCGCTGGTTCTCCTGAAAACAATTCCCTTGTTTTTGAAATTACAAGATTTGCAGCTGGAAGTATAAGCCTGCCCACTTTCAAAATGTCGTCTTCTGTCAGCTTAAACTCGAGTTTAATCTCATTAGCATCCCTGAAATATGATATCCATCTAGCACCATTTGTAATACAAGATCCACAATATAATCTTTAGCTTAAAGTTAACGAGATGGTGAAATGTGGTTTACCTTTGCCGCATGGAATTGGAGAAGAAAGAGACGCCCAAAAACAGAAGTCCCAATTGAGATATCAATGTGAAAATGCTATAGAAATCATAACATTATTGCGAAGTTTTTTAGGTCGATTTCAAATCAAAGGTCAAATGAAAATTATACAAAAAGAAAGGGAAAATAAGAGCAAAACATACCTAAAGTTAACACCCTTTGTAAAACAAGAAGATAAGAAACAAATTGACCCAAAACCGAACCAAAGGCTTGATTTCGAGACATCTTTCCACATTATTAAATCATTTATGAGCTTCCCAACTTTGTCCAGATTGCACCCATCACCATCAATTGTTTCTAATCCCAAATCAACCACAAAATTATAAGTTCAAAAGTCGAAATAAAAGAATAATCGAACAAAAGTTTGAGTATTATATACATACTTGGAGATGGAGTTGAAGGGACAGAACTCAATTTATCCTTCTTGGATCTACCACTATGTCTCTTCCTTCTTGGCTTAACCATTTCTTCACCCACACAAAACTCCTTATCTTCTCTTATTTCTTGCTCCAATCTTCTTCGTGATCTCCGGGTATTCCTTGGAGAAGCAGAGTACCCTATTGCAGAAGTTCTACTCTTGCATCTTTTCCGAACCCCATTAGGCTCAATTGAAGCCTCGTCAGCTATTTCAAGCCTTTCGGCAAGTTGGTTTTTCGATCTTTTTAGAGGGGAAGGCGATAGCAATAGAAGCTCTCGAAGCGGGAGAGCATAAGGTGGCCTCGGGGACAAAGTAGATGCAGGTGATGGAGTGGATATTTTCGGTGAAGAAGGGACAATTTCAAGAGAGAGTTGAGGAATGGTCACTCCTGTTTCTTCACTGCAATGGCGGATTTGGGAGAGTCTTGAGGCCGATTTGGTTCGACTTCGGGTCTCAGATCGATGAGAAGGCGGTGTAGATTCCATGGTTTTGATCTGAATCTGAGCTTAGATCTTGAGATTTTTCAGTTTTCTTGGATTTCTTGAATGAGGAGGGAGGGGTCTTGTAGTGTATTTTCAACGAAGGTTCTAAGGAAAACTAGCCGTTAGGGAGTACCATCTTTTGAATGTTTTGAAACTTTAACGGCAAGTTTGTGGGTCACCACTGCATATCCCAACGGTAAGGAAATAATCGATTGAAGAAATAAGAACATTTTTTTTTTCCTTCATAATTATTTAATCTTTTGGGCAAATCTGATACTTGGAATTTCCTAAACTAATCAGAAGTTAATACTTATTAACCTTTTTTCGACTGTTAATAATTTATTAAGATGTTGAACGTGACTTTTTAAAATTTCAAACACTGCATTGGTTTTTATTTAGAATCATGCTACTTGTACAACCTCGATTGACAACTTCACACTTGACATCATCACATTCATTTATTTTAAAAATTGTTTTTTTAAAATCAACGATCCAAGTTTTGACAATATTAACGTTGTCAACCAGAGTTGTGTGAATAGTTAATTCTTTTATCTACATAGGTGAAGCATGAGTTGATTTAATAAAGATTTGGATAGATGAGACCATTAGAAATTAAAAACTGTTACAGTAGTCATCAGACAATCATTTTCTGATATTACAAATTCAACCATTCAGTTTTTTGCATGCCTTAAGAGTGAAGGTTTTAACCCTTTCAAGGCCATCTTCAAGAGATCGCAAAAGTTATCCTTAGCCAATTTTTGTGTCCCCGCGTAATAAACGATAAGATGCTTGAGGGTGTAACTGGTGTTTGGTGGGGGATTATAATTAAATTTTTAGTAGATTGTGATAGAAGTTTTTGAAATGTGTGATTCAAAAGATGTGAAACTCATAAAAAATGTAGTTAATATTGATTGTTGGACTTTGACTTAGATTAAAATCATATTAAAATCAGGCCCAAATAGGGCCTTGTTTGAAAATAACCCCTGTTCTTTTATTTCACGCGCCGGCCCCAATTTTTGAACCCTTTTTGCTCTGCTCATACAGCTTGCATCATTGTTTCAATTTAAGTTGTAAATCATATTAGTTTTCATATTCAACGGTTAATTAGTATATTATTAATACGAAATCTGACCTCACTAATGTTATTTTCATGTAAAAAACAAATTAATGTCAATTTTTGATAAAATGTTTTCGATTAATAAGATTGTTTGGCTACGTTGCTTAAATATGATTGAGCTAGACAACTGATCGACTCACGGCAAGTTCAGCTAGTTCCCGTTTGAACATATTTTTGTCCCAGAATTTTTGTATTACAATATTTAAGTTTACTCTTCCAAATTTAGACAAACTAAAGTACAAAAAAAACAAGGAAAATTTTATGTGTACATAATTTGGGTACATAATGATGTACATAATGTGATGTGGACAAAATCATGTTGTTGACGTGAAAGTGTGAAATTTGAATTAAATGTTGGATCCAGTGTCACACGTAATTATGGACACCATTATGTGTAACATTATGTATTTGTAGTACTTCTCAAAAAACAAAACTTTGAGGCTGAATTGGGAAAGATTTAAGGTAGTTCAATGTCTGATACAGTTTTGGCCGAGGTTCCACTTTAAGCCTATAATTCTTATCAATGTAAATTTCTACTAAAACAGAAGGGAAGAAAATCCAAAAGCTTTCCCTCTAGCAATTGGTGGAGATTAAAATTAGATTTTTAGCAGATTGTGATAGAAGTTTTTGAAATGTGTGGTTGAAAAGATGTGGAACCCATGAAAGATGTGGTTAATATTGATTGTTGGACTTTGGCTTAAATTAAAATAGTATTAAAATCCGACCCAAACAGAGCCTTGTTTGAAAATAACCCTTTTTCTTTTATTTATCATGGGGGCATTTTATCTTAGCGGGAAGCACAATTACCGATTCCTTCGTTGCGAGCTTAATGCAAAATTCAATTTGACCTAAATCAACAAGAGGAGAATTTAATACCCATAAGGATCAACCTAAGAATGTTGAGTCGACTTGATATTTTGGTATTATCACCACAAAGAAGATTTAGTGGTTAATTGTGGCTTGAAAAACAATCCCGAGTTTTGGTTTGATCTAATACCGGAGTAATAATAGTTGAAGCATCGGAGCACATAAATCTAGCATGAGAAGCAAATATTATAGTATTTTATAAAGGGTAATTAGCGCAAAACGTCCTTACCTTTACACGATTTTGTGCAAAACGTCCCTATTTTTCATTTCTTGGTGCAGAACGTCCTTACCTTTCCAATTTTTGGCGCAAAACGTCCTTTTTGACCATTTTACCCTTCTATTGAAATAAAACAAACACAAAATAAAATAAAAATAAAGAATAATTTTCAATCTTACTCCTAAACTTCTAAAAAATGCAAATTAATCCAAAACTTATAAAAATATTAAAAAGAACAAAAAAATCTCTTTTGCCCCCTTTTAGCCGAATACATGAGCTCATTTTTTCGGCGACTTCCGACCGTCCAAACCGTTAGATATAGGTTCCAACATGTCCTCATCATTACACTCTACAACTACATACCAAGAAATCCCCATAACTCGTTGTAATTTGGCCGAAAATCAAATTCAAAAATCACAGTCTAAAAATCGGTTAAACACCCACAACTCGCCGTCCGGCCACCCAACCGGTCGAAATTCACCACTGGTCGACTCCCCTCATAAAGTCGAAGCTACTTATGTAAATAATTTCTTCCAACAAGCAACCAACAACCACCAATTTCAAAGAAAAATAGTCCAATCGCTACGCTCGAGAGTTCGCACCAGCGAACATTTCAGACCCAAATTGAAGATGATTGGAGCCAAATTGAAGGGGACCCATGGCTAAGCTAGGTGCGCCAGGTGATGGAGCACCCAACCCAGGTGGTCCGCCACCATAGGTCATCACGGTGGCTTCAGAATTGGAGGAAAACTAGTGCGGTGTTGTCATAGTCGCGACGGACAGCTTTCAATTTGAAATTCAGATCTTATCCTTACTGTTTGGGCTAAATTGTTTGCATGGTCGATGCCGTATTGAGTAGGGGAGTTGGCTGGTGGTATGTTTCGGCTAGAAAGGTGGCCGGACAACATGATTCCAACGTTTGATCGCATTTCATGCGGTGAAGTTTGTAGCTCGATTCCGGTCAAATATGTCGGAGTAGGGGCTGGTGGTTGGGTGGGTTGTGAAGAGGGTAATAAGGGCTTCAAGGTGGTATGTTGATCCGATAGTCAAGGTGATCGAAGGTAGGGAATTTTGTCTTCAAATGTGGCGGCTTAGATGTTGATGATTTTTCATATTTGTGGCTAATTTGCACATTTTTAAAAGTTTGAACCCATAATTTCAATTTATTCTTTATTTTTCCTTTTTTTGTGTTTGTTTTATTTCAATAGAAGGGTAAAATGGTTAAAAGGACGTTTTACACCAAAAATTGAAAAGGTAATGACGTTCTGCACCAAGAAACGAAAGGTAGGAACGTTTTGCACAAAATCGTGTAAAGGTAGGGACGTTTTGCACTAATTACCATTTTATAAACAAAGTAAATCATCTTTGAGGTTTCAATACCACCAACCCGGAAGCATAGATCCTTTTACGGTGAGTGAGACCAAGTGTATTAGGTTTCTATCTCTAATGCAACATCCATGATATTGATGATTTTGGTCTCTCGAAAGCATAAATCGTTCTATGAATAAAATAAGAACACGGTAGGATTTTACAATTTCGTATGAACAAAAATGACATATGTTGGCCGCCCGATCAGACAGATTTTGAGGTCAACAGCTGAATCGCTTTGAAGTTTCCACATTTTCGGTATTTTGCTAATAAAATGAAAATCATTTTGTCGTATCAAAGAGATGCTAAGCAATCGCCGTGGTAGAAGAATAAAAGGTTGTTCATACTTCAAAATGAAGCGTTAATTCGATATTATTGAAATGTGATTATTATTTATCCAATACACAAGTGGATATATTTTGAAGTTTTGAGATCACGGTGCACTTTTCTTAAAAGTTTGAGACCTCATCTACAAAATTTCCTAGTCCCATAACATCAAACAAGGACTTAAACTAGTGCAGGAAGAAAATCGAGGGACGCATACACGGCTTGTTAGGCAGACGCGTGTTAGGTGTAAAACTGTGGGCCCAACCGATTGTACGGATAAATCGAGGAGGGAAAGACGGCTGGCTCATTACAAGAGTCGGCAGTTCACCGCTCTTGGTGCCTTGTTATTTTGAACGGGTCATTACACGGCTTTTTTCAATTTAATTAAATTATAATTATTTGTGATGAAAAAAATTAAATATGATTTGATTTTCATTAATTTCAAATACATTTTTATCTCTTTTCTTTTCAACCATACATTTCTTAATAAAATAATATTATACGTAAACTCAAAAAAAATTCTTATTTTTTATTCCATAAATGTAATATTTCAAAATGATTTTAGCGAAAAAAAAAAAATGAGGTTCAAACAACCACTTAAATGAAAGGATTTAAAATTTTAGTTTCTTAAATTACTTAGTGGTTCATTAGTTTTAAAATAATAGTGATTTTATGAAACAAAAATTATAATTATTTGTGAAGAAAAAATTTAATGTGTTGACTAAGGGCGTGTTCGATTGTGTTTAAAATTCAATTAAAATTGAAAATATAGTCGTTATTAGGTCTCGCTCGTCTAATAAAAATTAACAATAACGGTTAGTTTTTCAATTTAATTCGATTTTAATCTCTACCGAACACGCCCTAAAAGGATTTAAAATTTTAGTTCTTAAAACTAATTACTGGTTCATTAGTTTTAAAATAATATTGCTTTTTACGAAACAAAATGTTTCAAAAAATAAAACGTACCTTTAATTAGGATTAGGAGTTTCAAATTATTGCTTCTTTTCCTTTCTGAGCCATGTGAGAGAGATATATATATTTTTTTTACTTACTCGTTAATTATTGACGGTGCATCATACGGCGTCAAAAAGGAGCGTTTGGAGCAATTAATGGATCGAATCCCATAAATAACGGCGGTGAACAGTAATAATGCCGGCACATCAACGTCTTAGGAGCCCTTGTCTCCTGCAACTCTGGCGTGCCACGTTACCCCTCCCTCTTACACACACTTTTACACAACAAATTTTCACACACTAACACCCCGTTGACCGAGTCCACATAATCACTTTCTCTCTCCACTTTCCTATATATAATGTGGCCTCTTACCATTTTGCTCTTCATCCATAAACTCGTTCTTACAACTCACTTTTCACTCAGTCACGACTCGGAAGGATTAGATTTATGAAACATTTGAATTTGATGGCCGCCAAGGATAAGGTTAACGGGATCAAGGGAGGAAATGGAAAAGTTCATGGGGTGGTTAAAGAGGTGCACTACAGAGGTGTGAGGAAGAGACCATGGGGCCGCTACGCCGCCGAAATTCGTGACCCGGGTAAGCGAAGTCGGGTTTGGTTGGGTACTTTTGACACGGCGGAAGAGGCGGCGCGGGCATATGACGCCGCCGCAAGGGAGTTTCGTGGGCCTAAGGCGAAAACCAATTTTCCCTTGCCCTCTGAGGACCATAGTCCCAGCCACAGCAGCACCGTGGAGTCGTCGAGTGCTGATAACAAACAGCACGCGCCGATCGAGCTGGATCTCACTCGCCGTCTTGGCGCTGGGGTAGACGAAATCGGTGCTGGTGGTGTTGGACGTCTTGTTCATGTCAATGGGTATCAGATTTTGCAACATCGGCCGACCATAGCGGTGATGCCAAATGGACAGCAAGTTTTTTTCTTTGAGCAATTGATGCCAGCGATGGTAGACCACCGTGCCGGAACCTGCCGGCAGAACACTGCAGCAGTTGATTATCGTAGCGGCGGCGGTGTACAGAGTGATTCGGATTCTTCCTCTGTTTTCGATGGAACTGACACAATTACGAAGAGGGGGCTTGATCTTGATCTTAATCTTAATCTGCCGCCTTTAATGTAGTATTGAACCTTAATTATGACATCAGTAAATAACTTCAAATTTTTTTTTCAGCCCATAGAAATTAGTTGTAATTTCTTTGGTTGTTAATTAATAGTCGTGTGTAAACGGCCGGCTGTTTAGTTCTTTTCGAATAGAATTCGTTCCCTTTTTTTTTGCTAAATCTGATTAATTATTTTATTTAATGCAATTATATCTCTTTTATATATAAAGTGGCTATCTAACGGAGTTTTGTTGTTTTAACGGAAAAACTAACGGAATTTCTTGATTTAACGGAAAAACTAACGGAATTTTTTTAACGGAAAAACTAACGGAATTTCTTGATTTAACGGAAAAACTAACGGAATTTTTTTAATTTAAAAATATTTTAACTCCATAATTGGGCTTCAAAATTTATAATTCTAAAGCCCATGTAGAAGTATTGGATGTCATGCTCATTTTATAGATACACTTCTCTCCAAAGATTTCATAAACTTCCAATGTGGGATTGTGCATTTTATATATGCTCTTAACTCCAATAGTTTTATAAATTTCCAATGTGGGATAGTGACCAAAAAAAAAATGTTAAAATACTCATCAAAATCATTTTAAAATGTATGTCTAATTGACTAATTTGATTTTGAATTACAACTAATTAAATTGTAATATTCACTTTCATTCTTTCATTTATTTAATTTTCAAATTTAATTTAAATTGCACTTGATTATTAATATATTAATGTTAGATATTATTTTCTATAAGTTTAAAATATTTTAATTTAACAAAGTAAACTATTTTAACATATTTATTTTTAATTTTTAGTGTTGGGACTAATTGTAGGATATATAATGAATCTAATTAGTAAAGATAGATTTACTTTAAATTATTTTTATGTATTTATTGCATTCGGTTCGACCCCAATTGAATTCCCACAAACTTCACGTCGAAATCATTCTCGATTGTGAATCAAAATCCTTCATCTCCATTTTTAGATATCGGAATTATCAAATCCGCAAACTTTTCGTATAAATCCTATGATTAATGCTCATGTTTAGTTCCTTAATTAATAAAAAAAATTAAAATTCTCCTAACACTATTTAGCAATATTATAGTATTATATTAAATGTTTAGTAAGTATTATTTTTAAATATTAGATGATTTTATGATATAGTAAAAAATCTATTTTTTTTTATAATATAGAAAAAAATTATTTTTTAAAATAAAAATATATTTAATGTCTTAAAAATAATTAAAATAATATTAAAAATACGAAACGTATTATGACGCTTATTCTTCGTATTGACATGCCTAAACTTATGATTCTTGATTTTCAATATCGACGTCTCGCAATGCATTACGTCTTTCAGAACATTATTAATAAATGAATGGAAAATGCAAAAAACTTTTTATTACTACATTTTAGTCACTAAGAAAAAATGAAACTAAAAAAACAAAATGGATGTGAATATTATTAATTTAAAAATGCTAATAGTTTATTTGGTAAGGTACATTGAACTCAATGAAGAAAAAATATTTATTTATTTAGTTTTGTATTATAATATTATCTATTATTTTATTATGTATAAAAAGTTCATGATTAAATACAAAATTTAATATAATATAATAGTACGAAACACAAACTTAAACATTTTAATTTAGAATTTAACACTATTCAAATTAAAATTAATATATCACAATGTGTAATTATTTATTAATTACATAAACATTACATCATTAATTATTTAATGAACCAAAAAAATTATATATAACTAAGCAAACGTGCATTGCACGTTGCTTAAACCTAGTATATATATATTATCGAAATTTGCTACACAAGATACATTAATGATTCTAAATGAAAGAAATTATTGAAGTATGCATCACTATCATAATTCATACTCTTTTGAGAATCCGTATGGTTTTTCATTTTTCGAAAAATTACAAATTAAGTCATCTACTTTTATGACATGTTGCGAAGTCGTCTTTCACCTGCATATTTCATAAGTTTGGTTGGCAAGAATATCGACTTGGTGAGCTCGTCCTATTTATTTATTTAATTTTGTTAAACTCATATATGTACAGGAGAAATAAAATTATTTTAGCAAATTACAAATATGCTATTTGAGGTGACTCATTTATCACATAATACACTCCTATCTTCAAACCTTAAAAAATTGTAAGGAAAAAAAAACGAAGGAGGGGGTAATTATTTACTCGATAAAGAATATAAAAGTAATTAATTAAAAGAATGATCTTAAAAAATGGAGAAATGAATGGGTCAAAAAGCAACACAAAGCAAATGAAAAATGCAGACGGCGAGACAGGCGGCTCACGCGACAGCATCCAAATGAAGGCTCACTTTCAAAAATACCGTGTTGACGGGGTACATGTCGTGTCTAAGGCGGACGCCACGTGTTACTTTAATTCGCCGCCCTCAAATCTCACCTAATTTTTTTTTTTTTAAAGCTCAAATATTTTTGTATTTAGTTATAAAATAATACATATTTAGCCCCACTTTGACACCTATTTCAATCTCATTCTTATTCTTTTTTCTTTTTTTTTATTTTAATCACAGATTCTCTAAATAAAATAATATTACAAACAAATCTAAAACTTTTCATATCATTTTCACCACACATTCTCTCATCAATAATTATTTTAAAAATTCTATTCTCATTTTAATTAGATTCAAACACACACTTAACCATACTGAAATCATAACCCGAGTCTATATTAGGTTAAGTGATAACCTAAATGAAATATAACCCCCATTTGATCTACATTATTATATCATTAAAATAAAAAAATATGACCGTTATCCATCACATCAACATTTAAATTCAAATTTTCTATTTCTTGTGCGGGCTCCAATAACGACTATTTTTTTATTCTCATTCTACAATAATTTGACTCAAATAGGACTATAATAACTTATTTAATTATACTTATGGAGCTGGTTGAGATTATAAGGTGATTAAAATTAATCACAAGGTGATTAAAATTAAAAAATTATGTGTGTGATGGAACAAACCAGGAAGCAGACAGAGGAATGGGGTCCACGCTGCAAAATTCAGCTCCCGCGCCTTTCGGTAGGGCCCGTTTCTGCGTCGGCGGAATTTGTGGAGTGTCTACTTTGATAGCAGCCGCTACACGCAGCCTCCTGCTGTTTTCCATGCTAATATTTAACGGATAAATGCAATTTTAATTTTTAAAGGCTCCATTTTATAATCAAAGTAAGTGTCTTGACGAAAGAATAAATTTTATAATACTAATTACTAATTATTTAAATAATAGAGGCGTTTTATTTCTTAACTTTTTTTGATTCGCTTTTTTTTTTTTTTTCCATGGAAAATGATTTTCAACTTTTACTTTTTACATGTTTGATACCTTTTTTTCTAGGCAATTTGTTTTCTTGATTTTGGCTCTCATGTGCCACTTTCCTTAATTGGGAATTCGTTTTTCAATTTTTTTTTTTGGTAATTGAAACAAATTTTTTCTTTAATAAACAATTTTCATGCAAAACAAAGTCAAACGAATGATATTCGATATGATAATTTTTATTTTTTTTGCAATTAGAACAAATTTTAGACCTAATGGTAAAAAAAATAACCACTTTCATGGACAATTTTTTATAAAAAAATAAAGTCAAACGAACACCAAATTTTCAACATTTTTCAGGTAGAAAATCATATCAATCATATTTTATATCTAGAATCACCCGTATGCGCGTGATTAACTCTTTAACAAGAAACAAACAAACAGTGAAGGGACCCAATCACGTGGGGTGGCGACTGACGACACGAAAAGCTAGACAGAAAGGAAGCGCCGCCTAAGTAGGCACCTTCGGCTCGGCTGTGTTTATACTGAGCCACGTGGGCATTCCTTGAATATAACGCTTATTTATTCGCCACGTCTCAAAGTTTCATCATGGGGGAGGGGCGGCCAGATATTAATTCTTTGCTTTTCCTACTAGTCAAGATTAATGATGCCCTAAAGATTCTCTTTTATGAGGAAACTTTACTCGTTAATACCGTCTAATCTCTAAATTGATACGATTCGTTGGACATTAATTAATTAGCATGAATTATTAATTTGTAGAGTTGCCATTTTAAAATTTATTTATTTTATATTTTGTTAATATCACATTTTTAGGAGATAATACGTTTTTTATTGTGCACAATGTGTTGATGAATATGTTGTCGAATAAGAAGAAAAAATTATTGATGTGTTGAAAAATATTATTTTATTGAAAATGAGTAGAAGAATGAGAATGTGGCTCAAACAGGGGCCATATGTTTCTAAATCTACCAATCAACTTAGGGTGCGTTTGATTACCTATAACTTATTTATATGAAAATTATTAATTAAAAGTGTTTGATTGATTTAGTTTTCAACTTAGGGTTCATTTTTTATTACTGGATAAATGAGAGTGTGTGTGAATTACATGAAAAATACAAATTATCCTTCCTTAAAGAAAATGTTTTCCTTCTTGTTGATGAAAATATGATCACGTGACAAAAAAGTTGAAAAAAAAAATTTTATGAAAAAGAAATATCAATCAAATACTAAAAAAGTAAAAATCTGGGTGAAAAAAATAACATTTTCAATAATATACACCTCAAACAAAAAATAGTAAGGATTGTACATTTGGAAATATCTGGTGAGAATTTTGAAGTAATTGCATCGTCACAAAATCGTCATAAAGATATAGATAATGACAGTTGTTCATTTTGTCTCACAAGTGGAC
This sequence comes from Fraxinus excelsior, assembly GCA_019097785.1. Lineage (NCBI taxonomy): Eukaryota > Viridiplantae > Streptophyta > Magnoliopsida > Lamiales > Oleaceae > Fraxinus > Fraxinus excelsior. The sequence goes on along the minus strand of CM032627.1, from coordinate 11,493,411 downwards.
GGATCTAGAAAATAATAAAGAGAGTATACTAATTTTACATTAAGGGTCCGTTTGATACGCCATGAATTCCTTCCATTTTCCCACTTTTTAGTTATTTGATGCGTCTTCTTTTCCAGGGAATTCGTTTTCCACCTATTTTCTAGGTACAATCATTTGATGCACAAAAGCTTGATTTTGTTTTCCCACCTACTAGGTGGGAAAACATTTTCCACCTTTTTTTTTTTTTTTATACCAATAACAACAAATTCTATCAACTATTGCAAAAATGATTTTCACTTTTGTTGACAATTTTTATACAAAACAAAGTCAAACGAATATGATATTTTTTTCTAATTGTTTAAAATTTTTTTTTTTTTACTTTTTGGTAATTGGAACAAATTCTAGACTCAGTGGTAGAAAAAATTATCATTTTAATGGACAATTTCCATAAAAAATGAAGTTAAACGGACACCAAACTTTCAACATTTTCCAGGTGGAAAATTATACCAATCAAACACAATTAATTACAATTCCCAGTAAAACAAATTCTAGGCATTTCAATTCCCTGGAATTCATTTTCTTTCCACCCATTTTCCACATTTGCAATCAAATGGACCCTAACTAATACTTGCTCGGACACACATGATTAATTATTTGATTTTGATTTAATTATGTCTAGTTATCATTTGAGGTTACGAAATTACAACTACAAAAATCTTTAATCAAATCTTGAAAGATATTAGGATTCGAATGTATAATGTTATCTTACTTTATTTTCTAATCACTAGGTATTAATCAATTTATGTTATGTTAACTATACATATAGAGGAATTAAACCAATTTTTCCATGCGTCCCAACTATATCTCAAATATAGACATAAATATATAAAAATGCAACAGACAAAATTAGAATATCATAAAAGATTGTGTTTGAATCACATTACTTTGAAAAAATGTATTTTGGAATAAAGAAAAGTGATTGTTGTGATAGAAAATATTATTTTATTGAAAAATGTGTAATTGAAAATGAGTAAAAGAATAATAATGAAAATTTTAATGTGGCTCAAATTGTTTCAAAATGATTTGATTTATGTTTCAATTTTCAAAAACCGTATAAAACCAAACCGAACCGTTTTTAATTTTTTAATTAAAAAATAATTTTATTAATTTACAAATTTTAAAGTTTTCACTTTTTTAGAAAAAATATCAATTTAACTATACAAATTACAACCAACCCATTAAAATAATCATATAAAGTAAATTAAGTTCATCATTATTGGCTGATAGTTTTATAAGTCCACAACACACGTCGTGATCCAATATCTTATCTAAACTAAAATTAATCTCAATCATATGAAAAAAAAACATTTATTTTCAACCACCCAAATCATAGTACAACAAAACTAAAGACAGCAAATCACGCCAACAATTTTAGAAGCTGCCTAAACTCTTATTTCTCAAACAGTTGACGCCTGTCTGTCATTGCTGAACAAAATGTGATTTCCAATCGCAAATCGTTAGTAACCTTTTGCTTATTAGTCTACTAATTTCTACCCAATCATCATTTTTCTCCTCTTTTTATAAGTCTTAGATTCTCATTCAAGTCATTTTTTTTCATCATTCTTTCTTTTATTTGTTGTTTTTTAATTTATTATACACTTTTGAGTTGTGATTTGGATTTTCAAAAAAAAAAAATGACTATTCGTGTACCTAAGTGATTAGTGAACTGTTTGTCTTTTAGAAAGAACGAAAGATATAACGTATTAATTGTGTGAAAATGTTATAGTTTCCTAACTAGTACTACTACATTTTACTTCCATAAAAGTCTTTAGAGAATAAAATTTGTCAATTTCCAATAGATCTTGTTGACGTTCAAAATTGTATTGACAAGGTTAAAGCCAACTTAGAATGCAGACAGTAGTCTAAAAGTTACAATAAGGAAGAATACAAGATCGTTAAAAAATCGCTCCTTTTTACAACTATATGGGATCTTCAAGGGGATTTTTAGGGATTCTCTCCTTAGTATATTCCTTTAGATTTTCTGTCTGCCCCCCCTTCACTCTTTGTATCCTGGGCCTTTTATAGTAGGAAGACAATAACGTCTAATCCTCCTGTCTTGTCAACTCAGAGGCCGAGCTGAGCTAACTTGTGTGTTGTCCTAACGGGATTGGGGCCCGAGCTCAATGTTGTACTGTTGACTGAGGATGATGGGACTTGCTGATCCTGGTAGTAAATGCATTGCCTATTAAAACAAGCTAAGACTTCTGATTGGAGGAATAAGTAGGCGCTGACACAAGACCTTTCCACGTGTATGTCTCTGGTTTGGTACTCAGAGATCTTGTCAGTGATCCATAATTATTAGCCACTGTAGCGTCTTGAAAGACTACAATGGCTTGTTGGAAAAGCTACGCTCCTGCCGACCTGACCTCGCATAGCTGAACTCCCAAGTCCTTACCCTCATTGGGATACGACAGTCCGAGCTCAACGACCTCGGAGGTCGGTGTCAACAGTTACCCCCTAGGTCAGGTCTAATTTCAAATGAGAATCTGACCTTGCTGGAATGACATGGCACAAGTACCAACTCGCGTAATAATTACTCCTACAGCCGCCAGATGCACGTGTCACCCAAAGGGTGGCTGGACGTCTTCACCTCTTTTTAGGCATTGATTGACAGCCGTTCATATTTATTGCCATCCTTGCCGGTTCATATCCCGCCTTTTGCATTTCCGAAACGTTCCCCTTCATCTTCCTTTAGCCTTTCGAATTTCGATCTTCCTTATTCCAAAATTCATAACTTTTCGGCATTCCTTTATTTTCCCTATACTCCCAAACGAGATAACTATCCAGGTACTCTCTTACCATTTCGGAACACCTTTTTCTTTTACGCATTATTTTCTCTTCAACTTGCTTGTATGAGCTCGGACGAATCTCGAGTGCACTCCTGGGGAAACCAACAGGAAGATCTTGCACCTTCTTCGTCTACTCAGCCGTATAGTCCTTCCACCGCTAGTTCCGACTGTCAGGAAATTTTCACGCCCGTTCCTCTAGCTTCGTTTTTCCCCAAACCTTCTCCCCCAAACCCATTGTCAAACTCACCTAGGAGTATGGAGCACAGGCGAAAATTGAGGGAGGAGAGGAAGCAAGACGAAAGCAGTAGTAGGGGGGGCACCTGGGGGGCTAGCTCCCTTAAGTCGGTTATATCTGGAGGGTCCTTAGCTGCTGTTAGGGCTAAGTATAGTATTCCCTCAACGGTAGAGTTAGTTATACCCTCTTCCTCCGACCGGGCTGACAGTCCTCCCATACGATGCGTGGCTCTGAACGGCGCTATTCTCAGTGCCGGCCTCAGACTCCCGTTTCCCAAGATCATAAGGTCGTTCCTTGCCTCCTGGGGAATAGCCCCTACCCAGTTATGTCCTAACGGGTGGAGAACCCTCGTGGCTACCCTAGTCTTGTGGAAACAGTTAGGTCACCCCGAGATAGACGTCGCCACATTCAATTCCCTTTTTACCTTTAAGGAGGATGGGAAAAATACGGGCTGGTGGTATACTAGTGCCAGACCTAGGACGGGGGGTTCGCTGGTATTAGATACTCCTTCTTCGATTAAGGGGTGAAGGAGGAGTTTTTCTATGTCCTGGGAGAGTGGCAATTCCATCCTGATGAGGTGGATAGGGAGGATGTAGTTCCTACACTTTACCACCCCCTTTGTAAGTGAGAGGGGAAGAGAGGGAGGGGGGGGGGGGGGGAAGGGGGAGGGGGGGGAAGGGGGGGGGAGGGGGAGGGGAGGGAAGAGGAGGGGGAAGAGAAGGGGGAGAGAGAGAAGGGAGAGGGGGAGAAGGAGAGAAGGGGGAAGGGGGGAAAAAGAAGGGAAGAGAAAAGAAGGGGGGGAAGGGAGAAAGGAGAGGGGAGAGAGAGAAAGAGGGGGGAAAAAGGGGGAGGGGGGGGAAGAAAGAGGAGGAAAGAGGGGAAGGGGGGGGAGGGGAGAGAGGGAAGGGGGGGAGGGGGGGGGAAGAGAGGGGGGGGGGGGGGGGGGGAAGGGGGGGGGGGGGGGGGGGGGGGGGGAAGAGGGGGGGGGGGGGGAGAGGGGGGGGAGGGAGGGGGGGGGAGAGGGGGGGGGGGGGGGGGGGGAGAGGGGGAGAGAGAGGGGGGGGGGGGGGGGGGGGGGAGGAGGGGGGGGGGGGGGAAGGAAAAGGGGGGGGGGGGGGAAGGGGGGAGAGGGGAGAGGAGAGGGGGAAAGAGGGGGGGGGGGGAAGAGAGAAGGGGGGGGGGGAGGGGAAGAAGGAGAGAGAGGAGGAGGAAGGGAGGGGGGGGGGAGAAGGGGGAAAGGGGGGGGGAGGGGGGGGGAGGGGAAGGGGGGGGAGGGGGGGGAAGAAGGGGGAAGGGAAAGAAGGAGGAGGGGGGGGGGGGGAGAGAGAAAGAGGGGGGAAGGAGGGGGAGGGGAGGGGGGAAAAAGAGGGAGAGAGGGGGGGAAGGGGGGGGGGGGAGAAGAGGGGGAAGAGGGGGGAAGAGAGAGAGAGAGAGGGGAGAAGAGAGGGGGGGGAGAGGGGAGAGGGGGGGGGGGGGGGGAGGGGGGGGGGGGGGGGAAGAGGGGAAAAGGGGGGGGGGGGGGGGGAGAGGGGGGGGGGGGGGGGGAGAGGGGAAGAAGAGAGAAAGGGGAAGGAGAGGGGGGGGGGGGGGGGGAGAGGGGGGGGGGGAGGAGGGGGGGGAGAGAAGGGAGAAGGAGGGGGGGGGGGGGGGAGGGGGGGGGGAGGGGAAGGAAAGAAGAAGAGGGAGAGGGGGGGGGAAGGGGAGAGAGGGAAAAGAAGGGGGAGGAGGGGGGGGGGGGGGGGAAGGGAGAGGGGGAAGGGGGGGGAGGAGAGAGAGAGAGGAGGGGGGAAGAGGGGGGGGAAAAGGGGGGGGGGAGAAAAGAGGGGAAAGAAGGGGGGGGGGGGAAAAGGGAAAGGAAAGGGGGGGGGGGGGGGGGAGGGAGAGAGGAGAGAGAGAGGGGAGGAAGAGGGGAGAGGGGAAGGGAAGAGAGGAAGGGGGAGAGGGGGGGAGGGAGGAGAAGGGGGGGGGGGAGAGGGGGGGGGGGGGAGGGGAGAGGGGGGGGGGAAGAGGGAGGAGAGGGGGAGAGAAGGGAGGGAGAGGGGGGGGGGGGGGGGGGGGGGGGGGGAGAGAAAAAAGAGAAGAGAGGGGGGAAAAAAGGGAGAGGGGGGGGGGAGAGGGGGGGGGGGGGGGGGGGGGGGAAGGGGGGGGGGGGAGAGAGGGGGAAAGAAAGGAGGGAGGAGGAGGGAAAGGGGGAGAAGGGGGGGGGGAGGGGGAGGGGGGGGGGAGGAAGAAGGGAGAGGGGGGGAGAGAGGGGGGGGGAGGAGGAGAAGGGGGGAGAGGGGGGGGGAAGAAGAGGGGGGAAGAGAAAGGGGGGGGGGGAGGAAAGGGGGGGGAGAGGGGAAGGAGAGAGAGAAAAGGGAAGAGAGGAAGAGGGGAGGGGAGAGGAGGGAGAAAGGGGGAAGGGAGAGGGGGAGGGGGGGGAGGGGGGGGGGGAGGGGGGGGAAGGGGGGGGAGAAGAAAGGGAGGGGGGAGAGAAAGAAGAGAGAGGGGGGGGGAAGGGGGGGGGAGGGGGGGGAAGGGGGGGGGGGGGGGGGGGGAAGGGAAAGAAAGGGGGGGGGGGGGGAAGGAAGGGGAAGGAAAAAAAGGGGGGGGGGGAGGAAGAGGAGAAAAAAAGGGGGGGGAGAAGGGGGGGGGGAGGGGGAAGAGGGGAAAGGGAGAAAAGGAGAAAAGGGGGGGGGGGGGGGGGGAGAGAGAGAGAAAGGGGGAAGGGGGGGGGGAAGGAGGGGAGGGAGGAGGAAGAGAAGGGGGGAGAAGAAGAGGGAAGAGGGAAGAGAAAAGGGGAGGGGAAGAAGGGGAAAGGGAGGAGAAAAGGGAGAGAGGGGAGAAAGAAGAGAAAGGAAGGGGGAGAGGGGGAGAAAGGAGGGAGGGGGGGGGGGAGGGGAGAAGAGAGGGGAGAGGGGGGAGAGAGGGGGGAAGGGAGAGAGGGGAGGGGGGAAGAAGGGGGGAAGGAAGAGAGGGGAGAAGGGAGAAAGAGAGGGAGAGGAGAAGAAGGGAGGGAGGGGGGGGGGGGGGGGGAAAGGGGGGGGGGGGAGAGGGAGGGGGGAGGGGGGGGGGGAGAAGGGGGAGAGGGGGAAGAAGGGGGGAGGGAGAAAAGGGGGGGGAGAGAGGAGGGGGGGGAGGGGGGGGGGGGGGGGGAGAGGGGGGAGAAGGGGGGGAGGGGGGGGAGAGGGGGGGGGGGGGAAGAGGGAAGAGAGAGAGGGAGAGGAGGAGAGAGAGAAAGAGGGGGGGGGGGGGAGGGGGAAGGGGGGGAAGGGGGAAGGGGGGAGGGGGGGGGGAAGGAAGAAAGGAAAGGAAAGGGGAAGAGGAGGGGGGAAGGGGGGAGAGAGGGGGAGAGGGGAGGGAAAGGGGGAGGAAGGGGGAGGAAGGGGAAAGGAGAGGGGGGGAAGAAGGGAGGGGGGGGGGGGGAGGGGGGAAGAGGGGGGGGGGGGGGAGAAGGGGGGAGGAGAGAGGGGGGAAAGAAAAGGAGAGGGGAAGAAAAAGGGGGGGGGGAAAAAAGGGGGAGGGGAGAGAAAGAGAGAGGGGGGGGGGAGGGAGGGGAGGGGGGAGGGGGGGGAGGAAAAAGGGGGGGAGGGGAAAGAGAGGAAAGGGAAAAGAAGGGGGGGGGGGGAGAAAAGAAGGGGAGGGGAGAGGGAGAGGGGGGGGGGGAGAAAGGAGAGGAGGGGAGAAAAGAGGGAAGGAGGGGGGGGGGGGGGGGGGGGGGGAGAGGGGGGAGGGGGGGGGGGGGGGGGGGGGGAGAGAGGGGGGGGGGAGGAGAGGGGAGGGGGGGGAGGGGAGAGGGGGGGGAAGAAGAGGGGGGGGAGAAGAGGGGGAGGGGGAGAAGAAAGGAAGAGAAGAAGGGGGAGAGAGAAGAGGGGAAGAAGAGGGGGGGGGGGGGAGGGGAAAGGGGGAGAGAGAAGAGAGAAGAGGGAGAGAAAAAAGGAGAGAGAAGAGAGGGAGAGAGAAGGGGGGGAGGGAAAAGAGAGGAGAAAAGGAGGGGAAAGAGAGGGGAGGGGGGGGGGGGGAAGAAGAAGAAAGAAAGGGGGGGGAGGGGAGGGGGAGAGAGAGAGAGAGAGAAAAAGAAGGAGAGGGGGGAGGGGGGAGAAGGGGGGGGGAGGAAGGGGAGGAAAGGAAGAAGAGAAGAAGGGGGAGGGAGGGGGGGGAGAGAGGGGGGGGGGGGGGGGGGAGAGAGGGGGGGGGGAGGGGGAGGGGGGGGGGGGGGGGAAGAAGAGAAAAGGGGGGGGAAAAGAGGAAAGAAGGGGGGAAAAGGAGGGGGGGAAGAAGGAGGGGGGGAGAAAGAGAGAGAAGGAGAAGGGGGAAAGGGGGGAGGGAAGGGGAGGAAGGGGGAAGAAAGAGAGAGGGGGAGAAAGGGAAGGGAAGGGGGGGGAGAGAGAGAGGGGGGAAGAAGAGAGAAAGAGGGGAGAAGGAAAGAGAGAGAGAAAGAAGGGGGGAGGGGGGGAGAGGGAGGGGGGGGGGGGGGGGGGGGGAAGGGGGAGGGGGAGAGGGGGGAGAAGAGGAGAAAGAGAGAGGGGGGGGAGGGGGGGGGGGGGAAAGGGGGGGGGAGGAGGGGGGGGGGGGGGAGAAAAAGAGAGGAAAGGGGGGAAAAAAAGGGGGGAAGGGGAAGGGGGGGAGGGGGGGAAGGGAGGGGGGAAGGGAGGAGGGGGGAGAGGGGGGGGGGGAAAAAGGGGAGGGGGGGGGGGAGAGGAAAGAGGGGGGAGAGGGGGGGGGAGGGAAGAGAGGGGGAGGGGGAAGAAGAGAGAAGGGAGGGGGGGGGAGAGAGAGAGGGGGGGGGGGGGGGAGAGGGAGAGAAAAAAAAAGAAGGGAGGGGGGGGGGGAAAGGGAAGGAGAAGAGAGGGGGGAGAAAAGAGAAAAGGGGGAGAGGAAGAGAGGGGGGGAGAGAGAGGGAAGAGGGAGAAGGGGAGAGGGGAAGAGGGGGGGAAGGGGGAGGGGGGGGGAAGGAAGAAGGGGAAGGGAAAGAAGGGGGAGGGGGGAGAGAGGGGGGGGAGGGGGGGGGGGGAAGGGAAAGAAGGGAGGAAGAGAAAGAGAGGGAAAAGGAAAGGGGAAGAGAAGGGGAAGGGAGAAGAGAGGGGGGGGGGGAGAGAGGGGGGGGAGAGAGAGAGAGAAGGGGGGGGAGAGAGAAAGAAGAGGGGAGAGGGGAAAAGGGGGGAGAAGGGGAGAAGAGGGGGGGGAGAGAGGAGGAGGAGGGGGGGGGGGGAAGGGGAGGAGAGAAGGGGGAGAGAAGGAGAGAGAAAAGGGGGAAAAAAAGAAGAGGGAGGGAAGGGGGGAAAAGAAGGAAAAGGAAAAAAGAAGAGGGGGGGGGGGGGGGGGGGGGGGGAAAAAGAAGGGGAGAGGGGGAGAGAAGAGAAGGGAAGGGAAAGGGGAAAAAAAGGAAGAGGGAAGGGGGGAAGAAGAAGAGGGGGGAAAGGGGGGGGGGGGGGGGAGAGAAGGAAAAAGGGGGGGGAAGGGGGGGAGGGGGGGGGAAGGGAGAGAGGGGGGGAGGGGAGAGAGAGAGAGGAGGGGAGAGGAGGGGGGGGGGGGGAGAAAAAGAGGGGGGGGAGAAGGGGGGGGGAAGAAGAGAGGGAAGGGGGGAAGGGGAGGAAGGGGGGGGGGGGGAGAGGAAGGGGGGAGAGAAGGAGAGAGGGGGGGGGGAGAGAGAAGGGGAAAGGGGGGGAAGGGGGGGGGAGGAGAAGAGGGGGGGGGGGAAGAGGGAGGGAAGAGAGGAGGGGGGGGGAGGAGAGAGAGAAAGGGAGAGAAGGGGGGAGGGGGGGGGAAGGGGAGGGGGGGGGGGGGGGGGGGAAGAAGGGGGGGGGGGGGGGGGGAGGAGGGGGGGGGGGGGGGGGGAAAAGAGAGAGAGAGGAAAGAAAGAAAAGAAAGGGGGGGGGGGGGGGGGGGGGGGGGGAGGAAGGGGGAAGGGGGGGGGGGGGAGGGGGAAGGGAAAGAGGGAGAAGGAGGGGGGGAGAGGAAAAGAGGGAGAGGGGGGGGGAGAAGGAAGGGGGGGGGGGGAGGGGGAGAGAGGGGGAGGAAGGGGGGAAAGGGGGGGGGGGAGGGGAGAAGGGGAGAGAGAGGAGAAAAAAGGGGGAGAGAGGGGGGAGGGGGGAGAGGGAAGAGAGAAGGGGGGGGAAAGAAGGGGGGGGGAGAAGAGGGGGGGGGGAGGGAAGAAAAGGGGAGGAGGGGGAAAGAGGAAGGAGGGAGGGAGAAGAGAGGGGAAAGAAGGGGGGGGGGGAGAGAGAAAGGGAGGGGGGGGGGGAGGAGAGAGAGAGAGGGGGGAAAGAAGGGAGAGGGAAGAGGGGGGGAAGGAAGGGGGAGAGAGGGGGAGAGAGAGGAAGGGGGGAGGGGGGGGGGGGGGAAGGGGGGGGGGGGAAAAAAAAAGGGGGGGAGGGGGAGAGGGGGGGGGGGGGAGAGGGGGAGGGGAAAGGGAAAAAGAAGAGAAAGGGGGAAGGGGGGGAAGGAAAAAAGGGGGGGGAAGGGGGGGGGAGAGGGGGAGGAGAGGAGAGAGGGGGGAAGGGGGGGGGGGGAGGGGAGGGAAGGGGGGAAGAAGAGGAAGGAAAGAAGGGGGGGGAGAAAGAAAGAGGAAGAAGGGAAAGGAAAGGGGGGGGGGGGAAAAGAGAAGAAAAGGGGGGGGGGAAGGGGGGGGGGGGGAGGGGGGGGGAGAGAGAAGGAGAGAAGGAAGAAAAGGGGGAGAGAAAGAGGGAGGGGGGGGGGGGGGGAGGGGAAGAAGGGGGGAGAGGAGAAAGAAAAGGGGAAGGGGGGGGGGGGGGGGGGGGGGGGGGGAAGAGAAAGGGAGAAGGGGGGAAGGGAAGGGGGAAGGGGGGGGGGGGGGAGGAGGGAAAAGGGGGGGGAGGGGGGGGGGGGGGGGGGGAGAAGGAAAGAAGGGGGGGAGAAAGAAGAAGGGGGGGGGGGGGGGGAGAGGGGGAGAGAGGAAAGAGGGGGAAAGGGAGGAGAGAGGGGGGAGAGAAAGGGGAAAGGGGAAGAGGGAAAGGGGGAAGGGGAGGGAAAAAAAGGGGAGGGAAGAGGAAAAGGGGGGAGAGAGGAGAAAGGGAGGGGGGGGGGGAAAGGGAGGGGGGGGGGGGGGGGGGAGGGGGGAGGGGGGGGGGAAAAGGGGGGGGGAAAAGGGGGGGAGGGGGGGAGAGAGGGGAAGGGAGAAGGAGGGGGGAGGAGAGAGGGGGAGAGGGGAGGGGAGGGGGGGAAGAAAGGGGGGGGGGGGAGGGGGGGGGAGGGGGGGGAGGGGGGAAGAGAGAGGGGAGGGGAGGGGGGGGGGGGGAGAAGAAGAGAGAAGAGGGGAGGGGGAGAGAAGAAAGGGGAGGGGAGGGAGAAGGGGGAGAGGGGGGGGAGGGGAGAGAAGAAGAAGAGGAGAGAAAAGAAAAGGGAGAGGGAAAAAGGGGGAGAAAAGAGGGGGGGGGGGGGAAGGGGAGAAGGGGGGGGGGGGGGAGGGGAGAGAGGGGGGGGGGGGAGAGGGAGGGGGGGAGGGGAGAGAGAGAGGAAGAAGAGAGAGGGGGGGGGGGAAAGGAGAAGAAGGGGGGGGGAAGAAGAGAAGAGGAGAGAAGGAGAGGGGGGGGAAGGGGGAGGAGAAGAAAGGGGGGGGGAGAAGAGAGAGGGGAGGAGGGGGGGGGGGGGGAGGGGGAGGGAGAAAGGGGGGGAAGGGAGAAGGAGGAGGAGGAGAAAGAAGAAGAGGAGAAAAGGAAGGGAAGAAAGGAGGGGAGGGGGGGGGGGAGAGGGGGGGAGGGGGGGGGGGAGAGAGGGAGAGAAGAAAGGGGAAGAGAGAGGGAGGGGGGGGGGGGGGGGGAGGGAGGAGAAGAAGAAAGAGAGAGAGAGGGGGAGGGGGGGAGAAAGAGAGGGAGGAGGGGAGAAGAGGGGGGGAGAAGGGGGGGGGGGGGGAGAAGAGAGGGGGAGAGGGAGAGGAGAGAGAAGAGAAAAAAAGGGGGGGGGAAAAGAGAAGAGGGGGGGGAGAGAGAGGGGGGGGGGAGGGGAAGGGGGGGGGGGGGGAGAAAGAAGAGGGAAAGGGGAGGAGGGGGAGGGGGGAGGGGGAAGAGAGAAAGGAAGGAAGGAAAGGGAGAGGGGAGAGAGGAAGGGGAGAAAAGAGGGGAAGAGGGGAAGGGGGGGAAGGGGGGGAAGGGGAAAAAGAGGGGAGAGAGGAAAAAGAGAGAAGAAGGGGGGGGGGAAGGGAGAGGGGGGAGAAGGGGAGAGGGAGAAAGGGGGGAGAAGAAGGGAGGGGGGGGGGGGAGGGGAGGGGGGGAGGGGGAAGGGAAAAGAGAAGGGGGGGGGGGGGAAAAAAGGGGGGGGGGGGGGGGGGGGGGGAGGGAGAGGGGAAGGGGGGGGGGGAGAAGAAAAGAAAGAGAAGAGGGAAGGAAGGGGGGAGGGGAGAGGGGGGGAAAGGGGGAGAAGGGAGGGGGAGGGGGGGGGGAAAGGGGAAGAGAGAGGGGGGGGGGGAGAGGGGGAAGAGGGGGGGAAAGGGAGAAGGGGAGAAGAAGAAGGGGGGGGGGGGGGGGGGGGGGGAGGGAGAGGGGGGGAGGGGGGGGGGGGGAAAGAAAGAAGGGAGGGAAAGGGGAGGGGGGGGAAGAGGGGAGGAGAAGAAGGGGGGAAGAGAGGGAAGAAGGAGAGAGGGGGGGGGAGAGGGGAAGGGGAAGAGAGGGAAGAGGGGGGAGGAGAGGGGAAGAGGGGGAGAAAAGAGAAAGGGAAGAAGAAGGGGAGAAAGAAAAAAAGAGAGAAGGGAAAAGGAGAGAGGGGAGGAGAAAGAGAGGGGGGGGGGAGAGGGGAGAAGAGGGAGAAAGGAGGAGAGGGGAAGAAGAGGGGGGGGGAGAGGGGGGAGAGAGGAGGAGAGAAGGGGGGGAGGAGAAGAGAGGGGGGGGAGGGGGGGGGGAGAGGGGGGGGGGGGAGGGGGGGAGGAAAAGAGGGGAGAAGAGAGAGGGGGGGGGAAGGGGAGGGGGGGGGGAAGAAAGGAGGAGAAAGGGAGAAGAAAGAGGAAAGAGAAAAAAGGGAGGGAGAGGGAAGAGGGGGGGGGGGAAGGGGGGGGGGGGGGGAGAGGAGAAGGGGGAGGAGGGGGAGAGGAAGGGGGAGAGAGGGGAGGGGGAGGGAAGGGGAGAGGGGGGGAGGGGGAGAGAGGGGAGAAGAAGAGGGGAAAAGGGGGGGGGGGAGAGGGAAGGGGGGAGAGGGGAGAAGAAGGGGGGGGGGGGGGAAGAGAGAAGAGGGGGGAAGAAGGGAGGAAAGGGGGAGGAAGAAGAGGGGAAGAGGGGAAGAAAGAGGGAGAGAGGGGGGGGGGAAGAAGAAAGAGAGGGGAGAGAAAGGGGGGGGGGGAGGGGGGGAGAGAGAGGAAGAAAAAAAGAGGGGGGAGGGGGGGGGGGAGAGAGGGGGGGGGGAGAGAGGGGGGAGGGGGGAAGGGGGGGGAGAGGGGAAGAGAGAGAGGGGGGGGGAGAGGAGGGGGGAGAGAGGGGGGGGGGGAGGGGGGGAAGAAGAGGGAGGGGAGGGGGGGGGGGAGAAGAGGAGGGAAAAGGAGAAGGGAAGAGGGGAAGAAGGGGGGGGGGGGGGGAAGAGGGGGGGAGAGAGGGAGGGGAGAGAGGGAGGGGGGGGGGGGGGGAGAGAGAGAAGGGAAAGAGAAAAAGGGGGGGAGAAGAGGGAGAGGGGGGAAAGAAAAAAGAAGGGGGGAGGAGAAGAGAAAAGAGAGGGGGGAAGAGAAAGGGAGAGGAAGGGGAGAAAAGAAGGAGAGGGAGAGAGGAGAAGAGGAAGAGGAGGAGGGGAGAGAAGGGGAAAAGGGGGGAGAAGAGAGAGAAGAGGGGGGGGGAGAAGAGGAGAGAGGGGGGAAAGAGGAAGGGGAAGAGAAGGAGGGGAAGAGGGGGGGGGGGGAGGGGGGGGGGGAGGGGGGAGGGGGGAAGAGAAGGGAGGGGGGGGGGAGGGGGAGAGAGGGAGAGAAAGGGAGAAGGGAGAAGGGGGGAGAGAGGAGGGGGGGGGGGGGAGGAGGGAGGGGGGGGGAAGAGGGGGGGGGGGGGGAGAGGGGGGGAGGGGGAGGGGAGAAGAAGAGGGGGGGGGGGGGGGGAAGGGGGAGAGGGGAGAGGGGGAGGGAGAGAGGGAAGGAGAAAGGGGAAAAAAAGAGGGGGAAGAGGGGAGGAAGAAGAAAAAGGGAGAGGGAGAGGGAAGGAAAAGGGAGAGGAGGAGAGGAGAGAGGAAGAAGAGAGGGGGGGAAAGGGGGGAGAAGAGGAAGGGAGGGAGAGAAGAAGAGAAGGAGAAGAGAAGAAGAGGGAGAGGGAGAGGGGGGAAGGGAGAGGGGGGGGGGGAGAGAGAAAGGAGAGAAAAGGAGAGGGGGAGAGAAAAGAGAGAGGGAGAAGGAGAGGAAGGGGAAAAAGGAGAGAAGAGAGAGGGGGAAAGAAAGAAAGGGAAGGGGGAAAAAGGAGGAGAAGAGAGGGGAGAAGGGGGGGGAGAAGGGAGAAGAGAGAGGGGAGGGGGAGAAGGGGGGGAGGGGAGGGGGGGGGGGAAGGAGAGAGAGGGGAAAGGGGGGGAGAAAAGGGGAGGAGGGGAAGAGGGGGGGGGAGAGAAGGAGAGGGGGGAGAAAAAAAGGGGGGGAAAAAGAGAGAAGGGGGGGGGGGGAGAGGGAGGGAGAAGGGGGGGGGGAGAGGAAAGAAGAGGGGGAAAAGGGGGGGGGGGGAGAAGAAAGAAGGGGGGGGGGGGAGGAGGAGAAAGGGGAAAAGAGGGGGGGGGGGGGGGAGAAGAGGGAAAAGGAAGGGGGGGGAGGGGGAGAAGGGGGGGAGAAGAGGGGAGAGGGGAGAGGGAGAGAGAGGAGAGAGAGAGAGAGAAGGGGGGGGGGGAGGGGGGGAGAAAGAGAGAGAGAGGGGAGGGGGAGGGGAAAGAGAGGGGGGGGGGGGAAAGGGAGAGAGAAAGAGGGGGGGGGGAGAGAGAAGGGGGGGAGGAGGGAGAGAGAGGGGGGGGGGAGAGGGGGGGAGGAGAAGGGGAGGGGGGAGAGAAGAGAGGGGGGGGGGGGGGGGGAGAGAGAGAAAAGAGGGGGGGGGAGAAAGGGGGGAGAGGGGAAGAAGAGGGGAGGGGGGGAGAAGAAGGGAAAAAGGGGGGGGGAGAGGGGGGGGGGGGGGGGGGGAGGGGGAGAAGAAGGAAGGGGGGGGGGGGGGGGGAGAGGGGAAGAGAGGGGGAGAGGGGGGGGGGGGGGGAAAGGGAGGGAAAGAGGGGAAAGGAAGAAAAAGAGAGAGAAGAGAGGAGAGGGAAAGGGGAGGAGGGGAGAGAGAGAAGAGAGAGGAGAAGAGAGGGGGAGGGGAAAGAAGGAGAAGAGGGGGGGGAAGAGAGAGAAGGGAAGGGGGAGGGGGGGGGAAGGGAGAAGAGAGAGAGAAGGGGGGGAAGAAGAGGAGAAAGAAAGAGAAAGGAGAGGGGGGAGAGGGGAAAGAAGGAGAAAGGGGAGAAAGAGGGGGGGGGGGAGGGAGGGGAGAAGAGAAGAAGGAGGAAGGGGAAGAGAAGAGGGGGAGAGAGAGAAGGGGAAAGAAAAGGGGAAGGGGGGGGAGAGAGGGGAGAAAAAGAAGGGGAGAGAAAGAGAGGGAGGGGGGAGAGGGGGGGAGAAAGAAGGGGAGAAAGAGAGGGAGAAAGAAAGGGGAGGGAAAGGGGGGGGGGGGAGGGGAAGAGAGAGGGGAAGGGGGGGGGAAGGGGGAGAGAGAGAGAAAGAGGAGGGGGGGGGAGAGAAGAAGAAGAGAAAGGGAAAGAGAAGGGGGGGGAAAGGGGGAGGGGGAAAAAGAGAAAGGGGAGAGAGAAGAGAAGAGAAGAAGGGAAGGGGGGAGAGAGAGAGGGGGGGGGGAGAGAGAGGGGGGAGGGGGGGGGAGGGAGAAGGGAAGGGAGAAGGGAAGAAAGAAGAGGAAAGAGAGAAGAAAAAGGGGGGGGGAAGAGGAGGGGGAGAGAGAAAAAGAGAGAGAGAAGGGAGGGAGGGGGGGGAGAGGGAAGGGGGAGAGAGGGGGGAGAAGAAAGAGGGGAGGGAGGGGGGAGGAGGGGAGAGGAGAGAAAAAAGGGGAGAAGGAAGGGGGGAGAGAAAGAGGGGGGAGAGGAGAGGGAGGGGGAGGGGGGGGGGGGGAGGGAAGAGAGGAAGAGGAAAGAAGAGAGAAGGGGGGGGGAGGGGGGGAAGGGAGAAAGAGGGGGAGAGGAGAAGAAGAGAGGGGGAGAAGAGGGAGGGGGGGGGGGGAGGGGGGGAGGGGGGGGGGGGAGAGAGGGAGAGGGGGGGGGAAGAAAAGAAAGAGGGGGGGAAGAGAGAGAGAGGGGAAGAGAGAGAAAGAGAAGAGGGGAGAGAAGAGAAGAGGAGAGAGAGAGAGAGGGGGGAGAAGGGAAGGGGGGGGAGGGGGGGGGGGAGGGGGAGGGGGAGGGGGAGGGGGGGAGAGAGAGGGAGGGAGGAAAAGGAAAGAAGGGGGAGAGAGAAGAGAGGAGAAGAGAGAGAGAGGAGGGGAAAAAGGGGAGGGAGAGAGAAGAGAGAGGGAGAGGGGGGGGGGGAAAGGGGGAGGGAAGAGGAGAGGAGAGAGGAGGGGGGGAGGAGAGAGGAGGGAAAAGGGGGGGGAGAAGAGAGAGAAGAGAGGGAGGAGAGAGGAGGGGGGGGAGAGGGGGAGAAAAGGGGGGGGGGGGAAGAAGGAGGAAGAGGGGGAGAAGGGGGGGGGGAAAGGGGGGGGAGGAGGAAGGAGGGGGGAGGGGAAGAGGGGGAGGGGGGGGAGAGAGAAGAGAGGGGGGGAGAGGGGGGGGGGGGGGGGAGGGAAGAGAGAAGGGGAGGGGGGGGGAGGGGGGGGGAGGAGAAGGAGAGGAGGGAAGAAGAGGAGGAGGGGAGGGGGAAAGGGGGAGGGGGGGGAAGGGGAGAGGGAAGAGAAAGGAGAGGGGAGAGGGGGGGAAAGGGGGGGGAGAGGGAGAGGGGGAGAAGAAGGGGGGGGAGGGGGAGAGAGGGGGAGAAGGGGAAGGGAAAGGGGGAGGGGGAAAAGGGGGGGAAGAGGAGGGGGAAGAAAAGAAGGGGGGAAGAAGGGAGGAGAGAGGGGGGGAAGGGGAAGAAAGGGGGAGAGGGAAAAAGGAAAGGGGAGGGGGGGGAAAGAAGGGGGGAGAGGGGGAGGGAAGAGGAGGAAGGGAGAGAAGAGGGGGGAGGAGAGAGAGGAAGAAGAAAAGGGGGGAGAGGAGGAGAGGGGGGGGGGGGGAGAGAAGGGAGGAGGGAGAGAGGGGGAGAAGGGGAAAAGAGAGGAAGGGAGGGAGGGGGGAGAGGGGGGGGGAGAGAGGGGGGGGGAAGGGGGGAAGAAGGGGGAAGAGGAGAGGGAGGGGGGGGGGGGGGGGGGAAAGAGGGAAAGAAAAGGGAAGAGAGAGAGAGGGGGAGGAGAAGAAGAGAAAAAAAGAAGGGGGAAGGGGGGGGGAGAGAAGGAGGGGGGGGAAGAGAGGGGGGGAGAAGAGAGGGAGAGGGAGGGAGGGAGAGGGGAAGGGGGAAAGAGGAAAGGGAGAGAAAGGAGGAAGGAGAAGGGGGAGAGGGAGGGGGAGGGGGGGAGAGAAGAAGAGAAGGGAAGAGAGGGGGGGGGGGGGAGAAGAGGGAAGGGGGGGGAAGAGGGGAAGGAGAGAGAGGGGGGGGGAAGAGGGGGGGAAGGGGGGGGGGGGGGGGGGGGGGGGGGGGAAAAGAGAAGGGGGGGAGAAGGGGGGGGGAGAAAAGAGAGAGAGGGAGGGGGGGGAAGAAGGGGGGAGGGGGGAAAAGGAAAGAGAAGAGGGGGGGGGGGGGGGAGAGAGGGAGGGGGGGGAGAGGAGGGGGGGAGAGGGGGGGGGGGGGGGAGGGGAGAGAAAGGGGGAGAGGAAAAGGGAGAGAGGGAGGAGAGAGAGAAAAGAGAGGGGGGGAGGGGGAAGAGAAGAAGAGAAAGGGGGGGAGAGGGAGGAGGAAAGGGGAGGGGAAGAAGAGGAAGAGAGGGGAGGGGAGGAAGGGGGAGGAGAGAGAGGGGAGAAGGGGAGAGGAGAGAGAGAGGGGAGGGAGAGAGGAGAGAGGAGGAAAGAAGGGGGAAAGAGGAAAGAGAGGGGAAGGGAAGAGGGGGGAAGAAAGGAGGGGGAAAAGAGAGAGGGGGGGGGGGGAGAGGGGGAGGGGGGAAAGAAGAAGAAAAGAGAGAGAGAAGGGGGAAAGAAGGGGAGAAGGGGAGAGAGAGAGAGAAGAGGGGGGGGGGGGAGGGGAGAAGAGGGGAGAAGGGGAGGAGAGGGAGAAAGAAAAGAGGGGAGAGGGGGAAGGGGGAAAGGGGGGGGAAAGGGGGGGGGGGGGGGGGGAGGGGAGGGGAGGGAGAAGAGAGAGGGAGGGGGAGGGGGAGAAAAGGGGGGGAAAGGGGGGGGAAGAGGGAGAGGAAAAAGAGAGAAGAGGGGAGGGAGAGAAGGAAAGAGGGGGGAGAGAGAGAGGGAAGGGAGGAAGAAGAAGAAAAGGAGGAAGGGAAAGGGGGGGAAGGGGGAAGAAGAGAGAAGGGGGAGAGGAAGGGGGGAAGGGGGAGAGGGAGGGGGGGAAGAAGAGGGGAAAAGGAAAGGAGAAAAGGGGGGGAGAAGAAGAAGGGGGAGGAAAGAGGGAAAAAAGAGAAAGAGAGGGGGAGAGAGGGGGGGGGGGAAGGGGGAAGAGAGAGGGGGAGGGGGGGAGGGGGGAAAAGGGGGGGAGAGAGGGGAAAAGAGGAAGGGGGAAAAGAGGGGGAGGGAAAAGAGAAGGAGAGGAGAAGGGGAAGGGGGGGAAGGAGAGAGAGAGAGGGGGGGGGGAGGGAGAGGGGGGGGGAGAGAAGAGAGGAAGAGAAGAGAGGGGGGGGGGGGGGGGGAGGAGAGAGAGAGGAGAGAGAGAGGGGGAGGGGGAGAGAGAGAAAAGGAGAGAGGAAGGAGGAGGAGGGGAAAGAGGAGGAGGGGGAGAGGGGGAGAGGGAGGAGAGAGGGGGGAAGAGAAGGGGAAGGGGAGAAGGGAGAGGAGGGGAGAGAAGGAGGGGAGAAAAGAGGGGGAAGGGAAAGAAGAAGAAGGGAGGAGGGGGGGGAGGGAAGGGAAGAAGGGAAGGGGAGAGAGAAGAGAAGGGGGAGAAAGAGAGAGGGGGGGAAGGGGAAGGAAAAGGGGGAGAGAGGGGGGGGAGAAGAAGGGGGGGGAAAGAGAAGGAGAGAAGAGGGGGGAGAAGGGAGAAAAGAGGGGAGGGGGGGAGAAGAAGGGGGGAAGAGAGGGAGGGGGAGGGAGGGGGGAGAAGAAAAAGGGGGGGAGAGGGGGAGAGAGAGAGAAAGAGGAGGGGGGGGGGGGGAAGAAAGGGGAAGAAGGGAGGGGGGGGGGGGGAAGGAAAGGAAGAAAGAAGGAAGAAAGAGGGAGGAGGAGAGAAGAGGGGAAAAGGGGGGGGGGGAGAAAAGAGGGAGAGGGGGGGGGGGAAGGGGGGGGGGAAAGGAAAGAAGAAGGGGGGGGGGAGGGGAGAAAAAAAAGAGAGGGGGGGGGGGGGGGAAGGGGGGAGAGAAGGGAGAAAGAGAAAGAAGAGAAGAGGGAGGAAGAAGAGAGAGGAAAGAGAGAAGGGAAGAGAAGAAAAGGGAGAGAGGAGAAAGGAGAAGAGGAAAGAGAGGGAAGAAGGGGGGGAAGAGAAAGAAGGGGGAGGAAGAGAGAGAGAGGGGAGGGAAGAGAGAGAAGAGAGGGGAAAGGGGGGAGAAGGGGGGGGGGGAGGGGGAGAAGAGAAAAGGGGGGGGGGGGGGGGAGGAAAAGAGGGGGGGGGGGGAGAGAGGAAAGAAGGGAGAAGAGGGGAGGAAAGGGGAAGAGGGGGGAAAGGGAAGAGAAGGGGGGGGGAGGGGGGAAGAAGAGGGGAGAGGGGGGGGGAAGGGGGAGAGGGGAGAGGAAAAGGAGAAAAAAGGGGAAGGGGGGGAGAGAAAAGGGAGGGGAGAGGGGGAGAAGAGGGGGGAGGAAAGGAAAGGAGGGAGAAGGGAAGGGAAAGGAAGAAGGGAGAGGGAGGGAAGGGGGGGGGGGAAGGGGGGGGGGAGAGGGGAGAGGGGGAGGAGGGGGGGGGGGAAAAAAAGAGGGAGGAAGAAAGGAGAGAGAGAGAGGGGGGGGGGGGGGGGGGGGGAAAAGGAGGGAAGGGAGAGAGGGAAGAGAAGAGAGAAAAAGAGGAAGGAGGGAGAGAGAAGGGAGGGGGGGAAAAAGGGGGGAAGGGGGGGGAAGGGGGGGGAAGGGGGGGGGAAAGGGGGGGGGGAAGAAAGAGGAGGGAAAGGGGAAAGGGAGGGGGGGGGAAGGGGAGAAAGAGAAAGGAGAGGGGGAAGGAAGAAAAGGGAAGAGAGAAGGGAAGAGGGAAGAGAGGGGGGGAGAAGGAGGGGGGGAGGGGGGAGAGAGAGAAGGGAGGGGGGAAGGGGAGAAGAGAAGGGGGAGAGGAGGGGGAAGAGAAGAAGAGAGAAAAGAGGGGGGGGGGGGAGGGGGGGGGAGGGGGAAGGGGGGAGGGAGGGGGAAGGAGGGGGAAGGGAAGGAAGAGAGAGAGGAGAGAAAAAAGGGGAAAAAAAGGGGGGGAGAGGGGAGAGAAGGGGGGGGGGGGGGGGGGGGGGAGGAAGAGGAGAGAGAAAGAGAGGGAAGAAAAAAGAGAAGAAGGGGAGAAGGAGAGAGGGGGAGAGGGAGAGGGGGAGGGAAGAGGGGAGAGAGAAAAAGAAGAGGAAAGGGGGGGGGAGGAGGGGAGGGAGAGGAGGGGGGAGAGGAAAGAAAAAGGGAAGAGAAAGGAAAGAGGAGAAAAAGGAAAAAGGGGGGAGGAAGGGAGAGAGAGGGGGGGGAAAGAGGGAGAAGAGAGAAGAGGGAAGAGAGAAGGAGAAGAAAAGAAGGAAAGGGGGGAAAGAAAGAGAGAGAGGGGGGGAGAAGAAGAAAGGAAGAAGGGAAGGGGGGAGGGAGAGGGGGGGGAAAGAAAGAGAAGAGAAGGAGAGAAGAGGGGGGGGAGGGGGGGGGGGAGGGAGAGGGAGAAGAAAGAGGAAGAAGAGAAGAAGAGAGGGGAGAGGAAGAGAGGGGAGAGGGGGAGAAGAGGGGAAGAGAAGGGAAGAAAAAAAGAGAGAGAGAGAGGGAGAGAGAAGAAGAAAAAGAGAAGAGAGAGAAGAGAGAGGGGGGAGAAAGGGGGAAGGAAAGGGAAGAGAGAGGGGGGGGAGAGGGAGGGGGGGAGGGAGGAGGGGAGGGGAGAAAGAAGAAAGGGGGGGGGGGAAGGGAAGGGGAGAGAGGGAGAGAAAAGAAAGAGGGGAGAAGAGAAGAAGGGGGGGAGGGGGAGAGAAGAGGGGGGAGGGAGAAGAAGGGGGGGGAAAAGAGGAAAGGGGAGGGGGGGAAGAGAAGGAAAGAAGGGGAGAGGGGGAAAGGGGAGGGGAGAAGGGGGGAGAGAAAGAGGGAGAGGGGAGAAAAAGGGGAGAGGGGGGGGGAGGGGGGGGGGGGGGGAGGGAAGAGAAGGGGGGAGGGAGGAAGGGAGGGGGAGAAGGGGGAGGGGAGGGGGGGAGGGGGGGGGGAGAGAGAAGGGGGGGGAAAGAGAGAGGGAAGAGGGGGGAGAGAGAAGGAAGGGAAAGGGGGAAAGAGAAAAGGGAGAGGGGGGGGAGAGAGAGAGAGGAGGGAGGGGGAGAAGGGGAGAGATGTGATTTTCTTGAGTTTACTTTGCCAAATCGTACCCCCGAGCTTCCTTTTTAATCCATTTCAACGAGCTTGAAGTGTAGTTTCTACACATATTCGAGGTCCTAAACGATGATATTTTACTATTTATGGATAAAAAAAACTACCTAATTTATGTTATATTTCATTTTGTATCAAATACAAAGTTTGGGAACTGAAATGCAAATACTCAAAAGTTACGTCGAACCTCACGATGAAGATTTGAGAGTGTTAGACATCAATTGGATGAGGAAAGAAGCCAAATGCATGAAATATAGTCCAAGTATATCACATATCAACTTCTAGTCGAAAACGTTATGCTTCGAATTTTCAATCTCAGTTTAAGACCCATTTTTTGGTATAGAAAATGTTCGAATTGGAAAATTATACTTTTAATAATCGAATTTGTCCAATGTAGAAATAGAAATCAAATTCCGTCTAAAAGATGATACTGTAAATATCTCTTTCATATTTAAATCATAACAAGTAATAATAAGGTAAGTCCATATAGCCTCAAGTTTAACTGCTTTGTCATCGCCCCACATAGATAAATCTTTCAACATCAAGTGACTTTTGGTTGTTCGGACAACCTCGCATAAACACTTATGTGAATGGTGGCACCAGGATTTTATCCACTAATTGTGTCTAGGTATTAAAACTTAATTAACCTCAAAACAAACTAAAGAAAGAAGTGTACTTATCTTTACACGCCAGCGTGGTATAGTACAGTCTCTCTTTATGTATCCTGGATTTTCACAAAAGTAACAGCTAGATTTATTCTTTTCAGGCTTTCGTTATTTATTTTGGACCAAACTAGATGTAATTTTCTAATTCTTTATAACTTGTCCTTAGAGGTACTTGTCAAGTGAGTAATATCAGTTTTATCTTATTTTAACATTTTTTTTTCTTACACAATATGGAATGAGCTCATTAAGAGCTAACTTTCCTTTTTGACAGTTGTAACTGACCTTAAATTAGTCGAATTGTGCAAGAATAGAAATCAAAATTAAATACACGAGCAAGTCATCAAATAGCTCAAGCTTTAATTCTTTTAATTTTGAAGCAAGATGAGACATCTCCAAGATGTATTCCCTTATGTTTTCTTTACTTTTATAATTTAGTAAAACTAAGTTTGCCAAAAGGCATGCTAGTTTCGGACTTATTGCCTTTTGCAAAACGTTTTTCAATTTCATCAAGAAATTCCTTAGTAGTACTCCGAGTTCCTTTTTATTAGCGGAACTTTTACCCGTAAGATTAGTGGGTTATTCAGTCCTTAATGCAAGGTCTAGTTCAATGCCACCAGAACAATACAAATGTTCTCCTCTTTTTTTCTTTTTTTTTTTTAGTTGAAGGAGGGCGGGACCTCCGAGATTTTATTGATATGCCCTCACTTGTGGCGGAGGAATACCGTGGTTACATGAAAATACGAAGAGTAATAGAAAAGGAAGTACTACTTCCCTTACAATTAAAATGATCGACAAAGAAAAAAAGCAGTAAACAATAAAGTACTACTTCCATTACAATAAGAACTAATGTGAAAGAAAAGACATAGAATAAATATTGAAAATTAAAATAAAATTCAAACTCTAATACTGGGCAATCCATGTCTATCAACTTATACAAGAGCCCTAATATGACGTGGCAGGTCAAGAGGTCCATATATATGAAATCGTCGGTGTTCCCAACCCTCAGCAGCAAGAGCATCTGCTACCTGATTTCCTTCTCTGTAAATGTGGGAAATTATATCTCTATCGAAGAAAATGTTGTCTATGATACGTCTGAGTATGCCCTGGATAGCCCATGGTCCTCCTCCTCTAGTGATGCAGTGAATAGCCACGTTAGAATCAGACTCAATCCAAATCATCGAATAACCCAGTCCTTGAGCTAGTAAAATCCCATCGAGAATGGCTCGGAGCTCTGCCTCTAATACCTTGCATAGTCCATAAGCAGCAGAGAAAGCCCTAATACAGTGTCTTGCATGATCTCTAATGATCCCTCCCCCACTCGCATAACCATCCTTGACGCATCCATCAGTATTGATTTTGACAAATTCGACTGATGGGGTGCGCCACCAAACCAGAATAGGGGGGAAGGGGAAGGGGGCTCATAAAAATACCAAATATAGGTGTAAGAGTCAAGTCCCCGCCAATGCACTACTCGAAAACGGCATCCCATATGAAGGAAAGAGATCATGCGATAGACCCTCAAATGATACGTCTAGCTATCATACGAATCCCTCTATGTTTCGCATCATTTCTCGCGATCCATAAATGCCAGAATATCAGTAGATGAATGATAATGCGAATGTGTCCACAACCAACATATTGTCCAAAATACCTCCATCTCTGAAATCTCTGTCTGACTCCCTCTCCTAGACACTCAGGTATCTGAAAAATGTCCTCAAAGTGCTTCCATACCTGATTGGAGATGCTGTTGTGGATGAAAATATGAGTGATTGTCTCAATTTCGGAACAACACTAGCATCGAGAAGCCAACTGACATCCAATCTTCCTTTGAATAACCACATCAACTAGAATGAAGCCCTGCCAAAGTCTCCAACAGAAAAACGAGATATGACGGGTAAAATGGAGTTCCATAGTAACCGGTACGAGTCCTGATGCTGGCATCCCGAGCGTACGAGATGCCAAGCCAACTTGGTAACGATTCTTCCATCCGATATAGTCTGCCAAAAATACTATCAGGGGCAACAACACGTAGATGTATAGCCCCTATTTGTTTCACCATAAAAGGAGGTAGAACCTGTAGTAAACGACCAATATCCCACCCAGTATCATCGTAAAAATCTTTCACCCTTGTAGATATGTGTTGTCTGTGTGGGAATAGGGATGCCAATGTGGATATACCCATCCAGCAATCATACCAAAAGAAAATTTGACCTGCTCCAAGTTGTCATGCAATATGTGCCTCAGTCTGAGGCCCAACTAATTTCAGCCTCTTCTAGATAAGAGAAGCTGAGTATGGAACAGCAGCAAAAAGATGATGTGTCTCCTTACAATACTTGCCTCGTAAGAACTGGGCCCAAAGAGATCTTTGGGAACGGAACAACCACCAGAGCTTCATGAAGAATGTGTCCACCATATCTTGTAATCTTCTAAAACCTAGTCCGCCTTCAACAGTAGGAAGGCAAATCTCCTTCCAGCTCCGCCAGTGAACACGTTGAGCCTGTTCTTTAGAGTCCCACAAGAAGCGCGCAAATATATTCTCGAGTTTCTTTAGGATAGCCTTAGGAGGATGCATGATTTGAAGAAGATGTAATGTCATGGAAGAAAGTACTGACTTTATCAAAGTAATACAACCCCCATATGATAAAAGTCATGAAGCCCAACCAGAGATTATGTTCCTAACCTTCTGAATTAGGTCATCATAAATGAAGCTCTTCTTTCTCCCTTTAAATAAGGGGACTCCCAGATAAGTAAAAGGTTGTTCCTGGTGTCGAAAACCAGTTAAAATCTCTAATCGTCCGATCTGACTAATAGATGTCCGTCTAGGTAGTATAAGACCGCTCTTAGTCCTATTCACCAACTGTCCAGAAACCCTCTCATAATGCTCCAGACACCCAAGAATCCTTCTGATCGACGGTTTCTGATCATTGGCGAATATGATCGTATCATCAGCAAAAGAAAGGTGTGAAATAAGAGTATTGCCTCCATGATGATAACGCATACTGGGATATTCCTGAAACCTCTGAGTGAGTAGACGTGAGAAGTAATCAGCAGCTATAATGAATAAAGAAGGCGAGATAGGATCACCCTGTCTAAGCCCTCGTGAGGAGGGAAAGAACCCAAAGGGCGTCCATTAAGGAGTATGGAAAAACGACACTTTGAGATGCACCGCCTAATCCTACGATCCAAATTTGATCAAAACCAAAGGCCTCTAGAATAGAATAAATGAAGCCCCAGTCCATGTGATCATATGCTTTAGCCATATCTAGCTTCATCATAGTGCTTCCCCTCGCACTCTATTATCCAAGGAATGAAGGAGCTCTTGAACCAAAAGAACATTGTCCCCAATAAGGCGACCAGGGATGACCCACTCTGTTGAGGGAAGATAATGCGTGGTAACATGGTACTCAATCTATTGTTCAAAAGCTTATTGAACACAGTACATAAACTGATGGGTTTGAAGTCAGTCCATTTGCAGGCACCGTCCCTCTTAGGGAGCAAAATAATAGAAGTAGCCGCAAAGCCTTGTGGGAGATGGCTGCCTTCAAAGAAGTGTAAGACTGCCCCATAAACATCATCCTGAATAATGTCCCAGCAGTGTTGGAAGAAAAGTGCTGAGAAACCATCTGGTCCAGCAACACTGTCAGCATCAATACTAAACATCGCCTCTCGAACCTCATGAATCAAAGGGATACAATTTAGTTCCATATTATCATCCTCAGTCAGAAGCCTAGGGATGATAACATGACGAATGGGGTCCAAAGGTTGAGTATGAGCAGATAGGAGATCCTGAAAGAATGCAATAGCTGAATTCTGAATGTTAACAGGAGTAGCTAAGACTTCTCCTGCCTGCGTCCCGATGGACTTAATACGCGATTTGATCCGACGACCCTGAACCATTGTATGAAAATATCGAGTATTGTGGTCTCCTTCGCAAGCCCAACGAGAACCGGCCTTTTGCTTCCATAAACCCTCCTCAGTAGATAAGGTCCGATTAAGTACTGCATGTTCGTGATGTAATAGGTCACGATGCTCGGGTGTAGGGTCTCTATCATAAACTATCTCAGCCTCATCCACCCTATCCTCAGCATCTCGCACTCTTTGGAAAACATCTCTAAACACATGTCGATTCCACCAACGTAGACCCTGTTTCAGTCTAAAGAGCTTTTCCCAAATAGTAGTCATCCCTGTAAGATGGGTAGGGAGCGACCACTTCTGAGCGACAAAGGAAGAAAAATCATGATGGTTCGTCCAAACGTTGAGAAATATGAAAGGTCTAGGCCCCAAATCGTCATCAGAAACCCACTGAAGTAACAAAGGTGAATGATCAGATGAAGTATGATTCAAGTGTCTCACAGTAAGCTGTCGACAAACTGCTGCCGCAGTAGAATTAATGAGGACCCTATCCAATCTCTTTCTAACCCAACCGTTGGTCCAAGTATACTGGTTCCCAAGGTAGCCAGCATCCTCCAAACCACAATCTAATATCATATCAGAGAAAGCAGTAGTGCCTCGATCGTGAGTATTATGACCAGTGCGCTCACCATCATGCATAATAACATTAAAGTCCACCCCAACTAACCAGGGATCGTCCATGTCGAGGGAAATGTGGTAAAGACCCTCCCACAAATCTCTCCTGATAGTTGCATCACATGAAGCATATACATGAGTCATATAGATGGGACGCGCAAGTCTGGGATCCTCAACTCTAACGTGAAGGAATCGGGGGTGATCAGCAATAACGGTAATAGTAGTCCCCGCATTCCAAAAAAACCAAATTTTGTTCGAACATTCTGAGCTCCTGTGTCAAAGTGAAGATATCGTATAGTATAATCAAATCTGTGTTGAAGAATAAAAGGTTCCAGTATAACCAAGAGATAGACCTGATGAAGTTGTATGAGTTTCTTTAGGCGCCGACGAGTAGCTATGCCTCTCGCATTCCAAATGATGGTACTCATCTAGATTTGTGTGAAGGGGTATCCTGCGACCTACTCCTGGTCGTCATCCGAGGAAGTGAAGTGTTAGTGCTTTTTCAATATCTTTTTCAACCAACTGGGACAAAACCATCCTCCTATGTCCTACCAACCATACTTGCCAAGTCATCAGCCGAAGATCTACGATATAAACCCTGTTGATGAACTTCAATATGAGATAAAGTATCATAGTCAAAGTGATTTGTAGATAGAGAGACCTCCATATTCTGTTGACAAGGAATAGATGTAATGGGTACATCCAATAGACTCGGACCCTGGGGCCTATGTGGTAGAACCTCCAATAGATGATCAAGATATGTAGGGCTACTAATCAAAGGAGCACTATTGATTGGGACATGAGATTGAGCTACTGGATGAACTTTTGAAGTGCCAGCAGGAGAATTATTATTGCCCACTCTAATGGGCGCAACTGTAAGAGGGACTCCAGTGGAAGGAAACGAAGTCTGTACATCAAGAAGAACAGTTGATGTAGCAACATTGGTACTATGAGGAACAAAAATAAGGGGAGTACTGACGATGGGAAGAACAGTGGAGCTAGTATGAGCCATATTGGTAACAAATGTCACAGGATGAGCAATAATGGAGGCAGAGTCACTGGGATCAATGGGAGGGGAAATATGCTGGATGGTCTTAGATGTCTCTCCAGATGTGTTGTCATGTCTCCTTTGATCTCTCTTAACAGGGGTCCACCTCACGCGAGGTGCTGTCGCGGCCTCTTTAACCTTTTTCTTATCCTTGACCGGAGCAGGATCGGGTCTATGATTGAGGTTGCCACTGCCAGGGTCCATAACGGGTGGAGGAGGTTGGGAACCACTAGAACAATTCACCTCAATGTGACCAAAATGTTTGCAGCGGAAGCAATAATCTTGTCATACACAACTGACTGCCAGTATCCTCCCATCTTCTCATGTTCTATCCAAACCCGATCGGGAAGTTTACATTCTAAGTCTACCTCAATACAGACCCTCGCTTCACTAGGTCGTCGGAGGTCAGAAGTGGCTTCGTCAATTCGAAATGGGAGACCAATAGCTTCAGCAATAGCAAATAATGCGCTTTTGGCACGAAAGTAAATAGGCAATAAGGGAAATGAGACCCAAATAGGAACAATGAGAGCCTCATATTGTGGACTAAAACTAGGAGTCCACTTAAAGACTCGCATAGGGCATCCATCAATGTACCAAGTGGGTTTGAGGAATAATCGTGAGTAATCATCCTCATGTGCCATGTGTATAATAATATGAGCATCATCTATAAGACCAATTTCATAATCACCAGTAAATCCAAAGCGTAAAAAATTATCGCGTACCTTAGCCATCGAGGGCTTCCGATATACAAATTTATCGACCAGAGTGTACCTGTATGCTTTAGCTAGGAATTGTTCATCAGACTCTTCAAAGAATATTGCGGGCTCACCATGGTGGATGTATGGTTCCTTGGAAACCAAGTTATGGTGTCTAGAGTCCTCAGGAGCACGAAAGACTTGAGTAAATGATTTCGTCTGGCTCTTCTCAGCCTGTGTAATCTCGAGTTTGCAACTGAGCGCAGCGGCATAAGATCGAGGGGCTTGGATAGCTCCTGTAACTCTAGATGGGGGAGCATGTGTTTTGCCTGAGTTCTGAGCCAGTAAAGGAGGGCCATGTCTATGTTGACCATTTTTAGCTTGTTGAGTTAGGTCCTGGGTTCCATAGGTTAAATTGGATATGTTTCGATCATTTTTGAGAGAAACTAGAGGATGGGGGTCATAGTTGGAGGAGATTTTCATCGAGTTATTGGCTAGTGGCATGGGCATCGAAGGTGTGGTATGTGGAGTATAAGTAAGAGTTGGAGGTGCCTTAGATAGTGGACAGGAATCATCAAACTCGTGTGTAGGATTGGGGTTGGAATCCAATTGACCATCAATTCTACCAACACAATCATCACCCTTGATCTTTAGCTCTCCCACAGCATTTGTACAAGTCAAATTAGGAGCCAAACCATCCCCAACAGTCTCAATTGAAGAATTGGGGCAAAATCATGTCCAAGCAAACTAGGAGAATTGGTTTCAACAATTTGAGCACTAATAGGATCAATTGGCAGTCGATTCATAGTAGTTCCATCAACAATTGAAGGTTTCCCCATCAAATTAAACAAATGGGGAAGGTGCCAGTGGGGGTCCGCGATCAGAATAGAGAGCACCGATACCGAAAATCGCCTCTTTCACATACGGGTTCACACCATTCTCGACTGCCTTCAAAATTTCTGCAAAATCGATCTGTTTTGCTTCAGTTTGTAGTGAAATAATGGCATGGGTAGCTTCGTCCATAGATGTGCAGTCCGCCTGGGGGAGTTTCCGGCCATGAAGATTACTGGATTCGTGAATGCCGGCATATTTTATTTGTTCAGGCAGTTTTTTATTTTCTTCGATTAAGGGCGATTTTGTGGATGGATTTTCTTGTTTTTTGGTGGTAAATGATGGTGATGTTTGGGGCTTGCCTATAGAACAAGAATCAAGAGGGTTGGGAGGCAAAAAAATTTCAAAATATTTGTCCATTATTGTGCTTTTCGGCTGGAAGTATCTCTCTTTCAGTCTTTCGATTCGTCTCTGTATATTGATACAAATGTTCTCTTTCCAACCCTTAAACTTTGGTTTATCCACATGAATTGAATTGATTTTCTCAGATATTGTAGAAATAGATAGATTAACCAAATAGAAAACTTAAACAAAATAACATGTCCACATAGGAATCCGTATTGGACAATCAATAATTTCAAAAAATTGTAAATCCCATCACAAAAGACCGAATACAACATTGATATTTAGTCATTTAACAGAAATACCAACTTCTAAGTGAAACTCTTGGTGTAATAATCAAATATTGACAATAAATCCAGTCAAACATCAAGTCCATCTTTGGATCAACTCAATGTTCACTAATGGAAAACTTTACAATTATTACATATTTATTACCATAGGTGTATAAATAATTCGACCAAATATTAACCTTCATTTGGGTCGATCAATACTCGCATGAATTACGTACAACAACCTTCTTAATATTCCAAATAAATTAATTTTGGCAACAGATAAAAGCAACTATACAAAGTTGAATTCTGAAAAGGAAAGGAGTTTTAGATAAATTATGTTAGTTTTGAGATTATTAGATATAAATTAAGATTATTTTGTAATAATAATATATATGTAATAGAAAAGTATAAATTGACAAAAATATACACAAATGACAAAATTATTGAATTTTACATATTTGGATGAATTTTCAAAAAATTTCATTATTTTTATTTTTTTCTTTTTATATATTTTTTTGCCGGTCCGGTTTGGTTTTAAACCACAATTAAAATTCTCAAACCCAAACCAAACCGGTTTGGTTTGGTTCAAAACCATTTCGTTGACGGGTCTGCGTGGCACCAAACCGACGATTTCTAAACTGCGGTTTCAGTTCGATTTTTCAGTTTGACGGTTTTTGCTTACAGCCCTACTCTTATCCACCTCATTAATCGATGATAGTCCCGAATGGTAGTTCTGGATCGTAGGTAGTAGGCGATCGTAAAGAGCTTGGAATGGTGACATCCCCGTAGAGTTATGATAGGTGGTATTATACCAATATTCTGCCCATGGTAAGAATTCTACCCATCTTTTTGGCCACTAGTGAACAAAGCTACGCATGTATTGTTCCAAACACCGGTTAACCACCTCAGAGTGACCATTCGTTTGTAGATGATAAGTGAAACTTAGTTTGAGCTTAGTGTCGGACATAGGGAAGAATTCCTGCCAAAACTTACTGATAAAAGTAGGGTCACGGTCACTAATAATTGATCGAGGCATCCCATGTAACTTAACCACACCTTTTACAAATTTTTCTGCCACTTTCTTGGCCAGCGGGAGCCAATGTTTGTGACTTGGTTCGTTGGCATGTCTCACATGCGGTAATGAAAACTTGAACATCCTTATACATAGTAGGCCAATAGAACTGTTGGGCAAACCTCTTGTATGTTCTCAGAATTCCAGAGTGGCCCGCTATCCTGCTAGCATGGAACTCTTTCAGTAGGTTATTACGAATCTCATGAACCCGAGGCACCACAATCCTATTTTTGAAGAACAATAATCAATTCGTCCATTGATATGGGCCTCCTGGATTTTCCTTAGCAACCAGGCCCACTTGCTTAATGTAATCATCTCCTGCCAATGCCCCTTTTATGTCTTCCCACAATTGAACTTGCGGCACAAATATAGTGTGAAGTATAAGACTATCTGGCCTTCGCGATAGAGCATCAGCCATGGAGTTTTCTCGACCGGGTTTGTATATAATTTCATACTCATAGCCAAGCAGTTTCGCCACCCATATTTGTTGTTCTAGGGTAGCAACACGTTGCTCCAAGAAATATTTGAGGCTATGTTGGTCTGTATGAATGAAGAACTTCTTTCCCAACAAGTACGGTCGCCAAGTACATATAGCTTCAACAATGGCTAGCATATTGATGAATGTTGTGTGACACTTTTATTGGTTCAAGAGTTTTTTTTGTCTAGCAATCTTTGTCCACGTTTTTTGTAATGATCAAGGCATTAGACCTTGACTGATGACAGGCTGTTTGTCTTTTGGAAAGCTGATGGTAGTTGTTCAAGTGTTTGGTAGTAGTAGGTGATGAAAAGTATATTATATATTATATTTTGTATCTTGTTCAAACCTTAAGTACCATGTGCTTTTATGAAATGCATTGTATTCGGTTGGTTCCTCTTCTTTGTTGTTCTTTTTCTAACAGTGGTATCAGAGCTTTTAAGGATCTTTGAAGGATAAAAAAAAGGTGCTTAAAAATATATATTGAACTCAGAAGAGAGTGAGTCTATCGGATATGGCTTCAAGTAGTTTTTCAGCACCATTACCTTCAGCATTCACTGGAGATAACTATGATTTCTGGTCTGCAAAAATGAAGGCATACTTGAAGGCATATGACTTATGGGAAATAACTGAAACTGGTGTTGAACCACCTCCTTTAAGAGCTAACCCAACCATTGCCCAACTGAAGCAACATAGCGAGGAGGTTGCCAAGAAATTCAAGGCCCTTTCTTGCATACAAGCAGCTGTCTCGGACTCCATCTTCACAAGGATAATCACTTGTGAAACCGCTAAGGAAGCTTGGGATAGGCTGAAGGAAGAATTCAGGGGCAATGAGAGGACAAGGCAGATGCAGGTATTGAACCTGAGAAGAGAGTTTGAATCGCTGAAAATGAAGGAATCAGAAGCTGTGAAAGAATTTTCTGATAGACTGATGAAGGTTGTTAACCAAATCAGGTTACTTGGGGATGATCTTCCTGACAAGAGAGTAGTGGAGAAAGTCCTGATCAGTCTTCCAGAAAAATTTGAATCTAAGATATCCTCACTTGAGGATTCTAGAGACTTGTCAAGCATTTCTTTGGCTGAATTAGTGAATGCTCTTCATGCCACCGAACAAAGAAGGATGTTCAGGCAAGAGGAGCAAGTTGAAGGAGCTTTGTTTGCAAAAGGAAAGCAAAGGACTCAAACAAACTTGAGTGAAAAAAGGCCTCAAGTTGAAAGGAAGGAAACAGCAAAATGGACAGGAAAGGTTACTAATTATCCTCCCTGTCCACATTGCAAAAGGAAAGGTCATTCTCCTAAGTTCTGTTGGCTAAAGACAGGAGTTCAATGTAGGGGTTGTAAGCAGTTTGGACACATTGAGAAGTTCTGCAAAAATCGAAAAGAAAAGAATGAAACTCAGCAAGCAAAGGTTGCTGAAGGTCCATCTGAAGAACACCTGTTTTCAGCTTTAAACCAATCAGTCTGCAGCAAGAATCAGATGTGGTTACTTGATAGTGGCTGCACTCATCACATGTCTTCCAATCCTGATATTTTTGTTGAGTTGAACAACAACTACAGATCAAAAGTGAGAGTTGGAAATGGAGAACATGTAGCAGTCCAAGGCATTGGCAAAGTTGCAGTCCAAACTCCATCAGGTAAAAAGCTTATTCCTGATGTTTTATATGTTCCACACATTGATCAAAACTTGATAAGTGTTGGACAACTTATGGAGAAGAATTATACCTTAATGTTTAAGGATGATTGTTGCACAATTTTAGATCAAAATAATGTGGAACTCATGACTGTTGAAATGAGAAACAGAAGTTTTCCTTTGAACTGGGAAAGTGTAAAACTGCAAGCTTATGCTAGTATTGAGGTTGAGTCTGAACTGTGGCATAGACGGTTTGGACATGTAAATTTTATTTCACTTAAACAGCTAAGTGAACATGAACTTGTAGAGAATTTACCAAAGATGGGAGATGCCTTGTGTGTTTGTGAAATCTGTCAAAAGGGAAAACAAACTAGACTCTTCTTCCCTAAAAATCAAGCCAAGAGAGCTCATGCTAAACTTCGGCTTGTGCATTCTGATGTTTGTGGTCCCATGAAAATTTCAACCTTGAATGACAGTAGATACTTCATTTTGTTCATTGATGATTTTACAAGAATGTGTTGGGTTTATTTTCTCAAATCAAAATCTGAAGTTCCAGCAGTCTTTCAAAAGTTTAAGAGACTTGTTGAAAATGATTGCAATTGTAAAATTGGTGCAATAAGGACAGACAATGGAACAGAGTATACAAGCAATCAGTTTAACAATTTCTGTGAGGAAGTGGGAATCAAGCACCAACTTACGATTCCTTACTCTCCACAACAGAATGGAGTCTGTGAAAGAAGAAACAGGACAGTCATGGAGATGGCCAGATGCCTATTGCTGGAGAAAAACATCCCTAAAACCTTCTGGGCAGAGGCTGTAAATACATCAGTGTATTTACTTAACAGGCTTCCTACCAAAGCCTTAAACAAATTAACTCCTTATGAAGCTTGGTATGAAGTCAAGCCAAATATATCCCACCTAAGGATATTTGGAAGTGTATGCTACATGCATATTCCTGATGTTAAACGAGACAAGCTCAGTCAGAAGGCCGAATCTGGAATTTTGGTTGGATATTGTGATAATGCAAAGGGTTACAGAATCTATAATCCTCAAACCAACAAAATTGTTTCTTGTAGAGATGTGAAGTTTGATGAAAAGTCCTTATGGAATTGGGAAGCAAACATCTTGGAAAGAACTGAAGCTCCTAGGCTGATTTCACAAAATGAAAATATTGAAAATGATGGAAATGAAGATGCTGGTAATGATGAAGATGAAATTCAAATTGATGCTGAATCTGATGGTGAAGCTGATTCAGAAAATGAAATAGTTAGAACCAGATCTCTTCAAGACATCTATGCTACTTGTAACTCTGCTGTTCTGGAACCCGTAGGATACATTGAAGCTGCACAATGCAAAGGTTGGATGGATGCTATGAAAGATGAATTGGCAGCAATTGAAAAGAATAATACCTGGTTACTTGTTGACAAACCAAGTAACAAGAATGTTATTGGAGTCAGATGGGTGTTTAGAACCAAGTTAAATGCTGATGGCTCGACCAATAAGTTGAAGGCTAGGCTGGTAGTTAAAGGATATTCACAGAAATTTGGAATTGATTTTACAGACACCTTTGCACCTGTTGCAAGACTTGAAACAATTAGAATATTGTTTGCATTAGCTGCTTATTCCAACTGGAAAATTCATCAGCTGGATGTAAAATCTGCTTTTCTGAATGGAGAGTTAACTGAAGAGATATTCATTGATCAACCAGAGGGCTTTGTCAAAAATGGTGAAGAAGACAAGGTGTATTTGCTCAAGAAAGCCTTATATGGCTTGAAGCAAGCACCTAGAAGCTGGTATAGCAAGATTGACAGCCATTTGTGCAAACTTGGATTCAACAAAAGTGTAAATGAGCAAACTTTATATATCAAATCGGTGGAGGAGGATCTGATTGTCATTTCACTGTATGTTGATGACTTATTGATCACTGGAAGCAATGATGATTTGATCAAAAATCTGATAAATGAATTGAAGAAAGACTTTGAGATGACTGACTTAGGAATGATGAAATACTTTCTTGGTATGGAAGTGGATCAGTCAGACAAGGGAATCTATGTATGCCAACAGAAATATGCTAGAGAAATATTGAAGAAGTTTCATATGGAGAATTGCAAGCCAGTTAATACTCCTTTGGTTCAGAATTTGAAGTTGATGATGGATGATGGTGCAACTAAAATCGATGGAAAAGTGTATAGAAGTCTAATTGGATGTCTATTGTATCTTTCAGCTACAAGACCTGACATTATGTATGCTGTCAATTTGTTGTCCAGATTCAGGCAGGAGCCCAGCCAAATCCATTTTCAGGCTGCCAAGAGAGTTCTAAGGTATATAAAAGGCACTGAAAATCATGGAATCAGTTTCAAGAAGTCTGAGAAATTGGTCTTGACAGGGTTCACGGACAGTGATTGGGCTGGTTCAATGGATGATATGAGGAGCACTTCTGGTTATGTTTTCTTTGCTGGATCAAGTCTTATATGTTGGAACTCCATCAAGCAAAAAACGGTTGCTCAATCTACAGCTGAGGCAGAGTATATAGCTGCAACTGAGGCAACAAACCAGGCTATATGGCTGAGAAAAATCATGAATGATCTGAAGCATAATCAACCAGAAGCAACTACTATTTTCTGTGATAATCAAGCTGCAGTTGCTATTGTGAAAAATCCTGTTTTTCACGGTAGAACTAAGCATATTAACATCAAATATCATTTCATAAGAGAAGCTCAAGAAAAGGGAGAAGTGAGGCTGTTGCATTGTTGCTCTGAAGATTAGATGGCTGACATATTTACTAAAGGACTACCTAAACAAAGATTTGAAACACTAAGAAATTGTCTTGGTGTTTCCAATGAAAGTGTCAAGGAGGAGTGATGAATGTTGTGTGACACTTTTATTGGTTCAAGAGTTTTTTTTGTCTAGCAATCTTTGTCCACGTTTTTTGTAATGATCAAGGCATTAGACCTTGACTGATGACAGGCTGTTTGTCTTTTGGAAAGCTGATGGTAGTTGTTCAAGTGTTTGGTAGTAGTAGGTGATGAAAAGTATATTATATATTATATTTTGTATCTTGTTCAAACCTTAAGTACCATGTGCTTTTATGAAATGCATTGTATTCGGTTGGTTCCTCTTCTTTGTTGTTCTTTTTCTAACAATATCCTTAGCATAAATGGACCAAGACCTTTTTGTCATCCCCAAGGCTCGACTCATATAAGTAATGGTCGTCTCTGTTGTGTTAATACCGCTCCTATCCCATCGTTGGAGGCATCAGTTTCAATGATAAAAGGCTCATTAAAATTAGGCATGGCTAATGTAGGCATAGAGGTCATGGCTTTCTTAAGTGTAAGAAAAGCGGTTTTTGCTTCTTCTCCCCAACCGAACTGCCCCTTTTTTAAGAGATTTGTAAAAGGCCGAGCTAAGATCCCGTAATTCTTCACAAACTTCCCGTAATACCCTGTTAGCCTAGAAAACCACACAACTCTGAAATATTAGTAGGACATGGCCATGCTAACATGGCTGAAATTTTGGAATTGTCGACTTTTACCCCTTGGTGTGTCGCAATATGCCCCAAGTACTCAAGCTCTTGCTGGCCAAAGGCACATTTTGAAGCCTTGATATAAAATTGTTGTTGTCTTAGAATGTCTAGAGCCTTTCCCACATGAATAAAATGTGCTTCCCATGACGGGCTATAAATAAGTATATCACCGAAAAATACCAAAATATATTTTCGAAGATATGGGCGAAAAATAGAATTCATAATTGCTTGGAAGTTCGATGGCACATTGCATAGGTCAAAGGGCATTACCAAATATTCATAATAGCCATTATGAGTTTGAAATGCCGTTTTAAGGACATCTCGAGGGTGAACCCTCACCTGGTGGTATCCTGTTCTAAGATCGAGCTTTGTAAAATAAGCGGCCCAGTGCAATTCATTGAGCATGTCCTCCACTGTTGGAATTGGGAAACAATCTTTGATGGTTACAGCATTGAGCGCATGATAATCAATGCAAAATCGCCAACTTCAATCCTTCTACTTAACCAATAGTACTGGTGATGAGAAAGGACTTGTGCTTGGCCTTATAAGTCCTTGGTCGAGCATAACGATATGGTTGAACATTCACGGGCTCAGTACCTTCCTTGAGTGGAATACAGTGGTCTACCTTCCTTATTGGTGGGCTCCTTAAAGACTTCAACGTATTGCTCCAAGAGTTTTAGCATGTCCGATCGAATTTCATTTCCATCTCTAGAAATCATTAATTGTAAATACATAGCAAACAAGGGTTGTCCTTAATGCACTTCTCGAGTCATCTCCTTGAGGGAAACTGCTTGTATGGGCGATTGATCGGTGCCTTGCAACTTCCTGGTTTCATTTTACTGAACCGAGCATTTCAAGCCATTGTACCCCAAGCACAACATCAAGCCAGCAACTGGAATTGCATAGAACGTAAGCATGAGGGGAATACCTTGCAAATCCATGGGCACCTTCTCAAATCTACCGTGACACATTAGCTTCTCACCATTAGCTACATGGACAGTCATTAGAGTGGTTGGGATTACTGGCAATCGGAGCAGGTCACTAAGGCGATAGTTAATAAAATTGTGGGTTGACCCACTATCAATCATCACACTAACTTCTTGGGGTCCAATTTTTGTTGTTAACCTCATGGTTTTGGGTACAACGTGATTTTGAGCTCAAGCTGAATATCATGATCCTCAATAGACACTTGCTCGTCCATAACATCCTCAACGTGGTCTTAGTTAGCATGACCCTCGAGCAAAAGGAGTTTTGGCCCTTGGCAGTGATGGCCCGCGGTGAAGCGTTCGTTGCAATAAAAACATAGGCCCGTGCTCGCCTTCTTTGCATCTCGTCGCAAGATAAACATCGCGGAGGGACTGATGGAGTCGCCCTAGTTGTTGGAGGAAGAGCCTGTGGGGCTCGTATTAGTGGTGATGGCCACATGAACCTCTATTGGCGTGTGAGTTGGTCATTCCTTATCCTAGCCAAGCTGATAGCATCTTTGAGCATCTGTGGTTTAAATAACCGAATGCCATCAGCAATTTCGGCCCTCAATCCTCCCATGAATGTTCCTACGAGTGCTTTTTGAGTCTACCCACGAACTCGATTGCCTAATCTTCCAAATTCACGCTGATAGTCCCTTAGTGAGCCAACTTGTCTGACCCAAGAAAGAGCCTCGTCAAAATCTTCGTACTCCGGTGGTCCAAAGCGTGCCCACAGTTCATCTTCGAAAGTCTCCCACAATAATGCATGCCCATCATTCTGGTATGTCTTTCGATGCCAATGCCACCACAGGTTGGCCTCGCCTGTAAGTGTTATGCCCTAGGTCCAATCAACTTTGGACATAAGCACTTTTAATGTATATATAACCGATGCATATTTATGGCAAGATCTATTATTTAATTCAATTAATATTCTAATTAATTAAATAATAGAATCCGTAGATTCATGTTTGTGATTTGTTAATCACAAAGAGTTGTTGATTGTGAGATACAAATTACATATGACTGAATCTTAAATCGTTCGTGGTCATATGTAATAACGAGATACGGATATCATTATTACGGATAGACCATCACGTGTGGTGTTTCTTACTTGTGAAGTAAGTATCTAATCTCATAAGCTAAAGTGTGGTGACACTTGAATGAACACGTGAATGTTTTGTTATAGAACAAAATATTGGAGACCCGCTGAGAGATTCACATGGAAAACTATCTGAGTGTCATTGGTTAATCTCCAACGTTCGGTAGTGGAATTGGTTATTTGACTTGAGGTCATCATAATGCCTTATGTGAGGACGGTCATGCTTTGGTGATGTCGGATGTTGCTCTGTCAAGGGTCGCTAATACGACATCGTTCGGGTATGTCAAGAATCATATGAAGGTTGTGAATGATCAATAGAGGATTCGTCACTCTTAGATAGTAAGAGATTATGATCTACATTTCATCCAGTTAAGTTGATAATGAAATCCTTGGCCAAGGTGAACTCATAAGTCGAAAAAGAGTTTTCGACTTACATTGACTTACAGTAGGATAAAAGATATGATCGATAATTGAGATTGACACACATCCATATCTCGTAATTGATTGGATTCATATTGACGAAAGGATTATAGTTTCACGATAAACGAACAGTTTGGTTTTGTCATACCACGTGACATTTCCCGTCACATGTATTGCCTGACACATTGTTAGATGTCAATCTGGGACAACGGATGTGAATTGATGATAAATTAAAATGGGTATTTTAATTTATCAGTTTTGATTAGATCAAAATAATAATTCACGTCGTTAGACATCGTGATCGGGAACCTAATGGGTCACACACAAAAGAGAATCAGAAGAATGAGATTTACCAATTAATTAATTGACAAATGTTGGATAATTAATTAATTGGGTTGCTTATTAATAGACCCGAATTAATTAATTGGATTAATTAATTCATGGACCGGATTTAATTAATTTGATTAATTAAATGTTGGACCGGGTTAAGTTAAGAGATGGGCCAGCTCGTTTGGACTCATATTAATAAGCTGTTAGGGTTTGAAAAACAGTATGGATTATTCATTATTCTTGCTAGCACGAGAAAAGAAAACCCTAGCCGTCATTCTTGTTCTCTGTGTGGATCACCATTGGAGGCTGGACAATTGGACACCTTGGATTGTAGATCGTGATCATTGGAGTTCGTGAATCAGCAAAAGAGTTTGCAGAATTCATCAAGGTATTATTCTAAACACAGTTTCTATCTAAATACAATGTAGATCCTTGTTTGGGAATCGAAATTGCTTTACTTCCGCTGCGCATTGATTAAGTAGGTTCCCAACAGTGGTATCAGAGCCTACTTTGTGTTTGTTAGAAATTGTTTCGTGTTATATAACAATCAAAAGTTGATTGTTGATATTTTTCATGTTTCTAGCAATTTTGAAAAATTGTTTTTCATTTTAAAATAATAGGATCGAAAAACGGATTAAATAAAAAAAAAAAAAAAGGGGTGGAAGGTTCTGCCGGCAGCCACCAACGCCGCCGGCGAGGCGGCAAGGCGAAGCAGCTGCCGCGCTGTTTTGCCGCTCGCGGGGGCGACGGCGCCGCTACCCACAGCGGCGCCCGTCGCCGACTGCTGCTGCTAATAGCAGCAGCAGCACCGGCTGCTAATAGCAGCAGCAGCACCGGCTGCTGCTAACAGCAGCAGCAGCGCACGATGTGCGCTGCGAGTTCGGCGATGTGTCGCCGCTCGCCAGTGAAGGAGGCGGCGCTGGAGGGAGAATTTTTAGGGTTTTCAGATACGGGTGATTAGATTTGGGGACGGGGGCCTCCTCTGCAATTTCTGAAATTTTGGGGACCCGTCCGCAATAATGATAAAAGGGGTCAATGTGCAATTATTAGAAAAGGAGTCTGTCATGCAATTTAGTTAATTGAAGGGCTCGCTTTTAATTTCAAATTTGGGTCAGTTTGCAATTTTCAAAATGGTTTTGAATTTAAATATTAAAATGATTTTTAATTTTATTTTAAATGGGTTTTGACCCATATTATCAATGATGACCCGTTTGAAATTTTATTTAAAATTGACGACTTTTTATATTTTCGTTAAAATTGGATTTTAACTTAAATATTAAATTTTGACCCTAAATTGAATTTTATTTTATTTAGGAGTTTTATCCTAAATTAAAATATTAATTCAATTAAATTAGAGTTGGACTCTAATATAATATTTAATTAAAATTTGATTTTTAATTAAATTATATCACCCTAATATATTCTTGAAATTAGAGTTGGACTCTAATTTGACATTTTAATTGAAATTTGATTTTAATTAAATTGTCCCGCCCTAAAACTTTTCTTAGAATTAGAGTTGGACTCTAATTTTGTATTTAACTAAAATTTGATTTTAATTAAATAAGTTCGTCCTAATATCTTGGAATTGGAGTTTGACTCTAATTTAGTATATTTTTAAAATTTGATTTTAAATTAAATTTAATCGCCTTAAGTTTTGAAATTAGAGTTGGACTCTTATTTGATATTTAATTAGAATTCGATTTTAATTAAATTATCTTATTTTAAAACTTGGAAATTAGAGTTGGACTCTAATTTGATATTTAATTAAAATTTGATTTTAATTAAAATAGTTCCGCCCTGTAATAGTGGAATTAGAATGAGATTCTAATTTGGTATATAAAATTAAAATTTGATTTTAATTAAATATACCCGCTAATTAAGTTAATTGATTAATTTGATTAATTGATTATTTAATTGTTCCGATCCATTTGTCTAAATTAGTTTAGACGACTTTATTGCTAGAAACTTGAAACTTGAAACATGTTTGCATATAATATTAGATATTATATAGGAATGCATTTATATGATGAATGTTTTATTAGTGGATGATTATGGACTCGACCATGTGGATGTGTTGAATGGTTAGTTTTATTCTTGTTGTTATTATGGGCCTGCGAGCTCTAATTTATTTTGGACCTGCGAGTCCGTTATTATTATGGGCCTGCGCGTCCAATATTGTTTAGGCCTGCGTGCCAACTAGTATAGGATACAAGTTGCAGCTGGACTAATTGAAGATACAAGAAGAGGAGGAGACCATAGAGATGGAGCATTGTATGAATAAATGCCATACCCCCTAGGAGCTGACCAACTAGTCTTCCTTATGGCTCGGGAAGACTAGATAGTATAAGTCCATAATCGTCCACACTATTATATGTATGTTTATTTGCATGCTAGATGTATAATAAGATATATATAATTATTACGATGAGACCTTTGCATGCAAAACCCCTCGTTGAAAATATTAAGTCATTTTCTTATTCGCCTTCCATCATTATAGTGAAAAATTAGAATCCTAAATCGATCTCAGCTTGTTGAGTACACTCAAGGCTGGTCTATTATGGATATGTTTGGCACTATGAAATATTAGATATTTCTGAATGATGGGTTTGACTTAACTAAAATTTATCTTTTGTTGAGTACACTCAAGGAGATGAATTTTAGAGGCATGTTAGAATATTAAGTCATATTTATATTAGCCTTCCATCATTATAGTGAAAAATGAGAGTCCGAAATCGATCTCAGCTTGTTGAGTACACTCAAGGCTGGTCTATTGGGGATATGTTTGACACTATGAAATATTAGATATTTCTGAATGATGGGTTTGACTTAACTAAAATTTATCTTTTGTTGAGTACACTCAAGGAGATGAATTTTGGAGGCATGTTAAGCTAACACATAAGATGTGTGAAGACAAAGAGTTGTCAGCTTAATGATCTGGGAGTTGTATGGAGATACAATTGATAATAGTATCTACCCAAATGTTTTATTAAGATTTGTTGAGTACACTCAAGGTTTTAATATAATAAATGGGATCCCAGCCCACTGGGAATCAAGTATGGATTCCATAAATTTATGTGAGAGGGTCATAAATTTGAGTTAAACAGTGGGAGCGAAATTAATTTAATAAAAGACCATGTTAAATTAATCGATGCATTTTATATATTATTCTTTTATTTTATTTTTTTTGTCATTTACATTTATTGAATCTTGAGTAACCATATGTATTTGAATGGCATACTGTATGCCAACAACGAAACCAAATTTTCTTAATTGGCACCGCAATCTGAGAATTGTTCTCATGCATGATAATTGATTATGTCCTTGAGTAGCCCTTTCCAGAGACACTCGTTGATGACTCGATAAAGGAAGAGGTGGCTGCTATAATAAACACAGTGATGACGATAGTACTGCAACATGTGTGATGTTTGCGACTATGTCACCTGAGTTACAAAAGCAACATAAGAGTATAGATGCTAACACATGATTTTCATCTCAAAGTGTTGAATGATAAATAATCACGTGTGGAAAGATATGAGATTTCCTAGCAACTATACCAGTGTATAATGGCAGAAGAGTCTCCGGCCAGTTCTGGTGTGCTGAAGACGTTGACCATTTTGAGAAGTTGTCTCAATTGAGTTCAATCATGAACAATGAACTAAGTGTGACTTGGTTCTACAATCTTTGCCAGTAGGTTATTCATGACTAATTATGAATTTAACATGGATAAATTCGAATGCACACTTATTGAGTTGCTGAACATGCTTAAGACTGTTAAGCCCAATATCTATGTTTGTAGTGGGCAAATCTTAGTCATAGATTCCTGTAGGGAAGTCTAAAGGATGTTTTGGGAAAACAACCAAGATGACTAAGACAGTTAAAGCAAACAAGGACAA
The DNA here is from genome assembly GCA_019097785.1 of Fraxinus excelsior. Classification (NCBI taxonomy): domain Eukaryota; kingdom Viridiplantae; phylum Streptophyta; class Magnoliopsida; order Lamiales; family Oleaceae; genus Fraxinus; species Fraxinus excelsior. Next base: position 11,450,963 of record CM032627.1, on the reverse strand, counting down.
TACTAAATCTAATGACCATTATTATCATTTTGGAATGATATGTCATTGGAAAGAAAATTGCAAGGCTTATATCTACTTCATTAGTTTCATGGGTATTAGATACCAGATATGGATCTCATATTTAAATAAATATGCAGAAACTAAACATAAGCAGATCACTGCAAAAAGGGAAGACGTTGACCTGTACGTTGAATATGAGCAAATGTTGATGCATTGCCTATAGGAGCTACCTTTTACCTTTGCCTTTAGGCTTAATATTAGAATTAGAGAAATATTGTTTTGTTCTTTCCATTACCAGAGCATTAAATAAATTTCATGTTTGGACATGAATTATTTTAACGTTAAGGACAATTGTTGTTCCTTTTTATCTTGATAAGATCTTAATGGTCATGGTAAATTACAAAATGACATTTATATTCTAGACATTGAGTATTCTATAATGAGTATAGATACCAAAAGGCATGAAAATGATAATCTGAATAACACCTATATCTGGCTTGCAGATTTGGTCATATAAATGAAAATGCAATTCCAAACTTACATGGAGATGTACACTTGGGTCAAATGATTTTGAATCATTTGACAAATGCAAAATATGTCTGTAGGCATAATGACCATATCTCCTTTTACTTGAAAAGGAGAAAGATCTGTATAATTACTGAGTCTAATACATAGTGATGTATGTGGACACATATCAATCAATGCTAGATAAAGTTTCTCTTATCTCATCACATTTACTAGACGGCTATTTCAGAAATGGTCATGTATATTTGATGAAATTCAAGTATGAAACTTTTGAAATGTTCAAGGGATTCAAACTAGAAATTGAGAAACAAATAGGTAAATAAATTCTCACACTAAGATTTGATCGATGTGGAGAATATCTAAAATGTAGAATTTTAGATTATCTAAAAGAGAATGTGATTCTCTCGCAGTGAATTCCTCTACATGCATTGCAACGTAATGGTGTATTTGCAATGAGGAATCATGTACTATTAAATATAATGCAATAAGGACAAGCCATGCAAATACTTCAAAATCGTTTTGAGATCATGCACTGATTGCCACGTGCCACACACTAATCGTGTCCCATCTAAATCGGTTAACAAAACTCCATACGAGTTATGGAAAGACAGAATGCCCCATTTTTCTCATATGAAAGATTGGAGCTGTGACGCTTATGTGAAGCGCACTGAATCGGATAAGTTTGAAACTAAATTCGATAAACATATATTTGTAGGATATTCAAGAGACAATTGGATATCAATTCTATAATCTCATTGAGAAGAAGGAGTTCATCTCAAGACATGTCATACTCCTAGAGAAAATGTTTGTTCTAGGAGAGGACAGTGGGAGTAGAGTAAATCTTGAAAGAGTTCAAAGATTCACAGATATAGTTAACCAAGTAGATAACCTGAGTCTGATCCCAAAGTGTTGAGGGACATACTCTTGATCAGGAAGTGGAGACTCCTGCGGACACGACAGCTCCATGTAAATCTTGTAGGATCATTCGACCTTCTGGAAGATAAGAATCCATGATTACTAATCTAGCATTACTAATCGAGGATGATGAACCTACAAATTATGCATAAGCAAAGTCAAGTGTTGACTCGCTGACATGGCATAAGGCTATGATATCCGATATGAACTTAATGTTACCAAGGTCTGGACCTTGGTCAACCCGCCTAATGGATTGAACCCATAGGTTGTAAATGAGTTTACAGAAAAAGTTCAATATGGATTAAAATAAGCCTTTTGGAGTTGAAATATTCGATTTGATATAAAAGTCAAAATGTTTGATTTTATCAAAAATGAATTGTGTGTTTAAAAGAAGATAGTGGGAGCAATGTCGTATTCCTAATATTATATGTATGAGACATATTAACAGGAAACGACGTCTTTGTATTTCAATTGTTGAAATTATGGTTGTTAAATAATTTCTTCATAATAGATATGTGAGAAATAGCTTGATCTATAGAGATAGATCTATAAGATTGCTTAACTCATCCAGATCTATATAGATAAAATCTTAAGAAGATTTTATATGGAGAAAATGAACTGGGAGTTCATGGATACATTGATGCTAACTTCTAGTCGGACTAGAATGATAGCATATTTCAATTAGGATATTGGTTTACTCTTAAGCGATATGTTGGAAAAAATCGAAAATCATCGTTGATTCAATAATAGAAGCCTTATACATCACTGCTTTAGAAAGCAACAAAAGTTGTTGTCTGGGTCAAAGTGTTCATTAATGAACTTGGAGTAGTTCCTAACATTGTTGATCACATGCTTCTGTATTGTGATAATAGTGGAGCCATCGTGCAAACGAGGGAACTAAGGTCTCATCATTGATCCAAACATGTGTTAAGGCAGTATTATCTCATTGGAAAGATAATACAATGAAATGACGTAAAGAAAGAACGAATTCCCACGAGTTATTAAATTGCGGATTCATTGACAAAGAGTTGTCGCAGTATAAACATGATTGTCATGTAGACTCTTATGGTATAAGATACATAAGGGATTGGATCTAGTGCAAGTGGGAGTTTGTAAGTGTTATGCCCTAGGTCCAATCAACTTTGGATATAAGCACTTTTAATGTATATATAACCGATGCATATTTATGGCAAGATCTATTATTTAATTCAATTAATATTCTAATTAATTAAATAATAGAATCCGTAGATTCAAGTCTTGATGATTTGTTAATCACAAGGAGTTGTGATTGTGAGATACAAATTACATATGACTGAATCTTAAATCGTCCGTGGTCGTATGTAATAACGAGATACGGATATCGTTATTATGGATAGACCATCACGTGTGGCATTTCTTACTTGTGAAGTAAGTAGTTGATCTTACAAGCTAAAGTATGGAGACACTTGAATGAACACGTGAATGTTTTGTTATAGAACAAAACATTGGAGACCCGCTGAGAGATTCCACATGGAAAACTATTTGAGTGTCAGTGGTTAATCTCTAACGTTCGGTAGTGGAATTGGTCCTTTGACTTGAGGTCATCATAGTACCTTATGTGAGGACAGTCATGCTTTGGTGATGTCGGATGTTGCTCTGTCAAGGGTCGCTAATACGGCATCGTTCGGGTATGTCAAGAATCATATGAAGGTTGTGAATGATCAATAGAGGATTCGTCACTCTTAGATAGTAAGAGATTATGATCTACATTTCATCCAGTTAAGTTGATAATGAAATCCTTGGCCAAGGTGAACTCATAAGTCGAAAAGGAGTTTTCGACTAACATTGACTTAACAGTAGGATAAAAGATATGATCGATAATTGAGATTGACACACGTCCATATCTCGTAATTGATCGGATCATATTGACGAAGGGATTATAGTTTTACGGTAAACGAACAAGTTTGGTTTTGTCATGTCACGTGACATTTCCCGTCACATGTATTGCCCTGACACATTGCTAGATGTCAATCTGAGACAACAAATGTGAATTGATGATAAATTAAAAGGGGTATTTTAATTTATCAATTTTGATTAGATCAAAATAATAATTCACGTAGTTAGGCATCGTGATCGGGAACCTAATGGGTCACACACAAAAGAGAATCAGAAGAATGAGATTTACCAATTAAGTAATTGACAAGTGTTGGATAATTAATTAATTGGGTTGCTTATTAATAGGCCCGAATTAATTAATTGGATTAATTAATTCATGGACCAGATTTAATTAATTTGATTAATTAAATGTTGGACCGGGTTAAGTTAAGAGATGGGCCAGCCCGTTTGGACTCATATTAATAAGCTGTTAGGGTTTGAAAAACATGATTGATTATTCATTATTCTTGCTAGCACGAGAAAAGAAAACCCTAGCCGTCATTCTTATTCTCTGTGTGGATCACCATTGGAGGCTGGACAATTGGACAGCTTGGATTGTAGATCGTGATCATTGGAGTTCGTGAATCAGCAAAAGAGTTTGCAGAATTCATCAAGGTATTATTCTAAACACAGTTTCTATCTAAACACAATGTAGATCCTTGTTTGGGAATCGAAATTGCTTTACTTCCGCTGCGCATGATTAAGTAGGTTCCCAACATGGGTCCCATGCTACGAACAGTCAAATTATATTCTCATTTTAAGCATGATTAATAAATCCAAAAACTTCAAACTATGGTCAACAAAAAGTTTTGACCACAAAATCATCATAATATTAATTAATACAATCGTTTGAACTTTGACCTGTCCATGTCGTGTGTGTTTGTACTGTGAAAATTTGTACACAATCACATGTTTGCATGTGGGCCTTCAAATGCTTATATTCTAAATTTCACATGACTCGTTATATTCTTAATACTTAAATAAGTAAAACCATGTGACAAAAAAAATAAATTTTGACCAATTAATTGATATGTTTTGGTGGATAAAAAGAGAACTCTAGAATTTATTGACATTTCACTTTTAACTCACGCATTTAGTTAAACTTAAAAATAAGTAAAAAGATTACATGAATTACTTTTATCTTAATTTAATGTAAAAAATTATTTATTTTCAGAGATATGCATAGTTTAATGTCAAATAAATCAACTTAATTGTTTCTAATTTCGTCACTAATAGTATTATGCACTTTAAAACTTACATATTTACTTATAAGTGAACGTTTTAATCTAAGTTTGGCACTTCGACTTGGGTTACAAAAAAATAAAAATAAAATAAAATAAAGGCATACTTTTAAGTATTTTTTTTAGCTCCAAACATGTCTGAATAATTCACTTTTTAAATTTTAAGTAAAAGTAAATTTTTTGTGTTTTGCCAAACAAGCCAATTTAGGGAAGTGAGACGAATTGGATTTGGATGATATGCCTTAGTCAATATTTATAGGCAGTTGGGCACTTTAATCACTAATTTTTTATGGCAAGCATATAATGTAAATTTTGGTACTTTGAACTAAAATGTGATTATTAAACAATGAGTAATGCTATTTGGTCCCAAACATCAATTTATGTAACATTAATGTTCATTGCTTTTAATTGGTTAAAAATCTTAAAAAAATTTAATCGATTGAAGGCGGAGAACCTCAATATTACATAGATTGGTGGTGCTTAATACCACAGGAGCTAGAGTTAGGCCGAACAATACAACATACCCGATTTTACACTATTCGACTAAAACAAAAGAGAACCCTGATGTAAAATCATAAAAGGTCGTGTGAAGACAATCAAGTTATCCGACCTAAACTTGTTTAAAGTAACTTAGCACAACTTGAACTTTCAATTGGGCCAAGCCAAATTAACCATTCAAAAGGTACAGCTCAACAGGGCTCATACTCTCTATGTCTGGCTACTGACCCGCATGAGTCGATTCATCCCATATTTATTATTTGAAAATTGAGAACGAAAAGGTCTAGCACCAATGTGAGATTCAAGGATTACAGAGTTAGATCAAACATTCAAATTAAACGAAGAGAGAATCATGTTGTAAAATCATACAAAGAACTGTCTGTTAAGTAAGATTAAACAGGTACAACTCAATATGGCATGTAGTCACGGTCTGTATGCCTTGCTTCCGGACCCAGAGAAGGTCAAGATCGTCCCATTTTTGTTTTTTTCTTCTTCTTGAAACTAGATAAATGAAGAGCTCTAGGTCTAGTACGAATACGAGATGCTCAATGTCTCGAGATGTCGTGAGACTCTAACATCTAACGTGCATTTTGTATGAAGTGGACAACATGTAGTTAAAGTCAGTGATTAATGGTATAATGAGCACCGACCTCTCTTTCCTGCCCAAATGAAATATCGAATTTCAATACAACCCTTTGATTATCATTCAAATTTCAAATCCTATTTTCACATTTCCCATATACTCCTCAGACAATCCTCATGTGTATGTGTGAATTTCTCATTTTTTAAAATAATAAAATAGTATTTTATATGCCAAACAATATGGTCAATTCATGGAGCACCATACAGTACAAGCCGCATCTCCATAAAAGATGATGGATCTCTTAAAAAAAAGGTTTGGGAATCACAAAATTACGGAAGACAATGTAAAAATCATAAACAACTGCATTCTCCACAACTTTCGAATCCACCATATGAATCATATTTTTTTTAAATTACAATATTTACATCAATCGGGTGTAACTAGATACCTCACATTTACGTCTTCCTCTTTTAACGTGTTCCATTCAACTTGCATTATTCTTGTGAACAAGAACTTTAGGTCTAATCGACATATCGTGACCGCCTAAGAATTTCTAGGATTTTCGAGAACCTCTTCAATACTTTTTCTCGTGGTCCGTGGATCCCTCAAGGGACAATAATCTTTTATAAAAGGTACCAAAGATTATCTCTTTTAGGGTTCTTCGTCTAAATCCATCTTACCAAGCAAGATTGACTTCTAACAAACTAGCTACGAAGAATAAATATATATGAGCGCGAAAGTTGGGCCGACAGTCGCTCAATTGTTCGAGTGCAATGCTTGGTTCTAAATCATGTTTATTATCAATCATTGCCATCTTCACTCCCATTTTTATCCCCTGCTTGGACTCCATTAAAAATTAGCTCCTGTTTGTGCTCCATTTTAATGTGTCTTTCAGGAAAATATATTTTGGAATAGTGATTTTTTTAGTAATGTTATTTAGCTCCACTAGAGTTATAACCACAGTTTAAGTGGCGTTAATGTGACATTAAATGATATGTGAAATTAAATAAATCATTTAATTTCATCTTTCATTTAACCTATAATTTATAACCACATATATAAAGGTTGTAGCCCCAGTGGGGCTACATAGTATTACTCATTCTTTTTAAGATTGTATGATTTAAAAAATATGAAAGAAATTTGGATTTACGTGTAATATTATTTTATTGAAGACTGTGTGATTAAAAATAAGAAAAAAAAAATATGCACTTACAAAAATGGAGCTAAAACAAGGGCTTAGTGTAGATGTGTCAAAATGGTCGAATAGCTCGCCAGCTTGACTTGTTGAAGCTCATTTTGGGACTAGCTCAAGTTCAAAGTTCCCGAGCCCACAAGCTTGGCAGCTTAAAAAAATTAAAAATTAAAAAAAATAAAAATCGGACTTGTGAGCTCGTTTCTTTGACGAGCTGAGCTCATGAGTACAAGAATCGAGCCTGTTCGATTTGGCCCATTGACAACCCTAGCTTAGCGACTACGCATCAATCTTAGCATTCTCGTATTCACCATCATATAAAACTCAGAAAATTCCCAATGGGGGCAGGGCCAAATCAGCAGTAAAAAGTATCTACTGTGATATAGAATCAAAATGAGCTAAATGAGCAGACAGCTTGCATAAGCATACACGTGATTCCTGCAAAAAAGCAGTCGTCACTTGCAAACTCCTTCCCCACCATTGTCCCTAAACTACTATAAATACTAGCCGTTCTCATATCTGGCCACTCCAGCCTCCTCATCAACCACTCAAACTATTTCTCTCTCACACACAACACACAGTAACACACAAGAGAGTGGTGCAAAAGTTATATCGAGTACACATAATCATGGAGTATTATATGGATGAGAAATGGAAATTATCAAAAGATGATAAGAATACCTCTCTGTCAAGGAGTGTTTCCCAGAAGAGCTCAAAAAAATCTCCACTTCTAAGGAGTTTAACAAAGAAGGATTCTTTCAATCTGTCAAGGAGTTCTTCACAGAGGAGTAGCAGCACTTCATCAAACAAGTCATCATCCCTGCCACGAAGTTCGTCGCAAAGGTGCGGTGAGTTTACGCGCAAATGCAGTAACTTGGCCAAGGAACAGAAGGCTAAACTTTACATCGTCAAGCGATGCATTACCATGCTTGTCAGATGGAAGAAACAAAGAGATTCTTGACTAGATCAAGTTTGGCCATGCTTAAAAGTAGCTAAAAAGCTGTTTTTTTTTTTTTCTTTTTCGGAAATTATGCTTTTCAGGTGAAAGAGTGCTCTTTCTCCTTGTGCTATATCCCTTCTGTGAGAAATGGATCAGGGGATTACATAAAAGTTTTTCACATTAGCGAAGTTCTCTTAATTTTCTCAATGTAACTAGATTCAAATGAGGATCCTAAGCTTGCAGAAATGCCATATGCGGAGAAGAACACCACAATATTCGTCTCAATGCCTTTATTTCTTGCCATTTTATGTTTCAATGCTTTGCTATCCTTAGTGTGATCTCGTAGTAGAGCTCTTTATTTTATAAGTGGATTACTCTCATCAAGTTCTTGTTTGATCTGCCTCTAAGAACACCACAATATTCGTCTTTTGGGGTTTAATGTCCTTGGTGGTGTATCGATCATTCGATATCATTTTATTTGTCAGAGGACGAATAGAAATAAAAGAAATTAAACCTGCTTTTCAAATTATTCGCTAATGATTTCAAGTTTATTCAAGTATCTACCTGGAAGACGGAGATTGTCTTCAGAATTAAGAACCAAGATTCTAAACTAAGTAGACACCAGATCTGCCAAGTTAATGTACCTAATCCTTCTTTTTAGAGAGAGAGAGAGAGAAGGATCTGCATCAAGTGACAATCACAATAAAAGTTAATTGTTTTTTATGGTAAAAAATGGCGTGACACTTTTTTTTATCAACTTCTATAGATATGAACTAAATAAAAGTACTATAATACTGGAATTTTGAAATTGTTATGAGAAAATCTCAGTTCGAACCCCTTCCCATTCACCCTTTATCCCTTTATATAGGCTAATGAACTCAAGTTTGTTGTTGTAGTCACGTCAAACTACAATATTCGACCTAGAGTGCAGGACCGACTTTGAGAATTTTGAGACCCTAGATGAATAATTAATATGAAGTCCTTAAATAATTTTTTTTTTTACAAACGTAGATAAATAAATAACATATTTATATTATGAAGACTTCATAAAATCCAAAAGATAGAGCAGCAAAATAAATCATCTCTGAGAACTCAAGAAATTAGGGTAGCATAATTTTTAGCAAAGTTTTCCGTTCATAGATAAAATATTATCAGAGTGTAAATAATAATTTCCATGAATTATTAATTGGAAAAACACAGTAATGTGTAATTTAGCGAATTCTAGAAAGTTTAAAACTAATGCGTAAAGCATGAGAAAGTGTTAATAAACATAATTTGAAGTTTTGAGAATATTATAAGGATTACTCGTAAGAGTGATTTTCAAAGCTCAAACCCGATTGGGACCCAAATGTAAAAAATATATAAAATTTAGAGGCTAAATTATAAATAGTGATATAGATATACCTTTAGATGATAAGATGACAAGTAAAGATTTTTAGTGATGAGAAAGACCACCACATTCTAATGATTTTGATTTGGGAAGCTTCTAGTGATTTTGAGATCTCGGGGGACTAAAGTGAAAATAAGTTTCAAGATCAATAACACATTTGGGTCAAATGTGTACTTACTATACGATCAATAATTACTCTCTATATTGGGCTCGTTTCGGAAAAAAATTTAAATGGCACATTACGGACTCAATATTTTTTTGGATAAACTAAGTTCAAGTTATAGCACATTAAAGTAAACTAGTTGATGAATAATATTAGTTTCCAAATTAAACCATATGGCCGTAACAATATTGAACTCGTTTGATAGTTCATAATTAATCATATAAATTAAGATCGAGAAAAAAATATTTTAGATAAGTATAACTAAGTTAGAATCGGCCAAAGAAAATTATAGTTGAATGATTTTTGAAGATATTAATCCATTTATTTTAGTAATTACTAATGAGTAATTTAATTGGGCCTTGCATAGTCTTTTACTTCTTGAGGCCCATAAGTTTTGAGGCCCTAGGCAATTGCCTATTTTGCTTTGGCATAATTACAAAAATCAGGTGTAAAATTTATACCAATTCAAAATTCAGGGGTCAAATTTTATTTTTCAAAAATCAGGTACTATATAAACATCCTAACCCTAATTTTTTACCCTACCCCTCTTCTCTCTCTCTCTCCCCCCCGTCTCCTCTCCTCCCTTCTCTCCCTCCCCTCCCCTCCCCTTTCTGCCGCTGCCGGCAGCAGCAGAACCGGCAGCGGGCTCGCAGCAGCTTCGGCCGCTGCTGCGAGCACCGGCAGCAGCTTGCTGCCGCTGCTGCGAGCAGCGGCTGCTGAGAGCAGCGCTGCCGCTGCTCGCAGCGGGCTGCCGCAGCGGGTGCTGCGCAGCAAGCCTCTGCTGCCGGCAGCGGGTGCCGCTGCTCGCAGCGGCTTGCTGCTGCCGGCAGCGGCTTCCGGCGGATGTTTATATTAGGTTGTTGTTGGTGGTTGGATGTTTATATTTGTTGTTGTTGGTGGCAGGTTTATTGTTGGTGGTGGCGGTGTCGCGGTTGTTTTCGTTTGTGTTTTGTGATTGGTTAGTTTGTGTTGGTCTATCTGTGACTTGTGACCAAGTATTTGTAATTGTGTATTTAGTCTGTGACCAAATGTTTGGTGATCTGTGACCAAATGTGGCGGATGTGTTTCTGGGTGTGTGGCGGATGTGTTTCTGGGTGGTTGTTCTAGTGGTGAATGTGTTGCTGGGTTGGGATAGGAGTGGTGCGTTGATGATGATACAGGTGGATGTGGCGGATGAGGGTGGCCGTAGTGGCGGTGGCGGTAGTGTTGGTGGTGGTGGTAGTGTTGGTTACATGGTATGTGACTTATTTGTTGGCATGTGACCTGAGAATCAGTGATTAATTACTCAAATGTGACCTAACCATATAATTTGTAACCTACTATTTGGTGGTACGTGACCAAATATTTGAAAATCTGTGACCAATTTGGTGGCATGTGACCTAAAAATATAATCTGTAACCTACTATTTGGTGGTATGTGACCAAATATTTGAAAATCTGTGACTAATTATTCAATCGTGACCGACTAATTTAAAAATATGTGACCTCGAATTAATCCGTGACTTATAAAAACTTTTATATGTGATTTGGAAATAATATGTGACCAATTAATTTTAAAAAATGTGATATGTGACCAATAATTATGTATATGTGACTATTAATTACTTAATTGTATTCTTATTGTATTTAATTAATAAATATTGTTAATTAATTAATTAAAACCTGATTTTTGCACTTTCAAACATAAAACCTGATTTTTGAATTGGTATACTCCAAACCCCTGATTTATGATTTTTTCCCTTTTGCTTTGGCATAGGGTCTGTCTATAGAGCTGTGTGCCATTCCCATTTGAGGAAATTTGACTTAGACTTGTGTTCTAAGTCATTATGTCATCATCCTGATTGGTTGGTTTACGCAGTGTTATTGTTAGGGTGAAACACTTTCTCTATATGATGTTTAATATAACATTTCATATAGTCTGACTTCGACCTCTATCGATGATCTTGACAATTGAATCCCACTTTAAGGGTGTGTTTGAGCCATATTATTTTGGAAGAATGTATTTTGAAATAATAGATTGATGGAGAATGTGTGGTTCAAAAAAGAGAAATTATTGATGTGATGGAAAATATTATTTTATTGAAAAATGTGTGGTTGAAAATGAGTAAACGAATTAAAATGAAAATTTTAATGTATATCAAACAGAGACTAAGTAATAATAGCTTGTACCTATTCGGTTCGAATTTTTTCATTGTTGATCGCAAAGGTCTTTTGTGAATCAAAATATCCAATTTTCTTGCGTACTTTCAACAAGATTTTAAGTTGAAGTTTGAAGCTCGCTAATGTTGAATTTTATTTTCAATATGGTAAATGAACTTGTTACTATTCTGCACAATTATATCTCGATAGACAACTTCTTTTCCTACTGTTTGGAACCTGATGGTACTTTTACATCATTGTGATTATCACCCCCATGACAACTTCGGGTGGTTTATCCCGCCAGGATTATGTGTGGCAGAAAGGGGTCCGCTAACGAGGATATTTTGCACATAGCTAGCATGTTCAATAGATAGGTCAATTATATTGGTTGTCAGGCATCTAACCATGCTATGATTTTCACCACAATTTTCATTGAATATATTCAATTATGTATGTTTGGCCCCATAGCTAGCATGTTCAATAGATAGGTCAATTATGTGTGTTTGGCCCCATTTTTCTAAAAAATGAGTTTTATAATAATGATTTTTTTGATAATGCATGGTTAAAAAGTTAAAAAAAAAAAAAAAAATAGGTTTACGTGCAAAATTATTTTATTGGAATAATGAGTTTAAGAAAAAATGAATTTTTAGATAATGAGGGTCTAATAAGGGCTCAGGGTAGGATTACGTTGGCTAAATGTTTTGAGGCAACGACTTCTAGTTTCTCGGTTAATGCAATCACCCGTGCGGAATGGGCTAAGAATGCATCAACCTCATAAACTTCTGCAACCTTCTTGTGCATTACACACTTACGAAAAATAGCACATTGGTCGGTCCTCTAAAAAATTCAATATCATCGTTGATTTTGTTGTAACGAAGTTTTAGGAGTCCACACAGCAAAGAAGTGCTTAACTTGCGACCACTTCTTCAAACCATGTGTTCGGCACTTCTTGAGCAATCTCTTGTATCTATCCCAAGCATCATAGATAGCTTATCCTTCAAATTGTGCAAAATTGGTAATGTCTTGCAATAGTTTTAGATCAAGATCCTCCCATGTAGTGATGATCCTCGGATGTTGATCATCTCAGTATGTGTAAAAAGCCTCATTTTTATAGCATCTCACTAGACTTGCATGAGTGGCAAATTTGGACAGTTTTAGAAAATCTGAGATGTGAACATCTATGTCTTCATGTAAATTCCCATGGAACTCAAGTATGTTCTTCATTATTCCAATCACATCTGACCTCAACTGGAAATTATTCGATCCTAAAGCCAGAGCTGAAATATTGGAATGATTATTAGCTTGAGGTGGAACCATGATTATTCGACAAAGGGTCATCATGATCTATTGCTCATTGATGTTCTCTTTCTTTACCTAGTCTCTGATTGATTTAATGTATGTTCCATCTTTGAATTAGCAAGGACTAAATTTGAAGGGTTCGATCGTGTCATGCATTGGACAGGCGAAACTTGAAAAAAAAATAAAAATGGATAGAACTAAACAAAATCAATAATAATAGCAAACAATCTCAGCAACAGCATCAAAAATTTGTTTCTCAAAACATGCAAGTGCACAATATTGCGGCAATTATTAACAGTAAGGATAAAGTATCGTTCCCACTGAGATTGCATTTCCGAATAATGACCTAAATTAATTCTAGTTTTTATATAAGAAATCGTAATTAAATTGGTAGATAATTTTTAAGCTAAACAAAAATTTAAGGAAGCAACTTTGTTCACGACTTTGGTTTCCGAAGAATATGCTGGAAAAGCATTAGAAATCACTATTTCATCGTATAATTTTATCGTGTCGCCAACAAAAATTTTCAAACTTAATTAATAATCTCTTGAGTAAAATTAATAATATCTCATTATGCAAATTCAAAATATCTTTATACATATAAAAAAAATTGCATTAAATCAATAAGAAATTTGGACACATGATTGCACAATTTGGAAAAGTATATCTCTATCTTCACTAGGGCTGTAAATGGATCGGATATGGAACATATTTGTCTATATCCGATCCGATAATCTAACAGATATTTGATTGTTAAACTCATATCCGATTTGTTATGTTATCGGATATTCGATCCGATAATTCGATCTGAAATTAATAAAAATTAGGAAAAAAATGATTTTATGTTATTTAAAAACTTTGAACTAATTTGAGGCCTACCTCTTTTTACTATTAAGCTCAATAATGACTTCTACCATCATGATGTTCCATTTTAAAGGAGAGACCCCCTTCTAATTTTCTATTGACATTCGATGGGGGATAAATTAAAATTGAAATTCAATTTTAAATATAAATATTTAATTTCATTATTTCCATTAACAAATCAAATTATTTGTTACATATTAATTATTAGTTTGTGAAGTTGTAAAATAAATTACAATAATAAATGTAATTAAGAAAAATATAGATATTTATTTACTTTAAATTAGTAAACTAAAATTTAAAAAAATCAATTGTTTTTATAATATTTTGCATTTATGTGTATAGCTATTTATTCAATTTGACAACTGATTCGATTTTTAAAGCATTGGTTGAAATCAATTTTTTTTTCCAATTCTTAAACATGTTTAATAATTATAAAATTTTCAACTTTTTTATGTTTTGAATTTGATTACTTTTTTATTCTAAATTTATTTATTTTAGTGAGAAATAATATGCCATAAAAATATTTTATCGACTTTTATAACAAATTGGATCAGATTGTTATCGGACGGATTGACCTAAATCCATATTTGATCCATTTAATTAATGAATTATCGGATTCAAATCTTGATCGGATTATCGGACTGAACCCTAAATTGTAAATTCATCTCTCATTAATTTCGTCAGATTCGAATCAAAATCCAATCCATTGATAACCCTATCTTCACCTAGAAGCATGGCTTTTATTACTGGTGCTCAACGGGTATTTTACTTCTCAGTTTCAACACACATTCACAAACTATGCATAATCTGGCTGAGTTAATGACAAGCAGTTCAAAATAACAATAAAGTTCGATGTGAATTAATATATAATCGTTAAAATGTTGTTATCAGTAAATATTTTGCAAAGAATTAGTAGCAGTCCGCCAGCGAACATTTTCAAGGCCAACCAAATCATGTGCGAACTCATGATGACATAAGCGAACATTTGTAACGCATAAATAAGCTAGTTTCACCGTCTATTCTGTATCGACAAAAATCGTTATCAAAGAACATATTAACAACAATGTAAAACATGACTTCATAGCTAATTATTGAAGAATACGAAGATTGATAAATAAAATGTGAAAAGATAACGTATTCAGCTAGAAGTCAACTAATCAATAACCGCCATGTGTTATTAGCAAAAAAGACTTAATTACCCCCTAAACCTCACTAGAAATTTTATAATATGCATATTATAGGGAACCAAGAATGGCACGTAACTTTGAATATCCCTCTTTCAAATAGTCATTTCTCTTCTTGCTCATGCTTTAACATATATCAGTAAGTTTAGGAGGAGAAAATCTTGATTAGGTGAAACGAATTTTTTTTTTTTTATCACAATTTCAGCGTCAACAAATTGACGCTGGCTACGTGGAATAGAACAAAGGCAACCATGACTTCATCAATTTGGATTAAAATTACTTAAAAGTTGTCCAAAAATGAGTACGACGGTGGCGAATCCTGTTGAGGTGCCATGAAGACACGGGTGTTAATTCAAAGCGACAACTAGAAGAATCTTTGATAAAATTGCACGTAGCTATCTCTCTTGCCAAACATCGCTACCAGCGAAAGAAGATCTCCAACATAAAGAGTATAGAAAGGCATAGAGCTTGCTTAAATCTTCTTATTCTGCTCCCATTTATAAGGGTTCTAAAATAAGACAGCGAGTTCTTATGAGATAGATGAAGATGACGAGAGGTTGCCATTCTCAAAGGAGATCAAGGAAATCCCCATTCAGGATAACTTTGTTCGTCCAAAAATAATAATAATAAATAAATAAAATAAAAAATTACGGGAATGGAGATTTAATGTGTTATCTATTTGAATACATGATACAAGTGAAGTTGGAAAAAGGCTGGCCCCCACTCAAATACCAATCATTCGACTTAACTCTAGATGGTTCGGCAAAAAGGTGGTATCAAGGGCGGAGGCAAACATTTTGAATTAGGGGATACAATTAAATTTGTGAAAAGATTTTGAGGAATTTTATATCTGAGATTTTACATCCCGAAAAAAAAAAAAAAAAAGATCATACCCCATATAATTATACATTCGAAAATACACATGGAGTACGACTTTTTCGGTTGTAAAATTTCGAAAATTTTGATGTTGTATCCCACCTAAAAATTTCTAATAAAATGATATAAATTATATTGAGAAATTTGTAAGGCAAAATTAATAATAATTTAAATTCTTTAAAAAGTTAGACCCCCCCCCCCCCCTCTTTTTTTTTAAGATGCACGTTTGACGCATCTTTAATTATTTTTTATATTTATTTAGATCATTTGATATGTCTATGATGTAGTTCTCAAAATGAGCTTCTAGGTGACATGTGATTTGTGGATTTGGCTAGCATATGATCGTCGGAATTTTTTTAAAATTAGCATGTTATTGAAATTCTTAAAATACTAATGTAGAATACCCCACTTTGATAAGTCGTAACATTTGTTATGATTTGCCGTTTCATGCGCCATTAATGATGTAAAAAATCAGACCATGAGCATTGATAAGTGTGCAAAAACAAGCATTGCGAAATTGTATTACAAATGCAATATTTTGATTTCGTTTGTCAGTTCATAATGACTTCAAAAATTAAGACAAAACATAGAAAAAAAGGCCTCAAAGTTGAGAGGTCACGTGACCCCCCGTGCTCACCCATGTGTCTGCCCTTGGGTCGTATAGTAAATTGCCTCTAAGATCAATCACGAGTTGACCAAACCTGAAGCATGCTTTCCTTGAAGCCTTTGTTGAAGTCGACTCGACGGTGCACTAGTGATATTTTGAAGATATACTTTGTTTGTTTCAGCTTTCATCTCATTGTCGTCAAACCATATCAAACGAGAAGGCAATGGATGCCTTGTGGAATAGATTGTTGATGAAAACACCTTTTCTGGAAAGACATTTGCAACAAGAATCATGCTACCTTTCATCAACTAGTAAATCTTATCCAGACCAAAATTCTAACATAGAAAACAATAGAGAACATGAAAATAGAATAAGGCCAAACAGAAAATTTGAAAGACAAGTGAGAAGCTCTGATGCATGGATAGAAACTATCGAAGCAATATATTTGCATTTTGATGTGTTAGAATTTGGATGTGACCCAAATTCCTTGTTGAAGTAATTGAAGATTTGAAGTAATTTGGATATAAAACATATTAAATTGCTAAATATGAAATTGAAACTTTGTTTTTATGTATTGTTTTCTTTAAATAGAACTTGTTTAATGTAGGCATGTCGTTATTGTAAAATATTTCATGTTAACTATAAATAATCGTGTTAGTTATATTTTAATTATTTTTATTTTTATTTTAATTAATTCAATAATTATTATTTTTAACATTTCAAATTTAATTTAAATGCGAATAATAATAATAACTGTATTAAAAATTATATAATGAAAATGACACAAATACTATCAAAAAATAGTTTTGCCAAGTTAAAAGAAGGGGTATATTGGACTTTGCACAATTTGGAAAAATGGCACCATTTTTCCAAAATGGTGCAAAAGATGGTGTTCCATTGGAGACACATTTGCACCAAAATTTGGTGCATTTTGGTGCAATGGTGTCTCCATTGGAGATGCCCTAATGTCCTCAAAATTCATGCCCAAGGTACCCCTAAAAGTAGGAAGACATTAAAACCCAGATAAATTCTATAATAAGGCCACATGCACGAAGCTAAGCACATCCAAAATCTTGTAGGTGCTATACATCGCATTGTCACACATGCGACACTCTACATATCTGGTCCTTTAAACGAATGGACAAGGGAGTCCGTGAACCATTTCAGCCAGCTATCTTCCGTCCTCATTTTGTGTACAAGTTTGTCTTCCTACAAGCTACCACTTTTCATTCTTTTGTCCAGGATCTGTCCCAACCCTATAGCATATCCTTCAATGCACAAAAATAAAGAAAAATCAACACAATATTGAGATGAACAACCAACAACATGCAAGATAAAAGCAAAGAAAAGCATAAGAATTACACTTATCTATAGTCCCATCTTATTTACCCCTTTCTAATTGTGTTAAGGGTGATGTTTGTCACGGTTGAAGATGAACTCAAAGTAGATAGTTTGTCATAGGCTGCAAGCATTAGCTCCAGAGCCCTAGAAGTTCGATTTTGTAACATCGTAACTAGAATGGCCACTTGGTTGTAGAGCTCTGGTCTCTACTAACGAATTTGGATAGTGGTGGTTTTGGTTGAGATACTGGCGCGTTGGTAGATCCACCGCCACAACGCCTCTCTTTTTAAATTTCTTTAATCTACACAGCATTTTGATTAGAAAAATCCCCACACATGGTGCCAATTGTTTTTCTTATCTTTCCATTTTCGACTTCATTTATTTTAATTTCAAAAAATTGACTAACCTTGTTTGAATGTTTATATTGCAAGGTTCAATGACATGCTTTCATTCAAAAATGGAAAGTGAGGAGTCTGTATTTGTGTATTCGGATTCGGTAAATCATTAAGTTGTCTTCTCAACTATTTTGGTAAGTCGAATTATGTTTCGACTTCATGCATATAAATGGTATGTTTTTATGAATATAATATGCATATTATGTGTAATATCCCCAACAATCTTAAGATGGACCCTGTATGTGCTTTGTATTCTGAAGTTACCATGAATCGGTCCTTTGAATAGTTGAAATTATGCAACTGTGACCTTGAGTTCGTACATAAATAATTGAAGCCAAAATTTCTGTAATTATATAATCTATTTGGTTGAATATGCCCCACTTATTTATTTCTGAAATGGTGTGATCCTTTTGGAATTGTGTAGTATAAATTTATTTATCTTGGTGTGTAAAATGTCATGTGATTATTTGTTTACATCTATGAAAAGGCATAAGTATGTATGTCTTCATGATATACTATGTACATATCGAGTTTAATGGAAATGATTGATCTTCTACTATAAGTTGTATCCTTTAACTTGCTTGCACGTGAATAGGTGTTTACATGATGGAAATGTGCATAATTTATAAATCAATTTCTGATTTGTTATTATGGTTTAAAGCTTTGTGATTTTAGATATGTGATTGGTTCATTTGCACATTTTGAAGTATGCAACGACAATTGCGCCATAATCCGTTTTATGTTTAAAATTTGAGCAACATATATTTGGTATGTAAATGCTAGAATATTTTTCATCACATTATGGTAGGTGAGCATGTTTAATTTTTGATGGAGATTGCTATTGAATTTGAAAGTGAATGGTGCATGTTTCGACAATTCATGTTGTGATAATAAGATTGCAATATCCCTTAATATGTGGAAGTGCACAGACTTCCATGAGACTTTGATATTCCTAGTCACAACACGTGTTGACTAAGATGGAATAAATTTATACAATGGATATATAAAGGTTTGGAATAAATATATTCGTTGCTATTCCGTTCTTCACTTGGAATGTGATGAATTTATGTTTTAATAACAGAAATGGATACAATTATATATGTATAGATGTTGGAAGAATGACAACTATTTGTTGAAAATATATGAACTTTCATTAATTTTGGTTAATGTTGATAGCCTCAATTAATTTGATGAAATTAAGTGAGAAGATTTTTGTAAAATTATATTTGCATAAGAGTATGACAAAATGTGATTTTGTGCTAAGTGAGAATCATTATTTAGTAATGAGAAGTAAGCTTCTTAATTACTTAGAATCGTTGGAAAATAATACAGAATATTATGAAATATTCTAGAATCAATTTAGATGAAAAGGTGTGTCTTTGAAAGATCATGACTTTTGATATGATTATTTTCCAATGGGGTGTCTCTTTATAGAGATTGAATCCAAGATGTGTCTTTTTGTAGTGTTGTGTTTTTTGAGAACACAAATTTTAAACATATGGAATATATGGTGAATTGGTACCCCATGACTGTCTTCTAAAATGTCACAAATTTGGGGGGGGGGGGTAACTAATTCTACAAGTTAAATATTTATACGTTATAAGTCATAGAAGAATGTCTATGAAGTGAAAATGTGGAAAATTCTTATACTAATTATAATGATGATATATACTAAGTCTAAAGTGGATGAAATGGGATGAATTCCAAATATTGTGTTTGTTTGGATATGCAAGAACAATTTGAATAGTTGAAGAATATTCATAAATTCATTGTAATAGTTCAATATTGAATATCGAATACCCATGAGTCTAAAATCCACTAGTAAATGTGATTGACTAGTGTAATGATTTGATACAAATCCTCCAACGGAGTTTGAAAATTCATAAAGTTTTAGATAAAGCTAGTAAGAAGCATGTAGCTTCATAAGATGATTTTTTAGTTGGTGACAATTTGTATCTATTAAATGAATCGATCGTTGGCTAGCTATATTTAATAAGATACTAAGTCACGTGTAATAGTAAGTCTAGATATATATGTCGTAGACAAATATGACAAGCAATTGATCTCAATGGGTAAACTCGTGGTACTTTTAAGAGATTTATCAAGAGATTAAGCACATTGCATATCGAAGGAATGAGATTAAGCCTACTACGTAAGAGTCTTTATAATGGTAACCCTACCTTATCGACTGGAGATCCCAAGATCTTGGTTCAAAGGGATAACTAAGTTATGAAGATTCTATAAAGCACTTAGGAAATTATTCATACTCATTCCTATGATAATTAAAGCGCTTTCTACAGAATGATTGAAGGTTAAAATACTCTTTTAATGATTATTATATCTTGATTAAGTCAAGTGGAGTATGGCAGAATACTCTTAATATGAGGTCACCTATGTAATTGTGAAGTGGGGCCGCTTCAATGATAATTGTTCGAGGCTAAATTCTCTAAACACTTATGAAACTCAAGAGTTGTTCATGGCCAAAATGAACACAATCATGAGACCATAAACGGTTTAGGGAAGCATTGTGTAAGTATTGTTGTCCTGATTTACACCAACGGCTAAATGATTCAAAACATCACGTTCTCCAATTAGCCAAGTAAGTCTGATAGTATTTCACTAAGGGTGGTTCAAAGTTGAAAGATGTCTTACCTGATGCAATGTTTTCTGCTCTCTCTTTACTAGTGTCCGTATTATCATTTGTATATGTGGAATTTCCATTCATATGGGGGATTGTTGGAAATTGGTTTAGAAGATTGAAAATTTGGTTAAGTGTCAAAACCAAAAATTTGGAAAAGTTACTTTCGTGTCAATTTCGTCCAAATATTCGAACTTGATCCGATGGTCAAATTACAAAAGTAAATAGATCAACTTGTTCTACTCGTCAATTAGATCGTCGTGGTATATTTGGAATCTTAAAATCAATTTTGGATTAATGAGAAATTGATGTCCAAAATTGGGAAGAAAATTGAGGAAACTGTCACGAAAATTGATTAAAGTTGTTCTAGCTTATTGATGGGCTATCGCTCGAGCGATAAGCTAGCAACAGGCTAGCGATAAGCTAGCAATAGAGTCTCTGTTGTTGTTGCTCGAGCGATGTGTTGGCGACAAGCTATCGATAGTGAATGTTGCGATTTTTGATAAGAGTTGTTGAGTTTGAAGCGTGACACTTCATTCACAACCCCTCATCATCTATATATAGGACCCCTTGGACATGTTTTTATCATCTCATACCATATTTGCATTGAGCATTGCATAAAAAATCTTGAAAATCACTTCAAAATTCATTCAAAACCATTTTCTTCTATGTAAAGAGAGAATTTCGTTTGAGCTCGTTGGTCTAAATCATTTGGAGTGCTCCTATGGTTTGACGTGATCGTAGTATCTTGGAATATGGTTGTCGAAAAATCGTTAGCACTGATGCGGGACAAATCCATCTTAAGGAAAAAGTGTTCAACACTTGCCTCGATCAATCGCATCACTAGCATCTCTTATTTTCTTATCTTTCTATTTCCTATTTCATTTATTTTAATTTCAAAAAATTGACTAAACTTGTTTATATGTTTATATTGCAAGGTTCAATGACATGCTTTCATTCAAAAATGAAAAGTGACGAGTCCATATTTATGTATTCGGATTCGATAAATTATTAAGTTGACTTCTCAACTATTTTGGTAAGTCAAATTATGTTTTGATTCATGCATATAAATTGTATGTTTTTGTGAATATAATATGCACATTATTAGTGTAAAATCCCCAACAGGCATTTCAAAGCTTCTTATATATTTGTTCATTTTATCACTTTAAGGGATGGAAAATGTTTGGAGTTACGCGAAAGAGGTTCTCATTAAAATTGTGTTCAGTATAATTGGGAGCATTCGGACTAGAATTTATGTTTCTTTAATTTGTGTGACTATACAAAATTTCCAAGATCTAGTACTTGATTTAGACGTTTCTTGCACATTTTTCAATATTGTTGCATGATCCAAAAACTTGTAAAGATATGCTTCATATCTATATTTATGAATCGATGATTAATTCGTGCATATACAAAATGAAACTTCAAACATACTTGAATTGATTAGTTCTTGATAGAATCTCTATCTGTACAGGTGGTGTGGTTGTAGTAGAGGTGGTGTTGATTTTGGATTTGATGTAGAGGTGGTGGTCGTTGGTTGTAGTGTTGTGGTAGTATTCATTGTTATAGACTGTATTGTTAAATGTTGCTGGTCATATGCTCATTTGTACTAGGTTACAGTCCCTTGTTACAAGTCATAATTTAATTATCAAAGTTCAATGTGCACTTGTTACATGTCACATGTACCATATCACAGGTCACAAGTCATTGTGTATAGGACACATATTAATGTCCACAAGTCACAAATCAAATAGAACTAGTCACATATAACTGATTTATGTTCACATGTCACATGTTACAATTCAGAGGTTGCACTTCACAAGTCACGTGTCATATTGTATAGGTCACATATCAATGTTAACCGATCACATATCAAATTTAAATGGTCATAGATCAAATGTCATATGTCTTTGCACGGTGATAACTAATTACAGATTCAAGTTCACATGTTACAATTTATATCTTATAGGCCACATGTAATAGTTCACACGTCACGAGTCATATTGCATAGGTAGCAGATCAATGTCCACAGGTCACAAATTCAAGAGAACTAGTTACGGGCCATTGAATTAATATCACAAGTAACAGTTTACAGGTCACATGTAACAGTTCACATGTCACATGTCCAATAGAATGATCACAAGTCATTGGATCAATATCATATGTAATAGTTTATATGTTAATGTAATAATTCACAAGTCACATGTTATGTTGTATAGGTCACGAATCCATATCAACATGTCACATATCACATAAAACTTATCACGTGCTATTGGATTAATATCATAGGTAACAATTGATCTTTTCAATTTCTGTCATAGCAACTCACAGTTTATAAGCCAATGGATCAATTTTAGTCATGGCAACTCACGGTTACAACTTCAAAATTGTTTCATCAATTAAAAAATAGAAAAAATCGAACAATAATAAAATGTTATTCGCCACCAAGTGTGACTTCGAAACAGTTCAAACCTATTTTGAGATGATCAACAAGCTCAATTCCCTACTTCTATTATCACATCAGTTTGTGACCATTACCTTAGAGAAATCTGCTATACAGTGCCAATAACTTCTAATTTGTAACCTCAATAGTCGGACGGTTTTCAATTAGCTCGATTTCGACGGTGAGAATCTAAATTATTTGTTCCATGGAGTTCTCTGCGGCATTATCTTTTGTTTGATTCTCACCATTGGTTAAATTGGAGAGCCTTGTTTGGATTGGAAAGATATCGTAACTGAATGCTAAATTTTAGGATGGGTATACATTAAAATCTAATATAATATATATATTATTTATTACCTAACTTTTGAAGGTTTAATGCTTCTTTCTTAAAATTGAAACAATGCATAGTACACACTTTATATATAGATTATTCCGTTTTTATGTGCAATTTGTTGGGCTGGTTTTTAAAGCTTGGACCAAAATTTAGTTACATTAAAAAGGGAAATTACAAAAAATCAGGTTGAGAGTTTATTCAAAAATCAGGTATTTTATTTTAAATATCAAACCCTAAATATATCCAAACCCTAAAGTAATCCATCTTTCAACTCTCTCTCTCTCACCATTTCTCTCCACTCTCTCCACCGACCACCGCCTCCACCTGCTTTTCCCCCCTCCCCCTCCCTAGCAGCGTCGAGGCGCTGCTGTGAATCGCAGTAGCGTCACGGCGCTGCTGGTGGTAGCAACGTCTCAGTTGTCTCTGTCTCTTTCTCTCGATCGTTGTGTTCATCTCCTTCTCATTTTGAGCGGTGACCTTTAACCGATTTGTAAATCATCTATTTTCGCATTTTGTAACAGTGAACCTGAATCGTTTGTTGGCTACTGTGATTGGTTTCTGTTTGATCGGTATTAGTGTGATGGGATTTGTGTATTTATTGGGCTGTTTAATGAGATCTAAGCTTTAGAGTCTTATTTTGGTTCCTTACAGATTGGACATGGGGCAAAACTGAAAGGTGCTCGTCGATGAACATTTTCCGAACATTGATAAACCGTCTGTAGGTGTGTGGGTCGGCTGTGTTGGTGGATGGTCTGTGGGTGTTGGGTGGATCTGTTGTTGGTGTGTGGCTGTGTTTGCGGATCTGTTTGTTGGTGGTTTAGGCTGATCTATGGTGGTTTGGGTGGTGTTGTAGTGTGTGTGGTGGTGTTGCTGTTGCGGTGTGGTGATGTTGCTGTTGTAAAAATGGCGGTGGCGGCAGTGGCTTTGTTATTGGTAGTGTTGTAGTGCTGTGGCGGCGGTGGCGGTGGTTGGTGAGGGTGGTTGCAAGTGGCTGTAGTGGTAGTGTTGGTGACGGTGGTATGTGACCTATTATTTGATGGTATGTGACCAAATATTTGGTAATCTGTGACCAATTGCTCAACTGTGACCTACAAAATTTAATAATATGTGACTCAAAAATAATATGTGATCAATCAATATAAAGATATGTGACCGACAAATAAATTGTGACTAATTAATTTAATAATATGTGACCAATAAATAAATTGAGCTATAAATTTTGATATGTGACCAACTAATTTTGAAATATATGGCAAATGAATTAATTGCAACCTATAAAATTTTTGAACTTTGATCGTCGGAATAATTGTCGGAATCGGAGCAGTCGTCGGAACGATCGTCGGAGAATAGTGGTGGTCGGAACGTTCGCCGGAATATTCCCCGGAACAGTAGGAGTGGTGGAGGTGGGGTGAGTTAATTATATTATTTAATAATTAATTAATAAAAATATTTTAATTAATAAATAAATACTTGAATTCTGCATTTTGAAACTTGATACCTGAAAATTGAATTGTGTCAAAGTTAACAACTGACTTTTGAATTTTTCCCCATTAAAAATACAAATTTTAAAAGTTTCGACCTGATTGAGGTCACACAATTTTCAAACATATCCACCATCTAAAACAAATTTAACAAAAATATTAAAATAAGTATCTGAAATTTAATATGAAATAAACAGTTTCAACCATTAAAAAAAATGTCATCCAAACTCAATACAAAATTAAAAATGTTATAGTCGTTTAATTAAAAGTAATATAGTCAACCAACCTCAATAAATTAAAATTTTAAAATATTACAGTTATCAAAATATATTACAATAATTCAACATCAAATAATATATTCCGTCCGTATTCAATTGTCTCAAATGTTTTGAAGTGTCGGACAACAAAGAAATGTGTAATCCTATAACAAAACAAATGAAATAGTAAGGGTCCGTTTGATTGTAAATGTGAAAAAAAAATGAATTATAGGGAATTGAATTGTCTAAAATTATTTTATTAGGAATTGTAATTAATTGTGTTTGATTGGTATAATTTTCCACCTGAAAAATATTGAAAGTTTGGTATCCGTTTGACTTTATTTTTCATGGAAAGTGTCCATTAAAGTGATAATTCCTTTTATCATTGGGTCTAGAATTAATTTCAATTGCCAAAAAAGAAAAAAAAACTTATCATTCATTTGACTTTGTTTTGCATGGAAATTGTCAATAAAAGTGATAAATTCTTTTACCATTGTATCTAGAATTTTTCTTAATTGCCAAAAAAAAAAAAAAATGAAAACCCACCTAAAAGGTGGGAAAACAATTTCAACATATTATGAATAGGGAAACAAGTTGAAGAATAGAATTTCTTATTATCTCGGAAATGAAACTTACAAAGCATATAAATACAAATTACAGAATGAAAGAAAAAGGCGGGAATTACAGCTGGAATTAACAAATTTTAACAAAATATCCTAACTGACTTTGACAGCTCAACGACAGTTGGAAGTTTAGCCGCTCCAATTAGTTCTGATACAAAAATTTCAAGGAAAATGTGCACATGTTCCACTAAGAGAGAAAAAAAATTCATAGAAAATTTGTACTATCAAACAAGCCAAAAACTAGAAACTAGAAAAAAATCTCCTACTTCTATGGAAAATGAGGGTTATCAAGCAGACCCTAAAGGAAAATTGAGTCGTGTATTGAATAAAGTCTATTACAGCAATACATCTACCGGAAAAAACTTGTAAAATGAATCTCTTAGCCTTGGACCCTTTATTATCTTCATTTGGTTTTGGGTTCATTGATACCAAATACTCCACAAAAAATTGGTTGAATTAATAACAAACTAGATAGAAAAATCTAAAATTAACAATCATGTAGATATGGTTATATTACATTATGCTCAACATCATCCATATAGAATCCATCCAAATTTTGAGAATTGCTTTAGCCAATTTTGGAAGCACAATAAGTCTTCCACTATTTTAGGATTTAAAGAACTATAGAAGGGATAAAGATCATTCATTTACCATATTTACTTGTGTTAACCTTCAAAGCAACTTCCAAAATCAAATAGATAATTGGAACATCCAAAAATACAATAGATTTGCAATCAATTTTTTCTTGCCTCGTAGACTCCTTGAATTTTTCATACCTATTAGGAGAAGCTTTAACGTATTTAACTGCATTGCACATACTTAGAATGGAGTCGTGTGTTTCTTTCCATCCCTTACAAACAATCAAATTGATAATGTATGCATAGCATCTCTATTAAATGTCTACCATCTAAGACACACCCATCATTACCTCAACCAATGACCTTCTTATCATTTGAGGATGCATTATCAAACGTGACCTTAAAATTTTTTTCAATACCCCACTCATGTAAGCAAGTCTCAATCATTTTGCTAATAGTTTATCCCTTGTGATTCAGAATAACATAAAAACTTAAAATGCTCTTATGAAGTGTCCAATCAAAATAAATGTGCTGTGAGAAACATAAAATTAACGTGCTAATTGGAAGTCCAAGAAATAGTGGTAGGGGTAACCTTTGAGGGTGAAAAGAAAAGATGTTTCTCAATTTCAATTTAACTAATAAATCTCTTTATCAAGAATCCTACGAAATGGGAGCTCAAACAAATGACATCCTACACTATTATAAACTCTAAACACACAAGATTCGATAAAACCTGAAAGGTAGTTATAAGATATAACCTGACACTCTTCCTTACTACATCCAGTAGTTATAAGATTTGGGGGGCAGACGCAAAACTTTAAAGTTTTGGGGGTACAATTGAATTTGCAAAGAAATTTTACAATCGAAAATTTATATCCAAAAAAATCATACCCCATATAATTTTGTATTTGAAAATTTACATGGGATGTAACTTTTTAGGATATAAAATTTCGAAATTTTTTTGTCATATTCTATATAAGATTTTCTAATAAAATGATAAAAATTACATTGAGAAATTTGTATCGCAAAAATAATAAATGTTGATGAAATAATTGAGTTTTTTTTTTTAAATACAATTTAGACGTCTTTCTTTAAGACTTACGTTTAACTTATTTTTAACTATTTTCGATATTTATTTGAACTATTCGATATGCCCATAATGTAGTTATCGAAATAAGTTTTGAAATGACATAAGCAATTTATAGATTCGATTAGCGTACGATCGTTGGAGAATTTTTTAAACTAGCATATTATCAAAATTTAGATTTATTGTGATTTTGTCCCTGTTTGGTGGAGATTAAAATTAATTTTTTAGTAAATTTTGATAAAAGTTAAACAGTTATGGATTTCATGAAATATGTTATTAAAATTAATTGTTAGCTTTAATTTAGATTAAAATTTAGATTTCATTCGATACCAAACATGACTTTATATATATATATATATATATATATATATATATATATCTCTCTCTCTCTCTCTCTCTCTCTCTCTAGTTGGGGGGCACGTGACCCCCAGGACCCTCCCCCCCCCCTCGGGGTCTGCCCCTGCCCACTACCATAATTTTCATTTTAAAAGATGGGATTTTTTGCTCCTTATCTTGCAACCTACCATGATACATTTTACTATGAAGAGTCGATGGTTACTCAGAGGGCTTATCCCACATTTCTTTGTTCCACAAGATAATCTACTCCACAAAAGTTGCACTTACACACCTAACATTGTGATCATTTCTTGAGCCCAATGTGTGAACTGATCCCAAATGTGTAAAGTTATTCCGTTAGATTTTCCTTTCCTAATGTTGATGGTGGAGAAGATCTGGTTGCAAATTCGTGTCCTTTGATGGGGTATAGTGTCACTGTCTATCTACCAAAATATTTCAAAAATATCAATCAATCAATGGATGATAAAAGGAATGTCAAATTTGATTATACAATTATTAATGCAATATAAAAATCACAAGTAATACACTTCAACAACCTTAAATTTGCTTAGTTTTTCATGCAATCCAACATATCTCCATCAGTCGAAGATCATCAACCAAAATAACTCAATCTTTAAAGACTTTCAAGTCTTTCTTGGAATGCGAAAATAGGGTTACCCGAAAATTTTAAAAAATAATAATAATTCAAGAAATAAGATCATCTAAATGTTCACATATGTATTATATCAAGAATAAATGATTCAATTTTTACCCGACTTCGATGATTAATTCTAAATTGATTCCGAATCACGAACTTCCAGCCTTTTTTTTTTTTTTAAAAAAAGACCACTAGTGTGGTTATTTTATTTTCATAATAAAAAGAAATACATGAAAAGAGGGGGGGCATATACCCGACCTCCAACAAGTGAAAAATGTTAAAAGTGTCAAAAAATGAAATACAAGAAAAAGTAAATGAAAAATGAACAAAAACTAGTGAAAACTAATCACGGGTACTCCCAAGGGTAAATCTTCGCGTGGTAGTACATGGACATCGACCGGGTCATGCGTCTGTTCTGAAACATTTTTGGGTCATAGTAGTTTGCGTAGTCGGGCTCGCTCACTGGAGAGGGGTCTCGCCTGTGAGAGGGGACCCACGTAGGTGAATAATGCTCTCCGGGTGATGATGTACTGAATGTCAGGAGAAAAGTGGGTGCATCCGATCTCATGGTGCTTTGTGCCACAACATTTGAAGCATGTGAGAGTAACCTGGTGATTGTAGGTACGTTGTCCTCTAGGTTTTGCACACAATCTCCAAGTCCCATGCCATTCATGTCTCTCTGTATATGTTATTTCACCATATCCTGGGTGGGGGTCATGATGGAAGGACTAGGTAAAGGTGTATGAGTAGAAGTCTTACTCGTTGAAGGTCTCTCACCAAAGAGCTTCATAACCAAGTCGTCAATGGCAAGTCTCATGGTGGATCCAACATTCATGCCGTGGTCCTTCCTAAAGTGATCAATCAACTTATGATTGATATTGTGCCGCTCTGAGCTGGTCTCAGCTAACAGTCCTTGTGCAATAGTAGTATGATGAACTATCCTTGTACCTAATCCATGTGCTGACTCTATACTATCTATGTGTGTCTTCAGCGGTGGAAATTTGATATGTGTCGGCTCAAGGGCCACCTCAGTAGTAGGGATGGGAATAAGAGCTATGGTAGTGATAATAGAAGAAGTGGGTACCTCAATAGGAGCATCAAGAGTAGGCTCAGCAACTGAATGAACAAATGGTGGTACCCCTGGATCAACTG
Organism: Fraxinus excelsior; assembly: GCA_019097785.1. Lineage (NCBI taxonomy): Eukaryota > Viridiplantae > Streptophyta > Magnoliopsida > Lamiales > Oleaceae > Fraxinus > Fraxinus excelsior. Next base: position 11,421,311 of record CM032627.1, on the reverse strand, counting down.
TCCCTATACTGATCTGTAAAACGGATCCTGATCTCTGTGATGATTGAGTACCCTCTGTATGTGTCCCTAAAGAAGGATAACTGATATGTGTCGTCAAAGTCGGTGCCTCAGTAGTTGGGAGAGGAGTCACGGCTATAGCAGTGATAGTAGGGAAAAGGGCTACCTCCATAGGAGCATCTGGTATAGACTGAGAAACTGAAAGAATAACTGGTGGTACCTCTAGAGCTATTGTCATGGAGGTCGAGGTAGGAACTGTCGATGTGGTCGCTGACTCTATCTGTATGCCGACAAGAGTAGTGGGGAACATAGTAGGCACTGCTAAAACTAGCACCCACTGCTTTCTCGGCTCCACAAACATTAACTTGCCTTTATCTTTGTCAACCCTACTAGCGGTAGTCGAGATTTGAACAGGGGGAGGCACGACAACTAGAGGGGAAGGAGGTGTCCCCCGAAGTACACTTATCGTAAGAGTGGTCCATATGTCTACAATTGAAGCAAAAAATCGACATCTTCTCATAAATGACTGTTTGCCAGAAGCCGCGATTACCACCACGCTCAATCCAAACTCTGTCAGGAAATCTAAGCTCCAAATTCACCTCAATGCACACCCTAGCTTCACTAGGTCGTCTCAAGTCCGAGGTGGCCTCATCAATCCTTAGGGATATTCCTATTGCCCTAGATAAAGTACAAAGGAACCCTTTGGCACACAAATGTACCGGAAGCAAGGGAAATGAAACCCATACGAGAACTATCGGGGTCTCTTGCTCTGGTCTGAAATCACACATTCACTTAAGAATCCTCATCAGACACCCATCAATGTACCAGGAAGGCTTAAGAAATAGCCTACTGTAATCTTCCTCGTGTGTAAGGTGGATAAGTATATGTGCAGTGTTGATCAATCCCACCTCAAAGTAACCATGGAATCCAAACTTAGAGAAAATCTCACGTACCTTCCTCATGGTCGGCTTGCGGTGGGGAAATTTTCCTACAACTGTGTACTTGTAAGAATCAGCCAAAATACCCTCTCCGAATCAATCAAATCAACGACCGGCTCACCCAAATGTATAAATGGTTCCTTGGAAGTGAACCCAATAGAAGAATAATCATTTGTAATCTCTAGAACTGATGCAAACGACTTCTGTGCACTCATCTCAGCCTGAGATAGGCTTGAACGGCCAGAAACTACAGTAGCATAGGTCTTTCGACCTTGATTGAGCACTGTCTGGGCCTCATGTGGAAAAATCGATGGGGGGAATGAACTCGGATTAATAGGAATAACATTCTAATGAATTTTTATCGGAAGGCCGCCGAGAGTCTGTCGGCCGGCCGCCGGGAGCTTCGTTTTTCGGCCAAAATCATCCGATGTCAGAAAATTATGATTTTTTACAGTATGAAGCTGAATTTCATGCTGATCATCGTGGTGTGGTGTATTTTCCAAGGTGACGACTATAGTGCCCGAAATTTGCATTTTTCCGGCTAACTGTCCGTTTGCTGAATGATAAGGTATGCACGCGTCCGACCTCCGATCGGGCTGATTTTTCTATCAAAGGTGCTCAAAATTATGGGGAAATTATTGAAAATAGCCCAAATTTGAGGATAGCCTTTCCAAAATACCCTTTGACTATTCAAAGGTAGTAAACTACCAAAAATACCCCCAAATATAGAATTTACAACTAAAGTCATCATAGTATAAAGAAAATAACAATTAAATCCTAAAAATATTTATTTTAATCTCAAAGTTATAATATTTTCTCAAAATTAACTTAACTATGACTAATAATAATTATAAAATGAAAAGACCTAGAACTAAAAGAGATCCATATAAAATGAAAACAATTGCAAAAAATAAAAAAGAAATTGAATTCGAAAATGAAATTGATAAGATAGGATATCAAGAACAATTGTTTGCATCTCAAGAAATATTAAAATGTTTCAAAGAAAACCTAATAGAAAATTTTGCTAGAGGAATTGTAAGATCTATAATTATAAACGATGTATAGGATATTATAGATAAATTAGGAAAATAAATAAAAAAATATCTCAAAATATAATATACATTTTGAACCAAGTATATATATGATAACGGATCTTGATATTATAAATTCTCAAACATTATTAGATTTTGAAGATTTAATTAAAAACATATAGATGAGGAGGCCTATCACAAATAGATTACCACAAGAATATAAGAAAAGTTTAATTTAACTTTAAGATTTTATATATCTATAACTAATAATAGATTAGACCTTGACAAATTAAAAGGATACATAGAATATACGACTATTTAAAGATTAATTAGATTTTAAGACTTTTAAGAATTATTTGATTTTTGTTCGCTCCAAGTTGCACCCTTTTTTTTTAATGGTATCAGAGTCATAGAGATCATGGACATAACAATTATAAAAACAGATTGGTATTACAAAATAGAAGAAAGAAAATGAAATTATATATTTTTAGAACATATTCTTAAGAAACTAAAAACAACAACATTAATGATAATTAAAGAATTACCTCGAAAAGTAAAAGAACAAATTATAGATAACCTTATATTTATAATCATTAAAAGATGAATATATATATATATATATATATATATATATATGAAAAATTTATTATAGAACTTGAAAAAAAAGAAATTATGTTATATTGCAAACATTATGAATTATAGAATTATAAAAATAGATAATTATTATAAATTAGAAACAGAAAGATGAAATTATATATTTTTAGAACGTATACCCAATAAGTTAAAAATAATAATATTGAGAGTAATTAGAAAATTACCTAGAGAAATTAAAACACAGATATTACATAAACTAATAATAGAATCAATAAAAGAAAGATATATATATGAAAAAATAATAGAAACTTTTGAAACAGAAGAAATCAAGTTATATTATAAAGAAAAATATAAATCACCCTAAAACGATTTATAAAGAACAACAATTTTTAGATAACTAATGGAATTAATGGAAATAAAAGAAATCTTATATAAAAAATTAGCAAGAGTAAAAGAAATAAATCTACAAATACAGGATGAACTTTTAAAACCTGGAAAAATAACAGAATCACAACAAAAACAAATATTAAAATTAAAACAAGAAAGGCATAAAGAAAGAGCAAACTATTATGAAAAATCAAAAGAATTAACAAATAATAAATATACAAAACAAAAATGTGATAATGTAATAAAAGATTATATAGATACTGAATGTAGAACATATTACTTATGTCAATCAAAGAAAAGATAATAAATCATTAAAAATGTCAATAGTGATTATATAGAAGAATTAAAAACACTAATAAAAATATTAATAGATGATGTTCAAAACATAAATAATGAAATAAAAGAAGTAAGAAATGATATTAATATTCTAAAACTTGAAATAAGAAAATTAAAAGAAAATAATAAAGGAAAAGATAAGATAATAGACAAAAAACTTATAGAAAAAGAGATGTCTAGAATACGGAAAAAAATATACTGAACAAGAAAATATAATAATAGACACATATAGTATAGATGATGAATTTAGGAAAAAGATTTTACCAAAAATAATAGAAGAAGAAAAAAAAATAGAAAAATTTAAAGAAAAAGTATTAGGAAAATTAAAGATTAAAAAAAATTAGAATAATATAGAAAACAAAGATGAATGAAGAATTAAATTTACTTATAGAAAATTTTGATCAATTAAGTTTAGAAAATTTAGATAAATATCAAGTCCTAATGAATATTGGAGGAGGACCAAATAGGGCAGAATCCTCTAACAAACAAGAAATACTAGATCCAGATGAAAGTTATGCACATATATACAATAAATCATATAAACAATATTATGACAAGATAAGAAATAGGCAACCACCAAGAGGAAACAAATATAGTAATAAATTTGAACCAAATGATATTTATGATAAATCCGTCAATCATGCAGGAGCAATATTAAATTTAGATTGTAAAATAGATATTAAGAAAGCCTTAGTAACTTGGGCAGATTCAATGATATTATTATTTTTATATAATAAAGATGATGCATGGGAAAGTACTGAAAGAAGGATAGACTTCTTAGTAGCATCTTTTGAATGAAATGTTAGGAACTAATGGGATGGAATAAATAATGATACAAAGACATTAATAAAAAGAAATGTACAAAAAGAAATAATAAAATAAGATAAAGAAGGTATAGAAAGATTAATAAAATATATTTCAGATAAATTTTTAGGAGAAAATTGGATAAGAAATTTTGATGGAGAAGCAATAAAAGAAAAAGTTAAAATATTACAAAAAGAATATTTAGAAATAAAAAGTGAATTAAGTGAAATATCAGATATTGAACAATATTATGATCAAGAAGTATATATAAGGGAAATAGATTCAGAAGATAATGATGGATCAGAATCTGAATAAAGAAATTGAAGAAATAGAAAGAGATAATATAGATAAACAAGAATATGAAGGAATAGAAAGATATGGATTAAAAGTAACCTTTGATAAAAACAAATTCAAGAAAATGCGAAAATTATCTTTAGATTTAGAAATATAAATAGAAAAATGGGAAGTCTTAGATATGATATGGAAAAGAGAAAGAATAGCAATAAATGAATATCATAAAATTAAAAAATCTATAAATGTTAGAACAACTCAAGTAAAATATAAATTAAATCTTTTAACAAAAAATACAGTAGATGAATTGTTGACAAAGATTAATAAAAAATAAGGAGAAAAAATTCAATATGTTTATTTAGTAGGAATACAAATAATGTTTAAATCCTTATTTAGGGAAGGAATATATTCGCCTTTAACGGTAAGTTTACATGATGGAAGAATAATAAATTTAAAAGATAGTCAGTTAGGAACTATAGAAGGAAACTTAGCATACCAAAAATTAATATTTACTTGTTACCCAAAATATTGCGTCTCAATTAAAGACAAAAATTTCAACGAAATCTTAGGACTACATTTCAAACTACATAGGAATGATATAATGGAATCAGGAGACAAGATTATGATTATAGAATATAGAGCTTTGTACACATTTACTAACTCCAACTATGGAAATATATACTCTAAAAAATCATACATAGAAGTTCATAAGGAATGTAAGGATATTAGTAAAATAATAGAACTAAGAAAACAAATAAATTTAATTCCTAAAGAATATGAATTTAGTATAATCAAGGATAAACTTGGAATAACAGAAGATAAAGAAGATGATTATTCTAATAAAATAATGTTAAGAGATGGAAAATTAATTAAAAGATCAACAAGCCTTAGATTACCTAGAAGATAGTTAGAATGAACTAGTAATATAAAAGAAACTAAGTTTCATAGAATGCTAGAAATATGAAGATAGAAGGAGAATATTATAATGGAAGATAACATATTGAAAGACCAAATATACTAATAGATACAAGAACAAGTGAATGTCATATAGCTTCAATTAGAAATAAAGGATTAATGATTCATAAAATTGAACCATATATATATGTAAATTTTGATAAACAAATACATACTACAGAATTAGAATCCAAAGTACTAATAAAAATAGGAGGAATTAAGATGGTAGTACTATGTTATATAGATAATAGTATGAATACAGATCCTCATATATTATTAGGAATAAGTTTTCTAAATGGATTAGAAGACTATAGTATAAATAGAGAAGGGTTATAAATAACACATAATGGTCAAACTATATTATGCGAAAAAAGATAAATGAATAACCAAATAAGTTTTCCATTAGATGTATATATACAAGTAATTATAGTAGAAACAAATATAACAACATGTGCATTACTAGATACAGGAAGTAATATAACAATATTTAAAAACTTCTTAATAAAATCATGAAATGAAAATAGTAAAATAAAGATAACAGGAGTGGCGGAGAAAGTACACAAATAATTAATAGTGCTGATAAAGTCAGTATAATACTTGGAAGTAAATAAGTCATAATAAACAAAATATATAGTTATAATAAATTAGAATGCGATATATTATTAGGAAATGACTTTATACAATAATTTCAATATTATAAACAAAAATATTATATGATAATGTTACAAACACCATGTGCACACTTATTAAAAATTACAAGGAAATTTAGACCTTATAGAGTTCAGCCAGCCCAGTGTGGTGATAGATGGGAGAAAAAACCAATTAATAATAGAGATATAAACACAAAAACCTTATACAAAAAAGTCTTGAAAGAAATAAGTACAGAAAAGATCATAGAACAATTAGAAAATATATGTGGAGAAAATTCATTATTATTTTGGAAACCATACCAACCTAAAGCTAAAATAGAACTAACATAAAATGTTATAATTAGAGTTAGACTAATGATGTATACTGTACAAAATACACAAGAATTTAAAACGTAAATAAAAGAGTTACTAGAACAAAAACTGATTAGATCTAGTAATGGACCCCATAGTAGTCCAGCTTTTATGGTTATGAAACATTCTGAGCAAGTTAGAGGAAAAGCCAGAATGGTAATCAATTATAAAGAATTAAACAAATATACTAAATTTGATGGAAACTTTTTACCAAATAAAGAAGTTCTAATAAACATTGCAAAAAGAAAACAATATTATTCCAAGTTTTATTGTAAATCAAGTTTTTGGCAAGTTAAGATGGAAGAAGATAGTATACAATATATTGTATTTAGTACACCTCAAGGTAAATATAAATGGTTAGTAATGCCGTTTGGATTAAAAATGCACCAAAAATATATCAAAGAAAAATGGATAATATATTTAGAAAGTTTGATGAAATTTTAATTGTATATGTTGATGATATACTAATATGTTCTAATACTAAAGAAGAACATAGAAATCATTTAATGAAATTCATAAATGAATGTAAAAAGGAAGGAATTGTCCTTTCAAAAAAAAAAAAAAACTATGGTAGAAAGACAAGAAATTGATTTTCTTAGATTATCAATAGAAAAAAAAAGGAATAAAATTGCAAACTCATATATCCAAAAAGATAGAAAGTTTTCCAAATAAATTAGAATCCAAAGAACAAATACAAAAGTTCTTAAGATATTTAAATTATGCAGAAAGATTTATTGAAAATCTTTAAAAAAAGAGAAATAAAATACAAGTTTTACTTAGAAAATAAATAATAAAGGATGGAGTGAAGAACATACAAAAATAATTAAATCATTAAAAGAAGAATGCAAAAATTTATCAAAATTAAGATTGTCAGATGAAAAGGATAATTTGGTTGTTAATACTGATGCATCTGATAAGTATTGGGCCGTCATATTAAAAACAGATTTAAATGAGATTTGCAGGTATTCTAGTGGAACTTTTAACCAAGTAGAAATAAATTATACTAATGAAAAAGAATTGTTAGCAATTATTAGAGGAATAAAAAAGTTTGCATTATTCTTATTATCTAAAAAGTTTATTATTGAAACTGACAATTCTAATATTACAGGATTAATTAAAAATAAGTTACAAATGGAGCCTCAATATAAGAGATTGCACAGATGGCAAGCATATTTGTCATTTTATAATTTTGATATTATTCATATTAAAGGTATAAACAATTATCTTGCTGATTTTCTAAGCAGGAATATCGAGTTTGGAGATAGATAATATCAAATAGGTGATATTAAAAATAAAATCTACGGCAGCATTTGCCAAAGATGAAGTCGATATAAAAATTGGAATGGAGACATTAGCTGAAACCTTGAGTTACAATGTCAAATTATTACTTGAGATCGGTGAATCCCATACCAAAGTTACCAATGAAATAAAAGACCGAATTGATGCTCTTGAAGCACAATTAGAGTCTACAAATACCAAAATACAAAGATTGATACTTTAACATAATCTCATGATACCAAATAGGGAATACAAATAGGTACACCAAGCGGAAGCAGCAGTGGACCAAGTCAAATAAAAAGAGATGAGATCATGGAAAGTCCCCGAAAGGTGACAATAAAAAATAATTATAAGCATACGAGGGTAATCAAAATCAGAGCAGATGAAGATGATGAGACCCCTTTAACGCCAAAAAAAGAAGAATATAAAGCTTTTGTAAAGATTGTTTATGAATTACAAGATGATGAATCTTATTTCATCTCCCCATGAGAACATGTCTACCCAACAATGATTATTACAAATGATGGAGACCCTAACATGGTTAAGATGGCAGCAGATTATGGATTTTTGGACCTAATTTATCCAGGAAAAGGTTTAAAAGAAATTGAGAAATTTGATGATATCTTCCGAGGAGAAGTTTCAAAATTTGCCAAGGGAAGATCAATATATCTTAAATTTTATTCAATCAGTCCAGAAATTGATGGAAGGATATATTATCCTACAGAGCATATTATTACAGTTGGATACGTAGGCCGAAATTTCCAGATTAAATTAGGCCAAAGTAGAAAGCCATTACCAAATATTAACAAATCATGGATGAAATCCCGAAGAGTCCTAGGGATGAAAGTTCTCTATAATATGGCAAAAAATTTATATGATAAAAAATCTCAATGCCTATGACAATATGAAGGATGGACACTCATGACAAATAAAAGAAAAGAAAAATCTTCAATTTTAAAAGAGTATATCCAAAAATTTGATATCCATCAAATTAATGGAAGTCCATCAACTATACAGGAATCATGCCAATTAAGGAAATGCTCCACATGCTATCCAAATGAAAAGAAGACAAAGATATAAATAGATAGAAAAGATGTCTCGCCACTATGCCAAGCATTATTGAAGAATCTTGCCAACTCCATATGAAGACAATAGAGAAAAAGAAGATGTGAAAGAAAGGTTGACAGCTGAAAGCAATAATAGAACTATAATTATGTAGTGGATATACTGTTGTAATAATAGAACTTCATTAGTGGAGTATGAGATAATGAATGATGTAAGAGATCAATAATCGAACCTCGTGCAGTTGTATAAATAGAAGCATTTGGACTAAGATAGAGGCAGAATGAGTTAGAAAAACACTTGAGCTCTCAGATTGTGAAAGCCAAAACACTTCTGTCTTTGATATAATCCTTGTACCAATTTCAGAATATCAATAATATTTCATTTCTTTCATAGAAGAATGAGTTTCTAAATTTCTATTCCCATAGATTCTTAATAGATCTAAGAAGAAACTTCTTTCTTATTTGAACAACCAATACATTTTTTCTTCAATCCAAGTCTAGGGATTTATCCTTAAAAACGATACAGTGAAGGCAAGAAACTGAAATAGCAAAGATCTCGTTAAGGTAAAAGGCCGTTGAAGGGAACCATTTGCATATTCAGAGCCTGAAGGTCACTTGATTCTAAGAATAAAGATTCAGATCAAAATTAAGGTAGAACTATTATTTCTTGTTAAATTTTGAAAGAATTTTCTTATCTTACAGAATCGTAGGGATCATTAATGTTTATGATGTTTGAATTATTGTTTATCATAATATTTATATCATTGTTTTATAATGCTATGACAATTTTCATGATAGTAAGTATTCAATCATGCTAGGATATACACTTAACGGATTAGACGATTTGTTAGAAAGGATATTCGAAAAAATAGAAAATATATATGAAATGTCTGAAGAATATGAGCAAAAAATAGCAAATTATGCTAATACATTAGATAAAAGAATGGATTTATATATTAAAATTCAGGATATAAGAAATACAGAACAAATCCAAAACTTACTTTAAAATAAAAGGACATGTCTTGCAATAAAGAAAACCATTTCATTAAGGGTAAAATAGACTTTTCTATAAAAACCTTAAAAGGGTCATTTAACCTGGCTAGTTTGAAAAATCTCCCCAAAATTAAGGGTAATTTGTTGGTCAGGCGCGTGTATATGTTGGAGCTATGGATTAGGAGTAATTGAAAATTTCGTTTTCGGCTCCTCGGGATTCGTGCTTTCAATTTCGGCAAAATCAAACTCCGGCGACACCCCCATAAGTTTTTGGGCCTTCTGAGTTCATTGGTGATGGTCCCATCTCCAAATTCTGACTGGAAGTGGTCGAAACGGGTGCATTGGAATACGTGCCATTTTTTAATTTATTTAAATCCATTCCAAAAGCTGCTGAAACTGTTATTGGTTGCTGAAAATCTGTTTTGCATGATGTTGGGAGCGTCTTGTCATTGATTTGGGTGCTATTTTGCGTTAGTGGATCAAGAGTATTGATGTTTTCGGGGTTTTCTCCAATTCTAGAGAGAAGGGAGAGTGTTTATTCTCACTACCGCCAACATACCATGTTGCACCACTTATGCACGAACTTCCAGCCTTTTGGATCACAAACTTCCAATTTGTAATTTCAAGAACTTTATACTCAAAAGTCAAAACCTCCAAGTCTTCTATGGTATTTTTTAAAGTCGAGACCACGCCAGTTGTTGTGCACCTTCTTTTAATTAAATCAAGAAACTAATTATTAAACTAAATAGGTTAACAAAGCACGAAAAATAATTTTTTTTCTCTTTTTATATCTCCAAATTTGAACAATATAGAATTATTACATTATATTTTGTAGTATTATATATGATGTATATGTTTCATTTAATCTCTATTTATAGATATAAAATAGTTTCAATCCATATACAATAAGAATTCAAAGTTCAAATAGAAGTCTTAATTAAAATTCAAATATGAGTTTTAATTAAAATCCAAATTCAATTAATTTATATTTAAGAATTTCAATTACAATTTCAATTAGATTTACAACTTTCATAACATTACAAATAAGTCCAAAACTTTATTGTAATTGCAATTAAGCGCAAAATCTTATAATAATTGTAATTAAATTTCAATACTTTATAGAGCTATCAAATGAACTTCATTTGACATATATTATCCAAACTCTACTAATTGATTATATGTGGTCGATCTTTGACCACCCAATCTAATTATTAATTTTTGTGACCACCCAATCTAATTATTAGTCTTTATTTTTTTACAAAAAGCAAAATATTACACTCTCAGAATATATAAGATCACATAAGCCAATAAATCTATAATATTTTCATATGATTCGTAGTATATGCAGTTTATTGTCATCTGAGATTCGGTAATTAAGTACAACCATAAATGATTGTTTTGCCTTTCTAATTATTCTCATTAATTTAAATATCATTTTCTTCAACGATCATATGAACTAATCACAGATGTCGAAGTTTAGCCATCCACTAAACATTAAACTCGGATTTTAACCATTCAACTGAAAATATTTAAGTAGTCATTCTACCCATTTTTTAGAACGATGGTTCCAGACACGAACTCATGTTCTATATTTCGCTCATTCTCAAATTCCTAACTCATCAAGATATTTGACTAATCAAATTGATCACATCCATTGGTAAATCACGATTAAAGTCACAGAAAAATATACATAACACTGTCAAAGGATTTAGATGAAATACAAGGCGATAAAGTAAAATTTAATTTTCCACACGGTCATGCTCTAGAATTATACTTGATACGTGATCCTTTCAATATACTTCAAGTATACTAATGTCACCTTTAATTATTTGTGCATTAAGGAAAAAAATCAAAAACTTAAATAGTGAATTAGTCAACATTACAACATTCCAGTAAAATGTGTCAAAACTTATACATGGTCTGTGAACAAATTATTTATAATCAAAATATAAGTTATATCACACTATACTGCTCAACATAAGTACCCAACTTATATTATCATAAGTGATCATATGAACTTTAATTCGCATGCTCAATAATCAATAAATACAAAAAATAAGATAAATACAATTTTATTTAATATAAGAATAATATATTTACATCAGTAAAACTATACTATATGAACGCACAACCCAATTGTCTTGTTATACGCAAAACCGATCGGAAGACTACATCCAAATTTTCAAAAAATGCCAATAACTCAAATCTAGAATAGAAATCAGAATCTACCCAAGCAATGTATTGTACCTTCAGTGTATATGAACATGTCATTCACTAAAAAAAAAACCCCACCATATGAATGAACTTTATAGTGAAAACAGTCGAGTCATTGGCTGCAAAAAAGTACTACATACTAGAAAGAAATGTGCAAAAAAGGGTTCATATTGTACAGTAACTTTTATAAAATTACATACATTAAAGAAACCGTTAATGAAATGTAGTGTGGTGGTTCTTCCTCTCCTCCACGCAACTGAGGGTTTCTCATGATTCTTGAGAAAATTTCATAGAAATTAAAATATATTTACGAGGATCATGTACGATTTAAACTCTAAAATGCAAAAGAAAAAAAAAATGCTGGCTTGAAGAGAGATAGTAGTGAAAAGGTTCAAGAATCGAGGTTTCACATGGAAGGGTTTAGAAATGAGCACATGTAAGGTCTTAACTTTGTAGGAGGATCCTTTTGGTATGTAGCCCCTATTTGGTTCAGTTATGAAAGTAGATTAAAATTTAATCAAAGTCAACAATTTTCCATTTTCCCCTTGATTAAAAAGTGATGAAAAGGCAGATGAGGTACCTGATGGTCAAAACTAACAGAATAATCATCTGGGACGCTAATTTTCGAGACACTGGGGCTGAGTGGCGTTCCAAAAATCAGAGGTAGGAATATATCCGCAACTTTTTGGAAAGGTTAACGATGAAACCACAAATTTTCCTTTATTATATACCAGTTTTTTGTCCGTGCAATACACGGGTTGTATTATTTTGAAAATAATGTTAGCATGTTTGATGTTAAGAATAATGAGAGAGATGTATACTTTTATTCACTAGAGGTTGTTGGGTAGATTAATGTCTGGCTCATAAGATTCCCCAATTAGCTACTTAAGCACCAAAATCTTCTCATTTCAAAGATCTCCATCTAATTTCATAAAAAGAATTATCTGATTTTGCTTCCCTTTCCAAATCAGAAGAGGTTAAAGTTCAGGTTAATGCCCATAATCAGAGTAAAAAAAGGATGCTGAGGTTGAGACAAAAAAGACTATTATAGGCAGGGGCGGACACATACATTTTAGGTTAGAGGACACAAATCGAATACTTTGTTCTTGATTTTTGAATGATTCATACTTGACTTCAGACGATACAAATATACATTTAAAAAAATATTTCTTCATTGATATTTTACTATTCATTTTCATCCATTTGATTTCGAATATTCATTTTATTAATGTTTTGTTCATCACAAGAAAATGCACAATTTCGTTTAAAATTCTTATAATGTATTTGATACAAACAATCAATTCAAGTAATCGAAAGGAAAAAGATATAACTAATATTCAATACTAATAATCAATCAAATAAACACAATTCAAAAAATATAAAGTCAAATTAGATATAATGAGTTCAAACACATTCCATATACACGCTTTGATAGGAGAAAATGCAACTTTATGTTCTAATTATTTGAAAATTTGATTGGAAAGTGAAAATTTATAGTAAATTTGATAATTTGTAGAGAAATTGTATACAAATTTTAAAAAATTATAAGAGTTTAGATTTCGTTAAAAGACACGGGGAAAAGAGAAAAAGAGAGTAAGAGAAAAAAAATTAAATTTATTGGGATTTTGCCCCTATTTGGTGGAGATTAAAATCAGATTTTTAGTAAATTTTGATAAAAGTTAAATAGTTATGGATTTTATGAAATATGTTATTAAAATTAATTGTTAACTTTAATTTAAATTAAAATTTAGATTTCAATCGATATCAAACATGACTTTATCAAACATAAAAAAAAAAAAAAAAAAAATCTCAAAAGTTGGGGGGTCACGTGGCCCCCCGGACCCCCTTGGGTCCGACCCTGATTATAGGTCTTGCTTGTTAGACTTTGAAGCAACCAGGTTGAGGAACGAGGCAATGAGAAAACACAAATCTCTCCTCTTATTCATTTGTGTTTTTTCTTTAAGATCTCAAAATTTCTTTTTCAACTTGTTGAATGCATGCATGTCTCCACCAAAATGAAAAAGGATTCGTAGACCAAAAAGAAAATGACGCAAAGTTTAGAATAGGCTGTACATGAGAACTATTAATTCCACAGTATAATTCATCAAGTAAATAAGCTCTAAATAGTAAATATAGTAATAAGGAAGAAACACCCACAAAAATTGTCCAAAAACATTTCCAAGGAAAGCATTCAGTAACTTTTAAAACGATGTTTACTACTCGATTAGTTATGCGGTTTCTATTAATTTACATCATGTACCATGCGGTGTCATTTCCAATATAACAATATAAGCTCGTGATTATGAAAAATGGTAAGCTCTAATGCAACCAATTTGAACACCATAATGTTTAAGAGCAGTTAAATAAGCCCAACAACCATTATACTCATAATATATGTTTATTTTTCAAAAGTTGAAAACAATCAGGATAAATTATTATGGCCTGTTAAAAATCAGGGAAAGATAGATTGGAAAATTTTTACCATAGATTTTGAACCGTATGCGTCAAAAGGTGCATATACGGTTCTTCAAATCATCCCTGTTGAGGAAGCTCGATGATTTTATAAACGAGCCACGAGCTCAACTCGTGATGAGCACGGGCCGAACTCGTGTGCATACGGGCCGAGCCATCTCTAGGTCTATGTACCAAAAAAATGTCAGATTAACATAACAATGTACACGGCAATTATGAAAGCAGATACTCTGCGAATAGAACTATTGCACTTGTTCACAATTACTCTTCATCACACCCCACTCCTACACCATTGTTGGTGCCACCCAAATTATTGATACCACCTCAAATCATCACCAAGAACACCTCCACCTTCATCGCACCACCATTTGAACAAATGAACGTCATCCAAAATCATTAGTACTTGAGTTCAACACACAACAACCAGCACCACATCCAGCTCCATTACATCACCACCATTTCCACCATCTATATCTTCAACCAATGTCTACCATCAGCACCACCCACACATAGCCATTAGTACCACTTGCATGTCTCTTTCACATAAACACGCATAAGAACATGTAGAAATTATCCCCAGCAAACTCTCCAAAACCTACTAACTTCACTATCAAAACTAAAAACTTGAATGATAGACTTTGAAATAAGTGACTCTGTCATTTAGAGGAGGAAGACGAATGCAGCTTTATTTTTTTTTTTTCAAGGGCGAGGAAAGGGAAAAATTGATCTCATCGGTCAGAATAGCCCTAGTGGAAGCTTAGGTTCCAAATCCAGTTTATATAGTGATTACTAAGAACAGAAAAAGAAAATTAGAAAGCAAATACGGAAAAAAATCCGATGCCCTAAAATCCTAAGAGAAGTCGTCATCGGCCTGTAGAAATATTTTTGGCACACTTAGCATAGAACTTATATGTTCTTAGCAACTTCACTTTTTTCACAAATCCCGAAAAACAAAAGACATGAAGAAGAAAAACATATTATAAAGTTAAAAATTGTCATAACAACTAACATGAATGTGTTTGTGAGAATTAAAAAAATTAACAGTGATATCACATCTACTTTCTTGATGTTGAATAGATACCTCTATGGCAGGCTAGCCTTTTAAATCCCTTTCCTTATGAACTCCTCATGACATACATTCTGGGTTTCGTCTTCTTATTCTATGAGTGAAAAATGTTACGTCTCGCAATTAAGATTCAAATCAAAGTACCACGTGAGCAAAAAAGTTAACAAAGACCCAATGGTCGAAAATAAAGAATCGTATGAATGGCTGAAGTTCTTATGCCGAAGCACTACCTAAATAGCTGAAGTGAGTAAATCTAAAGCGCTACATAAAGAAATGGAAGAAGCTGAAACTCTTCACACAGCGGACCAACACTAAGATTCCTCTGAGGACCTTAATTCACCAGAAACGCATGAACCTGAAGTTGTCTCTTAAAAGATCCTTAGACAATCTTTAAAAATGATTGATGTAACGTTTGTAATAAAGAATGTCAATGCATCATCCTATTGTATAGGGCAGTTGATCCATTGTCAAGATATTTATTGTATGATAGACAGTGACGTGAAGCTTCAGTAAAGGAGATGATGTCACGTGGTTCTGATCTAACGAACACCACGTCGGTCGAAGCACTATAAATACACCCTCCTTGTAATTGAAAATGGGCTGGATTCTCGGACTTTAGACTCTTGAACCCCTGATCCTTGATAAAACAAATGATCTTGCAAACCCTATACATATCATCTTGTTTTTTTCACATACATTAGTTTGATCCTTTTATTGGTTTACTTTGGTATTCGATTGATGATTGTTGTTAGCGCAATCATTTTTGTTCCACCCGCCGGTGGTTGAACATTTTTGTCTCACACTGTAAAGTATCTCCTGCGTTCACTTTCATCATACTTCTTACCGGTGCTCTGGTCAAAATGCACTGAAACTTACTTGACGGGGAGTAAGTGGGCATGTCATTTGTTGTCTAGGTAAGCGTCATGCTTTTTGGGGTCAATAGATTGACGCCATTTGTGAAAAATCATACATTTTAAACATGAAAGTCCCGTGGGAAGAAGCCATTTGTAAGTGAATTGAAAGGAATTTTCTAACCTTTGAAAAAGTGGTGTTCTTGAAGAAACAACTGTTGGAAAATCAAAGGAAAAATAATTTGGTTTAAGATCAATTCAATCATTGAAAAAATGAGCATTTAGTCAGAAAAGGGCTAGTTGACATGAGTTTAGACAGTGAAGAAAATGCATCCCAGAGGACGAAGGAATACCTTGGAGAAGGGAAACCCTCGCGTACCTTCCCAGCCGCTCGCCATCTACCTCACCAACAACATAGGTGAGGCATGTCAAGGGACGGGGGCAGGATAACAGCAAGACTTACTAGAGAAGTGACCACAATGGCTGCCAATATGAGGAACATAACCCAGTAGAATATTGCTATGCATGAAATACTGATGAACATGTAAAGCCAATGAGGATATCTAGTTCCTCAGCATGCAGCCCTTGAAAATGTATTTCATGACCCTTCACAAGGGCGCTATCATGAAGAAGAAGAGGTTCAAAGTCAAATGGCTAGATACTAACATCACACTAGGATGGAAGCCCCCCCTCAAGAAAGAGAAGTTAAATTTGATACATCCACCACTTACGCCTTTGAACGAGCTAATGAGGCTCCATTCAATTTGTCCCTGAATCATAAACTAGAGGACCTGCCTCAGAGGTCAGTAAGCATCTTCTACAAGCTGAGCCTAGGGGAGCCTAGAAATAACCATGCTCCACCTCTCTTTGTGCTAAGAGCCTCTTCAATTTGAAAGTCGAGACGAACATGTTTACAATGAAACGTCTCTAATCCACCCGCCTAGAAATAAACATGAAAGGCGAAAGCAGACCAGAAGTAAAGCAGGACTGATTACGCCCAAAGAATAATGTGGTAATTATAGTGTAGATTTGGGGTGTCGTATCCACAGGGAGATGAAAAAATACTCAAAGGATCAAAAGCTAGGGTTTTCTCTTGCAAATTGTGTGAATTTAGTTTATCGAATTAAATTGGATTCAAATGACAATGTCAAAAATAGTGAAGCGCCAGAATTCCCTCGACTGGTTTGGATCAATCAAAGTACATCACCCAATCATATTACTCAATTAGAGATCTTTATCCTAATACTCTAATCGAAAAATTTGGCATAAAATACTTGATCAATTCTATGGTAATTCCAAAATATAGATTTCCTATAGCATAATTTCACATCATTCATTGAAATCAGATTCAAAGATCGACCATATACTTCAAGCATAAAGTATAATTGAATCACAACAATAAAATAATTGAGATAAAAATTCAACAATTAGTTCAATCATTCAATAGAAATAGCGTGACTAAATCTATGAATAATTTAGTAAAAGTTAAATCAATCTCAACATAGATTCATGAATTGAAACTTAACAACTATTTCAATTAATCAATGGAAAAAGCATGACTGAATCTATAACAAATTTAATAAAGGTTAAACCAATTTCAAAATAAGATAATTTAAGGAAATCTAAATTCTAGAATTGTTTAATCAATAAAAATACATTACATGAGTGACGAAACGATGAAATTTCCAAAATCAATCGAGTTCCTTCCAAGCTTCACCAATAGATTTAGTTCATCATGGAGTTCTTAAGTCAAACAAGAGAGAAAATTGATAAGAGATGAATGGTAGGTGTTATGGTCGAGTTTAGGGTTCAAAAGACGTGTTAATAGTTGTTTTCACAAGTGGTTGAATCGATTTAGGAAACTGGGAAATTTCACGCCCGAAATGGCCTATGTGACCACCCGCATAGGTATAGGTATTGCGGTCGCATAGAAGGCTTAAAATGGCCACAGAAAATCTATGAAAAGCTCTATGAGATCGCATAGAAATAACCCTATGCAACCGCGTAGCTTTAGTGTTTTCCCACGTGACAGTCTTCAGTATTCTGACTATAAATTTCTCTCATGATATCTGATTGAGGTCATTCAAAATGCTTTGAAAAGCTAACTAAAAGGGCTAAAACATTAATTCAAATGACAACTTCCAATTCGATCGTCTACTATGTCAAAACCTGGTTTCAATGTGAGGCTAAAAACCAATGCAAAACTTTTCAACTTAAGATAATGTTTTGGCTCTATTTCCTCCCTTTGACTCATTTTTTCATCCAATTGACCTCTAACACTCTTGAATATTCATCACAAGGTTGGAAACAAATTTAAGTGTTTTCCCTTTAGTCCCTGAACTTTCACTTTCTTTCATTTTGGTCCTTTTTCGCTCTTTTCTTCAATTTTCCACCGTTTTTACCTAGTTGCAATCTAAACTGAGATATAGAAGTACTTAGTGCATTTAGGCAACAAATAATCATAGAAATACAAATATTAATTGGTGAAACATGTAATAAATGTGCTTGTAATAAATGTGTTATTATCACACCCCTCCAACTTGCTTATTGCTAGTCTCTAGCAATTTAATGCAAAATAAAATGATCCAAGACTAGTCAATATTGCAAGTTAATTTATCAAGTTCTAATTTAACCATATGTCACGCCCTCCTCAAATTCAATACCACACGAAATTAACAATGTTACGATTATCAAGACGTCAAAGACTCATGCCAAATGTATGAGTGTGTGTCAAGTCATAGACATCTTACCGCTAACCCTAGCACATGCAACATTAAGTATATCTCAAACTGAAGGTTCAGCTCTATAACTCATGGGTATCAAAGTGTTTAGTGTAGGGTTTCTCTCTGTGGAGTTGAGAAAGATGAACGCTCAAATTTGGAAGCTTAAATAATAGTGCACAAGCAACAAGCAAATATTGATTATGTGATAGACATACTACCAAATGAGAATTCATCAAATTCTTACCACAGCCTACTTGGGATCAAAATGGTCAATACAAAGGTTTGTAATGAAGTTCAGGTTAGATTGCATGACAAGAACAGATATAAAAATTTAAATACTTCTAAGCACATAGTTGGGTATCTTATCAAATATCTCAATACATCACATCTTTCAATCAACACATTCCTTAATATTTCAAGCTAAAAAATCAAACATATGTGCATAGTTTTTTTAGGCCGCCTTACTTGAGCACATATCAACTCTTATCATTTTCCTTGCTTCAATTCTTCACAAGTAAACATCAAATACATGCTATACACTTAAAAGTAAAAAGATGGACAAATATGCACAAATGTCGTACCCCAATGTGGGGAAGTATGGATAACATAGGTGCATGAAGAAAATTATATTTATGTGTATGGCTCAAAGTGACTACTAGAGGTATTGGAAAGAAAGGTTGAAGGCTAAAATGTCAGTCCTAAATTGACCGTTATCATTTCCCAAGTAATCAATCATCTTACCACAAACTATGTAGTGTTATTCCCAAAGGAGTTTCCAATTCACAAGATTGATGAATGCATATTGTCATATTTTAGTATATTTTAGCTCTCAATCCTCACCAAGTATCTCACAAGAAAAACTTCAGCAGGAGACTTATCTAGCTACATGTGTTAAACTACCATTTTACCATAAGGCTTGTATACACAAAAAGAATTTAGCAAGTGTTATGACATCTAGTTTTTTACAAACAAATTAATTCATAGTGGCATGTATTGTCATTCAAGAGCATAAACATGCAGCAAATTAGAGATTCAAACAAATTTTTGTCAACTTCACATGCAATTCAACGAAAATCCAAATTGACCCTCCCCCCAACTAAATTTTCGCATTGTCCTCAATGCATAAACATAAATACCAAAGAAAAAAAGGGAAAGATGTCACCTGAGAATGGTAGTAAATCAACAGAAATTTGAGGTATAAAAAGCCTAAAAGTACTCAAATGGATGGTGGTGTAAATAAAGAAAATAAAACTACAACTAAAATGTAGAATGAAAATAACTATAGAACAAATATAAAAATTTAAAAAAAGAAGGAAAGAACTTCCCTTGGGTTGCCTCCCAAGTAGCGCCTTTGTTTATTATCATTGGCTCGACCCAATGTTCCCATTTTTAGCCTGCGTCTAGCTAGGGCGATCCCAAGTTTCCTTGTGGTGCATCATCTCATTGGACATAACCATTGGTATGGCTCCTCCACCTCCATCTAGCACATGTGTGGGGTTACTAGGAAAAAATTCAAAATCAGGAGTGGGGGCATGTTCATCGATGGCTGCGTCTATTTCATCCAGTTTTAGAGTTTCTTGCAGTGGTCTAAGAAATATGTCATCAGCTACATCCTGAGTGAGTACATCAATCATGTATGTTCGGTGACATGCATCATCTTCCTTAACCTACTTAGTGACATGGAAGATGTTAACTTCTAAGGTCATATTTCCAAATGATAGCTTCATTAGACCGTTCTTGCAATTTATAATAGCATTAGCCATGGAAAAGAATGGTCTTCCAAGAATGATGGAAATTTTAGAATTAATATTTACATCCACTTTTAAGTCTAAAATCAAGAAATCAATAGGGTAGTAAAATTTATCGATTTGTACTAAGACATCTTCAACTATACATCTTGGTCTTATAGTAGATCCATCAGCTAATTGTAGACTTACAGATGTAGGTTTCATCCCACCTAAACCTAATGACAAGTAAATTGCATAAGACATGATGTTGATACTGGCCCCTAGATCAAGAATGGCTTGTCCAATCTCATGGTTCCCGATGATGCACGAAACAGTAGGACAACCAGGGTCTTTATACTTTGGTGGGCTCCTTTTCTCAATCACATCACTCACATGTTCAGTCAAGAGAACAGTTTTCTTGACATGGTGTTTCCTTTTCATAGTGCACAAGTCCTTAAAAACTTTAGCATATGTAGGAACTTGTAAAATCACATGCAAGAACGGCATATTGATTTTTACTTGCTTTAGGTGCTCTAAGATTTCATTATGATAGCCAGCTAATTTTGAGGTAGACTTAACAGCTTGATGGAAGGGCACTTGTTGCGTTTTTTATATCGCAAGTGTACGATATCATAACAAGTAATATATTGGATCTTTGAGTCCAAATTATTGTTCCCACGAAGACTATACTTTAGGTCTTAATTTACTTTTTCTAATTCCTATTTGAAAAAAGAAAGTAAATATTTATGATGATTTTGACTAACTACTTTTAACATATTGAAAATATAAAATAATTGCAAATGACGAATAATTGGAAAAATAGATACGTTATAAACATTAGGGCAAAACACTCTCATCTATTGATCACCTTTATTCTTAATTCAAAATTCATAATCTAATGTAGTGTTCAATCGAATTCTTCTATTGTATTCAATTTACCCCTCTCGAGTTTTTATTGAGCCTATTTAACTAATTCAATTCCATATCTCTATGCGAATTAATTTTAGTTAAACGAAACACTAGTTCTAAGAATTCAAATTATGATTGCAATAATTAGTATAGGTATCTCTACACGTTATACTAATTTACCGGATTTTATTATATGGTCTAAATCTCAAACTCACATCTCGATTTGTAAGAGAATCACATAATCATCAAATTATTAATCAGGTAATTTAATGCATTAAATTTATAATAAAACCAACACATAAATAAATAAACAAAATAAATGATCACAAGTCGATTAAATTGTTTTCTCTATTATAAAAATTACTTATTCATGCAGGAAAAATAAAAATAAGAAAAAGTGGAAAGAAATCACCAAAAATTGACCAAATGTGAAAATTTTTGGTATTTGCAATTTCTTTCTTTTTCCTTTTCTTTTTCTCTTCTTTGAGCGTTTTTCTCCGCGTTTGACTTTTCTGTTTTTCTCTTTGTTTTTTTTTATTCCTTTCTTTCTCTTGCTGGCAGCTTTTTCTTCTCCCTTTTTTTCCTTTCTTTTCTCTCTTCTCTTCCAACGCTGCCTCTATTTTTCATTTTCTCCTCTTTTGTTTTTCCTCTGCTGTCTCTCTCCTACGTCCCCCATTTCTCTGGCCGTGTACGTGTATATTTATATATAATATAATATAATTACCCCTTTTGAATTCTAGTCAAATTAGAATTTCAAATAACAATTGAATTGCTAATCCAATTGCAAGTCTAGGACCATTTGTAGAATTAATGCAATTTAGTCCTTCAATTTCTCTAATGTAGATTTTAATCACCAAAGTTGTAGATTTCATTCAATTTCGGCATTCTTTCTTTTACATTTGCTTCGAACGAGTCCATAACTAAAACAAAAGAAAATTAACCTAAATTAAGTAAAAATTAATAATTTGACGACATAAAACTTTAGTAATTTGATCCAAATAAATGTACAAATTGCACTTATCAGCACTATGACTGGATTCTTTACTACCTCCTCATTAGGGTTATTCTCATTTGACTCAATCTCGTTTTCCCTAGGTTTGAGAGTTGGTTCTAAGACCTTCCCTGAACAAGTGGTTATGTCATTCACTTCTCTAAAATTATTTTCATTTGAACTCGAGATTTGTGCCATGTTTTGCCTTTTAGGATTTGGTAGAGCCTGAGCCGGAAATTTTTCACGTTCCCCACAGCTAAGGCATTGGTTAATTTAGACATATGACTCTTTATCTCCTTGTTTTCCTCGACTATTTGACTAATCATAGTCTCAAACATTTGGTTCGTTTTACCCTGTACCTCGATAAATACATGTAATGTGTTTTCTAAGGAATTTCTAGATGTTATGAATTGATGTGGAAGTGCATTGTAAGCTCGATTTTGTTGGGTAGATTGTTGGTTTTCAGGTTTCCAACTGAAATTGGGGTAATTCCGCCACCCTGGGTTATAGGTATCAAAAAATGGAGTATAAGGCTTGTTTTACATGCCTAGACATTGCAGTGTTCTTCATAAAGTCCCCTTATCTCAGCGTAAGTGATGCACTCTTATGCTGGATGATCAGTTCCACCACACACAAAATAATTTCCACTAGACTCAACACGAGATCCATTATGTATAAGTTTCGAGCCTTTAGCACGTAAGGTTTCAAGTTCTTTAGTAAGGGCTTCTACTTTTGCTCTAAGGCTATCCTCCTCCCTAAAATGATAGATACCTGTGCTAGTGGGGTTATTTGCAGGTCGTGACCTATTAGTACTCTCAGTGGCACTATTCCAGTCCAAGTATGGGCTTTTTCAGCTAAGTCATCTAAGTATCATATAGCCCCATCTGGTTCTTTTTGTAAGAAATCGCCATTACACATTATCTCAACAAACTGACGCTCTCTAGGTGTTAACCCTTCATAGAAATAGCTTACGATACGCCAACTCTCATAACCATGGTGGGGACAAAGAGCTTAGAGTTCTTTATACCTTTCCCACGCTTGATATAAAGTTTCATTCTCCTTTTGGACAAAAGAAAAGATTTGTTTTTTCAATGCAGTTGTTTTGTGGTGGGGAAAATATTTGCCAAAGAACGGTTGAGTCATTTCAGCCCAAGTTCAATTGAACGTGGTCTCAATGAATACAAACAGCTTTTTGCCATTTTCTTAAGAGAAAATGGAAATAATTTAAGTCTAATTGCATCCATTGTACCATGTTGATTATGGAAGGCTGCTACTACCTCCTCGAATTCCCTAATATGCACATACGGGTTCTCATTTTCAAGTCCATGGAAATTGGGAATAAGTTGAATCATTCCAGGTTTAAAATCTACGCGTGACATATTGGGTGGAAACATAATACATGAAAGTGTAGATGTGCGCGTGGGGTGCATGTAATCATGTAAAATTATATACTGTGAATCATAGTCACTATCAGACATTGTATTATGTAATGTGGTGTTCGTGTTAACAGATGCAGAATAAAAAACAGGGTTAAAAAGATATTCAAACTCTATGAGAGGCGTTTTCACAAATCTTCATCGCTCGTCTCGATACCTGTTCATAAAACACAATTAAAAGGACATGATGTAAGAAAAACAAATAACAAAGAAAGATAATAAATTATCTAAAAATGAAATTGAGAAAAAAGGAACTAAGTCATCCATTTGCTATAGGATCCTTCAATTTCTTATACCGTCTTCCCGGCAACGACGCCAAAATTTGATTACGCCGAAAGAATAACACGGTAGTTGTAGTGTAACTTTGGGGTGTTGTATCCACAAGGAGATGGAAAATTACTCAAAAGATCAAAAGCTAGGGTTTTCTCTTGCAAATTGTATGAATTTAGTTTATCGAATTAAATTGGATTTAAGTGATAATGTCAAAAATAGTGAAGCGCCAGAATTCCCTCGACTGGTTTGGATCAATCGAAGTACATCACCCATTCATATTACTCAATTAGAGATCTTTATCCTAATTCTCTAACTGAAAATTTGGCATACAATACTTGATCAATTCTATGGTAATTCCAAAATATAGATTTCCTATAGCATAATTTCACATCATTCATTGAAATTAGATTCAAAGATCGACCATATACTTCAAGCATAAAGCAGTAATTGAATCACACCAATAAAATAATTGAGATAAAAATTCAACAATTAGTTCAATCATTCAATAAAAGGAACGTGGCCAAATCTATGAATAATTTAGTAAAAGTTAAATCTATCTCAACATAGATTCATGAAATTGAAACTTAACAACTATTTCAATTAATTAATGGAAAAAACATGACCGAATCCATAACAAATTTAATAAAGGTTAAACCAATTTCAAAACAAGGTAATTTAAGGAAATCTAAATTCGAGAATTGTTTAATCGATAAAAAAAACATGACATGAGTGATGTACATTGATTGATCCAAACAAGTCGAGGGAATTCTGGTGCTTCACTACTTTTGACATCGTCACTTGAATCCAATTTAATTCGATAAACTAAATTCACACAATTTTCAAGAGAAAACCCTAGCTTTTGATCATTTGAGTAATGTTCCATCTCTCTGTGGATACGACACCCCAAAATTACACTACAACTACCACATTATTCTCTAAGCGTAATCAAATTTTGAATCATTCAATAGAAAGATTGTGACTAAATCCATGAATAATTTAGTAAAAGTTAAATCAATCTCAACATAGGTTCATGAAATTGAAACTTAATAACTATTTTAATTAATCAATGAAAAAAGCATGACTGAATCCATAACAAATTTAATAAAGGTTAAACCAATTTCAAAACAAGATAATTTAAGGAAATTTAAATTCTAGAATTGTTTAATTAATAAAAACACATTACACGGGTGACGAAACGATGAAATTTCCAAAACCAATCGAGTTTCTTCCAAGCTTCACCAATAGATTTAGTTCCTCATAGAGTTCTTGAGTCAAACTAGAGAGAAAACTGATAGGAAATAAATGGTAGGTGTTTTGGTCGAGTTTAGGGTTTAAAAGACGTGTTAAAAGTTGTTTCCATAAGTGGTTGAATCAATTTAGGAAACTGGAAAATTTGACGCTCGGAATGGCCTATGCAACCGCATAGGTATAGGTGTTGCGGCATATAGAAGGCTGAAAATATTTGAAATGTCTTATGCGATCGCATAGATATAACCCTCTGCGACCGCACAACTTTAGTGTTTTCCTGCCTGACAGTTTTCAATATTCTGACTATAACTTTCTCTCTTGATATCCGATTGAGGTGATTCAAGATGCGTTGGAAAGCTAACTGAAAGGGTTAAAACATTGACTCAGATGAAAACTCCTAATTTGATCGACTACTATGTAAAAAACCGGTTTCAATGTGAGGATGAAAACTAATACAAAACTTTTCAACTTGAAAGTTGATATGAGAAAATGTTTTGGCTCTATTTCCTCCCTTTGACTCATTTTTTCATCCAATTGACCTCTGACACTCTTGAATCTTCATCATAAGGTTGGAAACAAGTTTAGAGTATTTTTTTTAGTCCTTGAACTTTTACTTTCTTCCATTTTGGTCCTTTTTTCGCTCTTATCTTCAATTTTCCACCATTTCACCCATTTGCAACCTAAACCAAGATATAGAAGTACTTAGTGCATTTATGCATCAAGTAATCATAGAAACGCAAATATCAATGAGTAAAAATGTAATAAATGTGCTATTATCTAGGAACTTCCCATCCATCCCCGAAGACTCAATTTAGGGAAGATGAGGATTTTAATGAACTACAAAGGTCCTGCGATCTTAACGATGATGATGATAATTCACCATTTTCGCAAGCTATTAGGAATGCCTCCATGCTGAACCACTTCACATTTCCCTAAAATTCCCAAGTATGATGTGAAAGGTGATCCCACGAAGTATCTTAACAACTTCAAGACTTACATCAATCTAAAGGAAGCTACCCAACCATGACGTGTATAGTCTTCCACTTGACCCTAATGTTGACCTATGGTTGATCATGACCTTAATATTTTGATTATAACAAACAAGCCCATCTTGTTTACTAATAAATTGAATTGAGTGTTTAAGCCTTCAAAGTTATAAAGATTATTATTCACACTCAAATGAAGTACAAGTGAAGGTTAAACGAGCATTCAAGACAAATCATTCGAGATACAATTCAAAGAGAGGCTCGAAGAGATCAAGAACGTTGAAGATAGAGTTATTTATCGAACCTCATTTATATATATAAAGGTAGAACTCGTCAATGTTCAGCAAGTGCATAAAGCTCAAGTATTTCTCATAAATTCATCACTTGCATAAATTGTTTTGACATGAAAATGATCTTGAAAAAATGAACATTTGTAATATATCAAAAACCTTGAAAAGCCATTTCCAAACATCCCTCAAAAGATCACACTTCTACTTTCAATCAAAAAATTATACTTCGGTTTTCAATCTCATGTTGGGACAGATATTTGACATGGAATATGATCTAATTTGAAGATTCTTTCTGAATAAAAGTTGTAGCCCTTTGAATTATCTTTCCAACGCATTTTGAATCACCTTAATCGGACATCGGGAGAAAAAAGATATGATCAAAATACGGAAAGCTGTCCGGGATAAAACTGTCGTATCGGACGTCCGGTAAAATCAATTTTTGGCCACAACGGTCAAATTTCAACGGTCTGATTTTATAACAAAAAATAACGGCTATTTGACCGTCCGGTACTGTACCGGACGTCCGGTAAGAGCCATCCGGTTGAACAGAATTTTTGACAGATTTTCATCTATAAATACTCAACTCTCTTCCATTCAACATCAACACTTATTAGAGATATTTTGAAAGAGTTTTTGGTTGAAAATCTATTGAGCTTACATTGATTTATCTTTCAATTCATCTATTACAAGAATTTCTTGATTGATCCAAACTTGGTTTATCTATTTCATCAAGAAATCAACTTTGCAAGAAAACTTTCGAAACTCATCTATTTTCTATCTTGATAAAAGTTTTCTTTGCCAACACTTGTATTGAAGTGTAAATCTCTCCTCATACTTAACTTGTGTTATTTTGTTAAGAGAGATTATTGGTTGAAAACTTTGATAACAATACAAACTATTTCATCATCCATCTTTTATCAAAGT
Source organism: Fraxinus excelsior (assembly GCA_019097785.1). Lineage (NCBI taxonomy): Eukaryota > Viridiplantae > Streptophyta > Magnoliopsida > Lamiales > Oleaceae > Fraxinus > Fraxinus excelsior. Next base: position 11,393,533 of record CM032627.1, on the reverse strand, counting down.
TTACAACATCAACACTTGAGCTTAATTCATTTGTTATCTATTAAAGTGTTTGCCTCTTTTCTTCTTGTACTCAACCTTAATTTTATTATTCGATAAGAAGAGAATATTTGTATAGTAAAATTCATTTGTAGTGTGGGTCGGTTGTAATCCCCTAAAGATCAACATTGTATAAGGTTTGATGTGCTTTGTTGTAAGTCACCGTGTGGGTCATATCGAGGTCTCGTAAAGCTCGATAGTGTGGGTCATGTTGAGGTCCCGAAAAGCTCAACGTTGTAAAGGATCGGTACTCCTTGTTGTAAGTTACCATTATAATACAAATTGGCATTGTTCGTGACGGAGAGCTTGGTAACGGGGACGTAGATCATTGCATTGGATCTAACCCCATTAAATTGGTTTGTTATCTTTTTGCACTTTACTTTAAATTGATATTTACATTATGCAATATCATACTTGAATTAAGATAACATATTTGCATATTTACTTATTGTTTTATACTTTGCAATTATATCTTGTGTGTTGAATTGTTTTGAGACTAAGTGTCGAAAAAGTTTTGAAAACCAATTCACCCTCATCTTGGTTAGTTATTCTTGGGTTAACACCTAAGTGGAGCGAATGAAATCTGATAGACTAGACTACCTGACAGGAGCATCCGAAGCTAGCCGAATTTCAAAAGGACATTCCTTAAGCGTTTCGCCACAAGCAAAGAATGAGGACCTATCCAACGCTTGCAAGATATGCAGTAACAACAGGGCGGGTCTTTGAATAGTTTCTTGTCATGCTTCACCGATAAAATGCCCTACTATGTGCAAGTGACAGATAAGAAACCTCTAATGTCTTTAAGGGAAGGATGGATGTGAACTCTCTTTTCTGGAGAGATGTACAAAATAATGACCCTACCAGTTACGATGCCTTACTAAAAATGATAAGGCGTGAGACCATCAATGAAGAATTGATTGATCATGGGAATAGGGCTAACTAAGGAACCCCCTCCTCAAATGCAAAAAGGAAGATGCCCAACTTCACATTTGATAGACCATCATGTATGAAAATCAACCTCTCTCAACCCTAGTCAAGCATTGGTTGCAATGACGCTAAATGCAGTGCCCACTTTGGCTTACGAGTAAGTGAACCCTAGTGCTACAACATACCAAAACAGACCCTATCAAAGATTTTCCCAAACGAGGAGAGGTAGGAAGTGAGGTGTTGAACCTAGAAATAGGGATGAAGCACCCATCTATTATTCATATCATCACTCCTATAGCCACAATATTGAAGGCTATAGAGACATTGCGAAACACCCTCAGAGTGCCAGTCAAGGGAAAAATAGGCGTTTCCAAAGAGATACTCCTCCCAGGCAGATCCAACAGCCTGGGAATGTTGAACCGAAATACCCAATAGAAACGATGTTCCCAAGATGAGAGACACCAACGCGGAACAAACTAGGGAGAGTCAAAGGTAAAGAATAGGCCCTCTCCAAGCTAATGTCGACCACGTTGGCCAAGTACACATAAGAGAAATTGATACATATTTTTAGGCCTATTCGTTGGAAGAGAATCTAAGAACTCCCAGAGAAATTATACCAGGAAAGCGGTGCACTGAGCCTTTATTAAAAGAAAAGTTCAACCTATCACCTTTACCTAAGATGATGCAGTAGGTGTGCATTATCCATATTGTGACGCCTTAATGGTGAGGGTCGTTGTAGCACGCAATGCTCTAAAAAGAATGATAGTGGATAACGGAAGCTCCGTCAACATCATCTTTGGAGCCACTTTTGATAAGATGAAAGTTGATTATGAGCTGACCCCAATGAGTTTTCCATTGTATGACTTCATAGGCGATAGTACCATCCCAATGGGTAAAATCAATCTAGCAATAGAGATGGGGATCTTACCCTTGACATCTCACAATTCTATGGAATTTGTGGTAGATAATCGCCCCACTTATCATGGAGTCTGGTGAGGCCAGCCTTGAAGGAACTATGGACCATCCATCTGTGCATGAAGTTCCCAATCGAGAATGGTATAGCCATGGTTAGAGGTGATTAAAGGAATGCAAGAGAATGTTACTAGAATTCTCTAAGGAGAGCCGAACCAAGAAGCGTCAATGTGGTCATCACAGACATTGACATGGACGATGTCTTTGAACAAGGGAGAATCCTTAAACAAGGGAAAGACGTCGAAATGACGAATGCCTTTGAAAAAGGGGTCATCCTTCAAGCTATACATACCTCTGAAGAAGAGGCTATCTGTGAATAACAGACGACCCCTAAAGAAGGGAAATCTGCTGAAGAAGCAGCTAGTTTGGAGGAGGTAGACCCTCCAAAGCTTAAACAGCACGTATGAAAGAATTGAAGAGCTTTCCAGTAGACCCACATGACCCCTCCAAACAAATATTTGCAAATTTGAATAAATCTGCCAATAGAAGCCAAAGAGATGATGAAAAGCTTTTTGATGAAAAATCTAGGTGTCATGGCTTGGAAGCATGAAGACATGGTCGACATTGACCCAAAGTTAGTTGCCACTGCTTGAACATTGATCCAAAAGACACAGCACATGGGCAAAAGATGAGAGCTCTCAAACTGGAAAGATATGAAGCTCTAAAAGATGAAGTTAAGAGGTTAATCGATAATCATTTCATCCAAGAGTCTGTGTATCCAAAGTGGGTCTCTAACCTAATGTTGGATAAAAAGCACAACAGTAAGTGAAGGGTTTGTGTTGATTTTTCAAACTTAAATCAAGCTTGTCCCAATGACAGCTTTCCACTTACCTAAATAGACCAACTTGTAGATTCAACCATCGGACATGAACTTTTTATCTTCATAGATGTATATTCTGGGTACAGTCAAATCCAAATGTTCCCAGCTGATAAAGAACACACATCCTTCATAACATACAAGGGTCTTTATTCCTATAAGGTCATGCCCTTCGGGTTGAAAAACGTTGGGGCCATCTACCAAAGACTTGTCAATAAAATGTTCACTAGCCTTATTGAGAAAACCATAGAGGTTTATGTGGATGACATGCTGGTCAAGAGCTTAAAAGTAAGGGATCATGTCAAACATCTAAGAGAAACATTTCAAATCTTGATGAGGTACATGATTAGGCTCAATCCTTTAAAGTGTACCTTTGGAGTTGTTTTTGGAAAATTTCTAGGCTACATTGTCGACCAAAGAGGAATTGAGGCCAACCCAAAAAATATCAAAACTTTAATTGATAAGAGGTCACCACAGAAACCAAAAAAGGTGCGAGCCTCACCGGACGTGTAGCTACGTTGAACCGCTTCATCTTTATGGCCATGGACAAGTGCTTTTCTTTAAAATTATGAAAGGAGGAAATAAGTTTCAATGGATAGAGGAATGTAAGGTAGCCGTGCAAGAGCAAAAAAAACACTTGGGTTCGAGAAATTCATGAAGGAGTATGTGGTAATCATACATGATGATGGTCCTTGGCACAGTTCATCAAGAAATGTGCAACAATTCATCAAGAAATGTGATAAGTGTCAATGCTTTGTAACAATTCAGAGGCGGTCTTCTCAAGAGTTAAGTGTTGTTTCCAACCCTGGCTGTTTGCTAAATGTGGAATTGACCTTACAGGTCATGTTCATAAAGATAGAGGAAACTCTAGTTTCACAATTGTCGCCATTGATTATTTCACCAAATGGGTATAAGTCGAGCCCCTTGCTAAAATTACAGGTCAATACTTCCAAATTCCTTTGGAAAAACATCATTTGTAGATTCAGAATTCCCCATTCAATTGTTTCGGACAATAGTCGATAGTTCGATAACAAGAAGTTCATAAACTTGTGTGAGGAGCTGACATTAAGAAACATTTTTCCTCCCTACGTCATCCCTAGGCAAATGGGCAAGTGGGTGCTATCAACAAGATAATCAAATACACATTGAAGAAAAATTGGATGCTTCTAAAGGGATCTAGGTCGATGAGCTACCTTAAGTCCTTTGGGCCATACGAACTACAACCAATTGAAGTGAGTCTGTCATTTCCTCATCAAATTCATTATAATGAACTATCTAATAACAAGATAACGAGATGTTAATAGGACCTCATTGAAGAAATGATGTATGATTCTCAAGCAAAATTGGCTTTTTACCAATGGAAAATGACTATATACTACATTTCTAAAGTAAAGAAGAAGTTATTTCATTTGAATGAGTTGGTGCTCCAAAGGGTATTTTTATCTTCCAAAGAACACGATGCAAGAACCCTTGGTCTCAATTAAGAAGGTCCCTACCGCATTAAGGAAGAGGTTCGACTTGGAACCTATAAAATTGAAAATATAGATGGAAAGGCATAGCCTCATTGATGAAATGCAGAGCATCTACAGAAATACTATGAGTAATGATATTAATATCCAGTTTGTATAGTTCTTGATTTAATGAAATTGACTTTTATCAAATTATTTGTGCATTAAACTATGTCCCAAGAGACAAAAGTAATGCTGGAAGCTTTTGTATAGATGAACCGTCCCTATGTAGAGAAGTGTGGGTGCTTCGACAAAGAGTTGGATCTAAAAATGAACCACCTCATACTTGCAAAGTGCTACACATGCCTTTAACAACAATAGTTGTTAAGGAAGCCTCAGCATGAGCAAGTCGCTAAACCCCATGTCATGAAACAAAGTTTACAATTTGAAAAATTAAACTTGCACAAGTGAAAATTAATAAAAATGCCTCCTATTGACAAAAGTCAAAGAGAAAGCCTCTTCATAGATGATCCGTCCCTATAAAGAGATGCCTGGACACTTTGACGAGGAGGGCGATCCTAAAATGGACCACTTCTACACTCGTAAAGTGAACATGTCTTTAACAACAAAATATGTTAAGGAAGCCTCAGCATGGGTAAACCACTTAACCTCACGCTCAAGAAAATTATGCTTTATGTTAAGTTAAACTTTTTCTTAATATTCATTAAGTCAAATTTGTAAAAAAATAAAAGGTGCCTCTTTATAGATTATCCGTCCTTATAAATAAACGCGTGAACACTTTGACGGGGAGTTCAATCCTAAAATGAGCCACATTTGCACTCATGAAGTGTGGCACTTGCCTCTAACAACAAAAGTTATCAATAAAGCATCGACATAGGCAAACCACTCAACCCCATGCTAAGGAAAAATAAGCGAACGAACTGCCAACACTTGTGCAAAATTACAAATAAACAAAGTTTTGAACAAAAGTCTGAAGTGGTTAAGAGCTTCTGTTTAATGTTATTATTAAAGTTCGGTGTGCATAGATTCAGAAACTTATAAAGGTACACGACCTTCTAACACCTATGCAAAATTATTAGTTTGATGTTATTATTGAAATTCGATGTATATAAGTTTGGTGTTATTATTGAAGTGGAGTTAGTTTGAACTGCACTGAAGAGCATTACAATATATTAAACAGAAGCATTAGGTATAAAAATAAATGACACGAGTATGAGCAAAACATAGTTTTATTTATTTAACAAAAATTACAATTGTGAGCCAAAGCTATTTACATAGAAAATACAAAAAAATGACCTATCTATACATGTGGAGAAGGGAGCTACAAAAGAAACAATTGCATCATGTACCACTGCCTTGTCTTCAATTTCTATCATCTGGTTACCTACAGCAGCAGTTTAAGGCTCTTGTTTTTCCTCATCGAGGAATTTAGTTCATAACTCAGAGGTTTCGATGCCCTAGATGTTCACCTCAAGCAACTCCACCATCTCAGTGTATGCATACCCCACCAGTACTATGCAAAGCTTTGTATGCCTCTATCAAATGGAAGTTTGCCATATAGTGCTTGACGATATCATTCCCAACTGATTGAGCTTCTTGTCGAGCCATCTCCACTTCTTCTATTAGGCTAGATACTTTTAAGTTCAACTCCACACCTGCTCTTTTATATCAACATTCTCTTTATTAGCTTTCTCCAAGGCTCTAGCTGCCAACCTTTAGTGGGCATCAGACATCTCCACTTGTTTCATAAGTGAGGCCACTTCACTCTAAGACAAGTGAGCCTCCTTTTTCAAGTTGTCGATTTCTGCTAAGACGAAAGTGAGCTTCACGAACTCTTCAGTATTTTTCCCATTAGCCTAGGAGGCCTATTTATGAACTCACGATTTTTCCCATTAAAGGTTTTTAAAGAAGGCTTGAGTCTCTATGGCAATGCCAAAGTCCCTCCCCGCCTAGCTTACCATCATGGAAAATAAGTCCACGACGTCACTGGTCTCGATAAAGGATTGCTACCTCTTTATCCAGTACTTGTGGAAGGTAGCAGTTGCTATTTGGACTTCAGGAAGGAGGAGGGCAAGAGCCTTCAGGGCCTGTTCATCACTTCTCTTATTGACGGTGAATTTGGATCGTTGATGAGCCACAAAAGCAATGGAGTCGCTTGTAGACCTTGCCTTTTTTGAAGAGTCTTACCTCTGTGGCTCAACGACAACTGGCCTCTTTTATCCCCAGAGGCTGTAGCTACAGATGCTGCCAATAGCTTCTCTCCAGCAAGGACATTGGAGCGTGGATAATGGACTTCATTCGAACCACCCAACCCAGTGGTCGAGAATTTGTGCTTTTTCTTGGGGACCTCTTCAGCAATTTTCTTTCCCTTATCTTTTAGGGGATGTTGCCCTTCATCTTGACCGCCAGCCTCCCAACAGAACCTCTCTATTTGGTCTTTCACTTGTTTGGCCGCAACAGATAAAGGCTTCATGCCTTTTCTTTTGGAGATGAGGTAGCAGCGAGAATAGTGACCATGTCTGGGATGGGGTGCCTCTTTTTTCTCAAAACTTTCTACAAAGGCAAACAACAAGATTAGAAATAGCTATGTAAAGATAAAATGAAGTTTAATAAGGAGAAAACAGTACCTATCTTGACCATTAAGCAAAATTCTTCAAAAAATCTCCTTAAAATGATTAAACGATCAAAATCGCGAGAGGAGAAGGGTCGATGATAGATGTTAGTTAAAGTTTCCAAATCACTCTCGTTCAACTCGAAGTGCTCAACCAACCCTACAAAACAACAAGAAAGTGTTAACATCATATTAATCCATACAAAGAAACCAAAAGGCAGAAACAACAGTCACAAGTTTCGGAGTAGGAGGTCGGAACTTTCACGTGAGGGACAATATCACCCTCACTTTCTTTCCACATCCACTTTTCCTTACCTAAAACTTTGCCTTCTTCCATCCATTGATAGATGAGAGAATACCCAGGACAAAGAGGAATGTGACCCCCACTGACAGAGGGAGTACTACCATTTTTGAGTCCTCTTCAAGGGAAGTTTCTTTCCAGAGGAAATAGGTCCCTACTAATTAGGCTCAAGTGTTAGGGAAACCTGGGTGGAAGCCAGCCCATACAACCTAAATATAGCTCTAAAGAATGGACGTAAATGTAGGTGAAGCCTAGCCTTTAGGAGGAATTCGTTGATGGCAACGCTGCTGGTAAGGGCGTTTTTATACATTTATTTTGATTCATAAACATGAATATTTGTCCATAAACATTCGGAATAGAGTTTAATTTGTGTAAATTGTGTTTGTAGGACAATAATGAGGATTTTAGTGGAAACTAGAGGAAAAATATAGAAAATGAGCTAAAAATGAGGAAAATGAAAGTTCAAATACCAAAATGCAAATAACCAAAACATGACCCGAGGCCAACTCAAGAGCGGAGACAAGCTTAGTCATAAATTGAGGAATACATGGGATGATTGGAGGAAAAGAATGAACAAAAGAGATCAAGACAAGAGAAAAGTGGAGTTGGAGGACCAAAATGATGTTTTTGCATAGTTAATTATACCATGCAGCCACAAGGTATAATTAACGATGCGGCCGCAAGCATGGTGGCAGGAAAAAAAACTTGTTCCTTGTAGGTGCAAAGAATTTGTCCTTGCGACCGCAAGGAATGAATTCGGCACGAATTTTCTGGTTTCCTTATCCGACTCCAACTTGTATGGTAATGATTTTAGGGCAACTATAAAAGCTAAAATATGTTTAGAAACTAGGGTCATGCATTCTAAGAAAGAAAAACACCATTGAAGAGCATGGAGAAAGGCTAGAACAAGGGTTTCACTTCGAGATTCAAGATTCAAGTTTTAACTTCTAGTTCTTTGGTGATGTCTTCTATTTATTACTTTTCTTGTTCTTTAATTTTATTCATGCTAGGCTAGGCTTTTTATGTAGTAGGTGAACAATGAACCTTGCATTGTGATATTTTAATTTCTATTTTTGTAATTTTATATTTAAACACGTTTGATGGATATTGAATGATTTATATACATTATTTTTCCTCTATAATTATATACGCAATAGTTGTATGAGTGTAGTGGCTTATTTTATGCATTCGAAAGAAGTGAAATAAGCTCAACAAGGTATAAATCATCGTTTAGTTCATATAGGATAGACAAATACCGATATGCTTTGCGTGAATCTCTATGTGTTTACAAAACGTCATGCTTTCTTGTATATTACATTTGTCATAGAAATATAGTCAAATAGTATGCTAGAATATGTTCAATTGTACTCGAAAGAGATTGTTATATAAGTTAGAAATATTTATTTTTCAACCAATTCATCGTGTTATCAAATTATGAAATAGGGATTAAAAGTGAACTTGTTTGGTGATTCGGGATCCTAGTACGCTTTTTCATACATTAATTTCAGTTAAATCTTTTGCATTGAAACATCATTTTGCATTTAGGTTGTCATTTTAGTTTAATTTGCATGCTAGTTTTAGTTTAATCAAAAAAACGGAAAAACTCATCTCAAATTCCATAGATTCGATTAAGGTTGAGATAATAGAAATTACGTTAAACCAATCCTCATGGGAACGATACTCGAAATTCTTGAATTTTCACTTTATTACTTGTCAACGAACCGTGCACTTACGGTGATTTAAATCCGAAACATATTTTCGTGAACAAATTTTTGGCACCGTTGTCAGGGATTGAGAACTAAGTTGATTTTTGTTATTTAGACACTAATTCGAACTTGTTTTTATTTTCGTTGCAGTTTATTTTATTTTATTAAGTTTATTTACACAGGCTGAGCTAAGTGCTACTAACTCTTTTCGCTTCTTCAGGTCTCGCATGCGAAAATCGATTGGCAATGAACTACTTCCAACTGATTTGGAAATTGAACGGACTTTTCATCGACGGCAGAGAATAGTGAGAGCAACACAGCAAGAAAATCAAGAGATAATACAAATGGCTAATCAATGCTGAAGCACACGATGATGGGGATGCTTTGCTTGGAGATTTTTTTATGACCGTTTGTTATTCAGAGCCAATCTAGCATTGTCTACCCAGCATTCGAGTAGCCAAACTTTCAACTGAAGATAAATGTCATTCAACTTTTTCAGAATGGACATCAATTCTACGGGACAACCAATGAGAATCCACATACACATTTATCTCGTTTCTTGGATATGTGTCAACATTTCAGGTACCAAGGGATATCAAAAGATGCAATCAGACTGAGGCTATTCCTACTCACTCTTCGGGATAGAGCACTTGAATGGCTCGATTCACTTTCGGTGGCAAACATAACTATTTGGAACAACCTGGCTCATAAATTCTGTACCAAATACTTCACATCAGCCAAAGTAGCGAGAATGAGGCACGACATATTAATATTTAGCCAACATGACACCGAATCCTTTGATGAAGCATGGAACATATTCAAGAGCGTGCTACGAAAGTGTCCTCAACATGGGTTCGATAAGAAAACACAAGTTAGATTTTTCTATATGGGACTAACTCCAACCTTCAGGAGCATGGTGGATTCTTCATCAAATGGCTCCCTAATTACAATGTCAATCAAGGAAGCATGGGAGTTATTTGAGAGAATGGCGAATACATCAGCCATGTGGTCATCCGATCGAGTAGGTACAAAGAAAGCAGTTGGAGTGTATGAGGTGGATAGCTACTCGGCATTATCTGTAAAAACTGATTCGTTATTTCACAAGATGGAGAGCATAACACAGACAGTGAACTCAGCACAAGCCAGGAAATTAGTTTGTGAAGAATGTGGAGTAGAACATCCCACAGTCGAATGTCCTATCCTTACACAAAGAATGGAACATGTGAACTTTGCTCAATAGGATCATTGTCAGCAAAACAACCCTTATTCTGAAACATACAATCCAGGATGGAGAAATCGTCCAAATTTTTCTTGGGGTGAAAACCAGAATCATAATCGGACTCAAGGGCAGTTTCAGCAGAAAAAGAAACCTCAGTTGGAAGACATGTTTGCAAAGTTCATGGAAAAGACCGATAAGTACATGGACATCACAAATCAATTCATGAGAAAAATTGAAACGAACCTCCAGAATCAGGGTGCAGCTGTTAAGAATCTAGAAACTCAAATGGGACATTTAGCTCTTTCTATGATAGGGAGAGTGCCTGGTGCATTGCCGAGCAACACATAAATAAATCCTAGGGAGCAGGTTCAAGCTATTACTACACGAAGTGGAGTTCAGCTGCCTGAGATACATGTTAAGAGCCCGGGTGCAAATAAAGAGCGGGTGGAGTTATCTGAAGAAGAGAATGAGGAACAGACTGACAACACCTGGGAGACACCAGTGACAGAGACTCCAGAAAAACCACAGAAAAAGCCAGATACTTCGGTAAACCCCTATGAACCACCAATCTCATTCCCACAATGCCTACGGAAGCAAAGGATGGAGCAGCAGTACAAGAAATTTCTGGAAGTGTTCAGAAAACTGCACATAAACATACCATTGGCTGATGCACTTTTTCAAATACATAGTTATGCCAAATTCTTGAAGGACATTCTATCAAACAAATGCAAGCTAGAGGATCGTAAGATGGTGATGTTAACTGAAGATGTCAGTGCCAAAATTCAGAAAAAGCTCCCACGGAAACTAAAAGATCCAGGGAGTTTTACTATGCCCTGTACTATTGGTGAAATTTTCGTTGATAAAGCATTGTGTGATCTTGGTGCAAGTATTAATTTAATAACTTTGTCTATTTTCAGAAAACTTGGACTAGGAGAAGCTAAAGCAACCACGGTCATGTTGCAGCTCGCTGATCGATTGTTGACACAGCCAAGAGGAATCATTGAGGGCGTGCTCATCAAAGTGGAAAAAATCATATTTCCTGGAGATTTCCTAATATTAGATATGGAGGAAGACAAAGATGTTTCACTAATTCTAGGCAAACCGTTCTTGGCCACAGGCAAAGCACTGATTGATGTTCAGAGGGGGCGGCTAATTTTAAGGTTTGGTGAAGAGCAGATATCCTTCAATGTCTTCAAAACCATGCAGTTTCCTTCAGAGGCAGATAGCTATTTCAAAATTGATGACATTGACAAGGTGGTGCATGATACATTCCTACTTCAACATCATTCTGACGTATATGAGGCGTGCATCGCTCATTCATAATCGATAGATTCTGATTCGCTGGAGATTGAGACTTGTGCACGATTTATGGAAACCAACCCACCATACGTTCGGAAACCACGTTTTCTAAATTTTGAGGAACTTAGAGCATGAACTAAGAAATATGCACATCCATTCAATAGCCGCCTAAACTAGAGCTCAAGCAACTACCACCGCACCTCAGATATGCTTATTTGGCAGAATCATACACTCTACCAGTGATTATATCAAACTCAATCAGCAAAGTGGATGGAGAGAAACTATTTCGGGTACTTCGGAAACATAAAACAGCAATAGGATCGACCCTTGCAGATATTAAAGGGATCAGCCCTTCGTTGTGCATGCAAAAGATTCTCATGGAAGAGAATTTTCGACCAAGTGTAGAGAGTCAGCGGAGGTTAAATCCAAATATGAAAGAAGTGGTCCGGACTGAGGTATTGAAGCTTTTGAATGCTGGCATTATATATCCTATATCGGACAGTGCATGGATCAGCCCAGTTCAAGTTCTGGTGAAGAAATTTGAAATTACAGTTGTGCCTAATGAGAAGAATGAATTTATACCTACCAGAACAGTTATGGGATAGAGGGTTGGCGTTGAGTATTGTAAACTCAATACATCTACTAGGAATGATCATTTTCCTCTCCCCTTCATTGATCAAATGTTGGAGAGCTTGGCGGGCTATTCACATTACTACTTCCTCGATGGGTATTCAGGTTACAACCAAATATCAGTAGCACCGGAGGACCCAGAAAAAACCACATTCACCTGCCCCTATGGTACTTTTGCCTGCTATAGGATGTCATTTGGTTTATGCAATGATCCAGCCACGTTTCAGAGATGCATGATGGCTATATTTTTCGACATGGTTGAGCGATTCATTGAAATCTTCATGGATGACTTCTTGGTGTTCGGGTCTTCATTTGATGAATGCTTGGAACATCTGAACTTAGTTTTAGAAAGATGTAGGGAAACGAATCTGGTATTAAACTGGGAGAAATGCTACTTATGGTGCAGGAATGTATTATATTGGGCATCGGGTTTCAGCGAAGGGAATTGAAGTGGACAGGGCAAAGATTCAAGTCATTGAGACACTACCACCACCAACTTCTATCAAGGGTGTTCGTAGCTTTCTAGGTCATGCCGAGTTTTACAGACGGTTCATCAAGGATTTCTCGAAGATCGCGAAGCCACTCTGCAACTTATTGATGAAAGACAGCTCATTTGACTTTGATAATGAGTGTTTGACAGCTTTTCACGCCCTAAAAGAGAAGCTTACTTTAGCTCTAGTAGTAGTCGCACCAGATTGGGAATTGCCATTTGAATTAATGTGTGATGCCAGTTATTACGCAGTGGGAGTGGTTTTGGGACAACGTATAAACAAAATCTTTCATGTGATATACTACGCCAGCAAAACCTTGAATGATGCACAGATAAACTATGTAACTACAGAAAAGGAGTTATTGGCGGTTGTGTATGCATATGATAAATTTCGTCCTTATTTGGTTGGGTCAAAGGTTGTTGTCTACACTAATCATGCAGCATTGAAATACCTGATAACAAAGAAGGATGCTAAGCCAAGATTGATACAATGGGTATTACTACTACAAGAGTTCGACATAGAAATCAGAGATAAAAAGGGCAGTGAGAACGTGGTAAATGACCACTTATCCTCGTTGGAACTTGGTCAACCAGATGCAGTAGTGGAGATCAATGAGATTTTTCTAGATGAACAACTCCTCAGTGTAGAGACAGCACCGTGGTACGCTGATGTTGTGAATTATTTGGCCAAGTATATTTCTCCACCAGAGTATTCTGCTCATCAGAGGAAGAAGTTCTCGCAGATCTGAAGTATTGTTTTTGGGAAGATCCAGTTCTCTATAGGCGTGGGACAGATCAGATTATCCAATGGTGCGTGCCTGAAGAAGAAGTGCATCCGATCTTGGAGCATTGTCATTCATCAACGTATGCGGGACATTTTGGAGCTTCCAAGACAGCAGCAAAAGTTTTACAGTTGGGGTTTTATTGGCCTACATTGTTCAGAGACTCCTTTGAATTTGTAAAGAGGTGTGATCGGTATAAACGCACGGGGAATATCTCAATAAAGAATGAAATGCATTTGACAAGTGTTCTAGAAGTGGAGTTATTTGATGTCTGAGGGATTGACATCATGGGACCATTCCCATCGTCATTTTCCAATCAATATATACTTGTGGTGGTCGACTATGTCTCCAAGTAAGTCGAAGCAGTAGCATTACCTACCAACGATGCAAAAGTGGTGATTGAATTCCTCAAGAAGCACATTTTCACTCGTTATCGTACACCGCGGGCTATCATCAATGATAGGGGCAAACACTTTTGTAATCGTCAGTTTGAACAGTTGGTGAGTAAGTATGGAGTCAAACACCGCATTGCAACCCCATATCATCCTCAGACCAGCGGGCAAGTTGAAGTTTCCAACATGGAGTTATAGAGAATACTAGAGGTCACGGTGAATTCTTCACGAAAGGACTGGTCCAAGAAGTTGGATGATGCTCTGTGGGCCTATAGAACAGCTTCAAAACACCTATCGGGATGTCACGATACCGTCTAATGTTTGGAAAAGCTTGCCACCTGCTAGTGGAGTTGGAGCATCGGGCTTATTGGGCACTCCGCAAGTTGAATCTAGATTTGCAAGCAACAGGGGAATAGCGGTTACTTCAGTTAAATGAAATGGATGAGTTTCGTCAGGAAGCCTATGAGAATGCCAAAATCTACAAGGAGCGAATCAAGAAGTCTCATGACTTGCATATTCAGAGACGAGAGTTTCTTGTGAGGCAACAGGTTCTGTTGTTCAATTCTCGCCTAAGGCTTTTTTCGAGAAAATTGAGGTCAATGTGGTTTGGTCCATACACTATTATACATGTGTTCCCACACGGAGCTGTGGAAATCACTCATGAGAGCAAATGGACATTCAAGGTTAATGGACAACACTTAAAGCACTATTGGAGTGGGGACTTCTCAAAAGACAAATCAATCGTTCATCTTAAGCCACCAAAGTGATCTCCATACGGTATAGTCTAGCTATCGACTATAAACTAGCACTGGATGGAAGGCAACCCATCATTTCTACCATTTTACTTATTCCGCTTTATTCTTTCCATTTCTATACTTCCAATTTTTATGCAATTTTCGATCGTTTTAGGTTATGGTTCTCCCGTTTTGTTCACATCACATCCATGCCTAGTCAATATTCTAGTGTTACATGCGTTATATCTGTCATGTGTGGTGTTAGCATCATTTTTGGGTGGTTTCGAATTAAACTCACACATATCTAGGGTAAAAGACCATTTTCTGAGTTCTTTCAGTCCAATATGTGATTTCATGGTTGATACTGGTTTTGGATATATTTGTCACTGTTCATTAGCACCTCGGGAGTGTGAAAAATGTGGTTTGATAAAGTTTGGGGGTGTGGTTTTGAATTAAACTCACACATATCTAGGGTAAAAGACCATTTTCTGAGTTCTTTCAGTCCAATATGTAATTTCATGATTGATACTGGTTTTGGATATATTGTCACTGTTCATCAGCACCTCGGGGTGTGAAAAATGTGGTTTGATAAAGTTTGGGGTGTTGAATGAAATGGAGGACACAAAAAATTTGGTATTTGTTCTGAGTTCTACTCTTACATTTTTAGTTGTAATTTAAAATTTTGTGTGCTTGTGTGGGTTTAACAATTCTGCTGACTATGATGTTAGATAATTGGACTAGGTACGGGCCATGACTGATGAAAATTGTGCATTATTAGCTTGATCGATACATGTTAGTGTACAACTTGATTTATTTTATGCATGACACTCATGCTTGCATATTGGGCTAATGATTTGACTCATTGCTTAGAGATAGTTGAACAAAGAGATTATATCCGGAAAACCTTTTTTGTGCTAAATTATGACCAATTTTTAGAATAGTTAGATGTGATTGAACTATTACAAGGGAACACTGAGACGATTAGGGGCTCCGTGCATGATATGTTGTGTGGATTATCTAAAACTAATGGGATGATAACTAGGTGAAAGTTTCGAGTTAGGGTTTGGTTTTAGAAATTGAGTGTCTAAAGTAAAAGAGGCATTGCACTAATCATGGGATAAATAAAGACATATGTTCGAGCATGTATAGCTCGAGTGATTAAGCCTGCAGGGGTTTAAACCTGATGCCCTAAGGTCATCTGACTTGGGAGTTATCGGCCTAAAGCTCGCTACAAGGGTTATACAGAAAGTAAATGAAAGATGCCATACAAAAGAAAAATCTATCTGTTGATGAAAAACATACATACTCTTCTAGATGAAATGCATTGATTAGCGCCGACACTCAATTGATAAGTATATCTCTAATGCGAGACAATTAACTTAGTGTAGTCTCAAAGGTTGAAGAAATCAAAAATTAGGAGAGCCTCTATTTGATAAAGTGAGAACTTGTGACACTTTGATTCATCAAATCTAAGAGAGAGAAAGGAATAGATATAAATGAGTTCAACCTTAGAACACACCCTGGGACAATTGAATGAAAAGAATAAGTTTGGGGGTGTGTATCTTTCGATCGATGAGAGGAAAAATCTGACTACATTGGGTCGGGTATGAGTCATACATGATCATAATATGTTAGTATGAATTTACACACACACTTCAAGTTTTGCATATAACATGTGGAGATTGATTTGATTATTCATGGCTGTAATTGCTCATGTGCTCTTACTAAGTTCCAATCCTGAGACACGGCAGAATTGTTGAACCATGTGTTACGTGGAAGTAAGTTATGAATTTGTTTGAGGACAAACAATGAAGCAAATTTGGGAGAGTTGATAAGGGCGTTTTTATACGTTTATTTTGGTTTACAAACATGAATATTTGTCGATAAACATTCGAAATAGACTTTAATTTGTGTAAATTGTGTTTGTAGGACAACAATGAAGATTTTGGTGGAAACTAGAGGAAAAATAGAGAAAATGAACTAAAAATGAAAGTTCAAGGACCAAAATGTAAATAACCAAAAGATGACTCGAGGCCAACTCAAGAGCAGAGACATGCTTAATCATAAATTGAGAGATACATGGGATGATTGGAGGAAAAGAATGAACAAAAGAGATCAAGACAAGATAAAAGTGGAGTTGGAGGACCAAAATGAAGTTTTTGCATAGTTAATTATACTATACAGCCACAAGGTATATTTAACCATGCGGCCGCAAGCATGGTGGCTGGGAAAAAAAGAGGAAAAAAGTTGTTCCTTGCGGGTGCAAGGAATTTGTCCTTGCGACAGCAAGGAATGAATTCAGCTCGAATTTTCTGGTTATCCTATCCGACTCCAACTTGTATGGTAATGATTCTAGGACAACTATAAAAACTAAAATACGTCCAGAAATTAGGGTTATGCATTCTTAGAAAGAAAAACACCATTGAATAGCAAGGAGAAAGGCTAGAACAAGGGTTTCACTTCAAGATTTAAGATTCAAGTTTTAATTTCTAATTCTTTTGTGATGTCTTCTATTTATTACTTTTCTTGTTCTTTAATTTTATTCATGCTAGGCTAGACTTTTATGTACTAGGTGATGATGAACCTTGCATTGTGATCTTTTAATTTCTATTTTTGCAATTTGATATTTAAACACGTTTGGTGGATGTTGAATGATTTATATACATTATTTTTCCTCTACAATTATATGCGCAATAGTTGTACGAGTGTGGTGGCTTATTTTATGCATTCGAAAGAAGGGAAATAAGCTCGACAAGGTGTAAATCATCGTTTATTTCATAGAGGATAAAAATATACCGATATGCTTTGCGTGAATATCTAAGTGTTTACAAAACGTCATGCATTTTTGTATATTGCATTTGTCATAGAAATATGGTCAAATGGTATGCTAGAATATGTTCAATTTTACTCGAAATAGATTGTTGGATTAGTTAGAAACATTGATTTTTCAACAAATTCATCGTGTTATCAAATTGTGAAATAGGGATTAAAAGTGAACTTGCTTGGTAATTCGGGATCCTAGTACGCTTTTTCATACATTAATTTCATTTAAATCTTTTGCATTGAAACATCATTTTGCATTTAGGTTGTCATTTTAGTTTAATTTGCATGCTAGTTTTAGTTTAATCAAAGAAACGGAAAAACTCATCTCAAATTCCATAGATTTTGTTAATGTTGAGATAATAAAAATCACGTTAAACCAATCCTCGTGGGAACGATACTCGAAATTCTTGAATTTTCACTTTATTACTTGTCAACGAACCGTGCACTTGCAGTGATTTAAATCTGAAACATATTTTCGTGAATAGCAGCCCTACCTCGAAAAGCAGACTTGCCATCAGGAGTAGGGGAAATGAGCTCTATGTCATACGGAATATGGTACTTTTCCCTAAGGTTGGCTAGGTGGGTCGGTTTTATAGATGAAAGGATTTTGGCTGCCCTCCAAGCTATTTCATTGTTACTTTTACCCTTCAAGTGTTAGGGACAAGTTGGGTGGAAGCCAGCCCATTGATTAAGATTCTTAAGTTAAAAATTTAAGATGCTTACGAATTTAAGTGAAGAATGTTGAAGGAAAACCACCAAAGATTATGAATGCAAAAAGAGAAAAGGAGGAAAACTTGGAGTTTTGATGAATTTGAATGATGAATGAGTGAAAGACAAAGTGATTTTCTGACATAGATACTCTCCTTTTATAGGTACAGGCTCTTAATCCCAGTTGTTGGATGTCGGTCCGGATCATCTGACCTTTCATTTGAAGTTTTAAACTGAACCACTGAATACATCAGTCGCTTCGTCTTCTACGATCCATATCAAAGCATTTGCCTCATGCGCTCTCATGCACTTGAACTTCGCAAGATGTGTGCACGAGAGCCATCATTGCGCATTAAATGTGGTAACTGTTGCATGCGTATGAAGTTGAACCGCTTCAACTATTTTTTCTTGAAAACACACAAAGATTACAAATCATTTGGGTGCAATAATTGAGGATGCCTCTATTCCACAAATGTTTTAAAAGCAAGTTCCTCGTAATTAGCAAGTTAAAGACCTAGCAAGGGTCAGAGCCTTTTCTCATCAACTAGTTCGGATAAGGTTTTAGATATGCAAAGGCACTTCGGACGATACAACATCGGACTTAATTCGTTTAGCTAGCACTCCTCATAATTGTTCCACAAAGAGAAATATCTTGAAGTATACAACTTCGGACAACACTAGCAGGTAAGCTCGCACAAGTCAAGTACATTTAAATTCTAACTAAAACATAAATATTTATACTTAGACTTGGGACACTATTGTGGTATGGTAAAAACTATTTCCCCAACAAAGTTCCACGTAGCAACTCACGTGGGCAAAAAAATCAATGAAGACCCAATGGTCAAAGATAAAGAATTCATATGAATGACAAAAGCTTTTATGTCGAAACACTTCCTAAACAGTTGAAGTGTGTGAATCCAAAGGGCTACATAAAGAAATGGAAGAAGCTGAAGCTCTTCACACAGAGGACCAACACTAAGGTTCCTCTGAGGTCCTTAATTCACCTGAAACTGTCTCTTACAAGATTCTTAGACAATCTTTAAAAATAATTGATGTAACGTTTGTAATAAAGAACGTCAGGTGCGTCTGCCTATTGTATAGAGAGGTTGATCCATTGTCAATGTATTTATTGTATGACAGATAATGATATAAAGTATCAGTTAAGGGGATGAGGTCACGTAGTTCTGTTCCAACGGACACCACATCGGTCGAAGCACTATAAATATGCCCTCATTGTTACTAGAAAAGGGATGGATTTTTGAACTTTAGACTCTTGATTCTTGATAATACAAATGATATTGCAAACTTTATACATATCATTTTTTTTTCATATATATTAGTTTGATCATTTTATTGATTTGGTATTCAATTGGTGATTGTTGTTAGCGCAATTATCTTTGTTCCACTGCTGGTGTTTGAACACTTTCGTCACACATCGTGAAGCATTTTCCGCTTTCACGTTCATTCGACTTCTTACCGATGTTCCGGTCAAAACGCGTCAAAATTTTCTTGAGTGGGTGTCGTGAGCCCGACATTTGTTGTCCACGTAAGCATCACATTTTTCGGGGTCAACAGTAATATATTAAGGTTATAGTGACCAAGTTTTCTTTTTTAAAGGCTTGATACACCACTGTATATTACGTTATACATTTGAACAAAGAATAAAACCTAAACAAAGAACAAAACCCACATCAAATAATTCAGTGGCAGTTGATAGTGATTGTGTCCTGAAGAATGAACACAGAACCATCTAAAGTAACCTGTCGATCTCAAAAAAATAGTCATTGGTACTTGGTAGAGTCTTAACTACAGACTCAGCCTTAAGTTCCTACACGTAGGTAGATGAGGTTGCTTTTCTTCACAGCTGTTGAAAAAATATACTATACAACTGCCTATTGTTACAAAAATAATGTAAATATTTTATCATCTAGTTTTGTTTTTGTTTCACGACGGGGACATTGGTCTAGTCATCGGATTTATAGGTTTTGTTAATCTTCTTTTTTGGTTGAGTCTGTTTTAATAGTTTCATCTGGTGGTACTTGGAAGATGCCTTTTTGCAGAGGGTGTAGTAAGTTCTTTGGTGTTTGTGGGAACTTCAATATCTTTGGTGTACATAGTGTTTTTGCCTTTTGTGTACATAAAAGTAAATTGGATTTGGTAGATTTATGGAAGATAATCAGATGACTTGATCTATATTCAAATAGTTTTGCCAAGATATTTGAGACTTTACATGATCGGCATGCATATGAAGAAACAGGGTAATGTGTACAATTAAGGCCAGCTTTTCAATCGAAAAATATTTGTCAAATTCTATTTTTATATTCGATCACATTTGTAATTGAAATTAGTGAATATCATGTGTCATCAATTAAATTGGTAAGCATAAAATCTAGAATATAGGAATAGTGGTAACAAGTTTACACCATATGAAGCACAGTATATACAGGGGCGAACCCAGCACCCAGCGAGGGGTGCGGCAGCCCGTGTTGGATCTGTTGAAGTCTTCAATACCGTCGGACGCCGAGTTATGTTGCAGAGAGAAGACGGGAAAAAAGGAAAAAGAAGAAGACGGGAGAAGATTGCCATGCTAATTTCAACCACACTTCACATCAAGATTCTGGAAAAGTCCAGCATTTTCCACAGTATTAAGGCCGTAACCCATGTTATTTCAACACCGGCGTGATGGTAATTGATTTGACAAAATGGAGAGCTCACGGGTACATAGAAAAACTCGAATACTAGATAAGAATTCAAAAGAGGTACAAAATATATGAATTGGGTTCATTGTCTCCATATTTATTAGTTTTCGCTGGGAATGTTGAAGGAGTAAAGCACCGATGGAATCAACACGGACTCAACGGCGACAATCTTGAAAGCTTGCGCATGGATCTGCATCCGGGTCCGATAAGTTTACTCCACTGGAGTGGAAAAGGGAAACCATGTTTGAGATTGGATGCTAAGAGTTCAATACCGTCGACCGCCAGGAAGAAGTTAATCATTGGGCCTTTTTTTTTTTGGCCCTTTTGTTTTGGGCTGAGAGTTGGGTATTTAAAAAAAAAAAATTGGGCTCTTTTCTTTTTCTTTTTAGTTTTGGCCCTTTCTTTTCGGTTTTCCGTTTCAATTTCAGTTTCAGTTTCATTTTTTTTTTCTCTCTCTCGTTTTTGTTCCATTTTCGCCCGTGCTGAACTTTTTTGCTAGGTCCGCCATTGAGTATATATCATCAATAAGTTGTGGTCAATAAGATTTAGGAACACAGACGCAAATGTTAGTTCTTAGTGGCTAGGTACATTTTTATAATTTTTTTTCTTAGACTTTTAGAATTTATTTTTTTATTTTTTTTACAATTCTACATTATATTTTTTGAATTTATTTTTCTTGAATTCTATTTTTTAGAATTTACGTTTTTATTTTTAAAAATTTTTAAGTGTTAAAATTTATTTGAAATAAAATTTTATTTAAACACCTGTTTTTCATATTTTGAGTATTTTCAAAAATTTCAGTGAAAAACTCAAAATGTCAAAAATATATTTTAGATTTTATATTATAAAATTTATCGTTGTGTTTCAAAAAAAAAATTTTTTTTTTAGAAATATCAAACAAAATACATTTTTATTGTCTTACAAAACATAAAACAACAAATAAAATGCTATTAAAAAATATTTGAAGACAAAAGTATTCGAAAGTAATTTTAATTTTTAAGCTTTAACCAAATATGCTACAAAAATTATGAACATGGTTGAGCCTCATTTTATTGGAGAATGCATTTTGGAATAGTAAATTGATGTAGAATGTGTGATTAAAAATTAAGAAAAAATTTTGAATTTGATTATAATATTATTTTATTGAAAAATGTGTGTTGAAAATATGAGAGAAAAAAAATTTATTTTGAAAATGATGAGGATCAAACGAATGTTATGAATTGTGTAACCCTGGAAAAGATTTATTCACTTGTTAAAACATCTCTAATAATGTTTAAACTACATTCATATTCAAAAAATAAGTGTGCGTTTTATTTTCTGTTTTCAAACTATTTTTTGTTTTAAATTTTACAAAACACTGAAAACAAGTTTATTTTGTTATTTTCGAAAACAATATAAAATTAAAAACACATTTTTGACGTTTTTAGTAAAAATTATGAACACACTCAAAATATGAAAAATAAATATTTAAATAAAATTTTAAAAAATAAAATTTTAAATTTTAAATTAAATAAAAAATAAAAAACAAAACATAAATTTCTAAAAAATACAATTGTAAAATTTTTTAGAATAATAATAATAATAATAATAATAATAATAAAGCTCTTAAATAATCTATTTACATAGTATTCTAAAAAATATTTAAATGAACACAGATAAAAATATTCTCAATTTATGTCATTAGTTTTTATTTTCTGTATTTGGAACTCAATTTATTATTTATTTTATTTTTGTAGCAAAAAATATATTATAAGATTCACCAACATCAAAATTTATATATTATATGATAGTATGTTAACATAAATTTATTTTATTTTTACTGAATAATCAAATTTAATGGCATAAAATATCATAAAACAATTTTTCAAAATTTCAAACCAAACGATTATTCTTGTTTTTTTGTTTTGAGACATAAATTTTCAAATTGACGTACCAAAAACATTTTTAACAACATTAAAATAGACACTGAAAAAGAAAAAAAAATTGGAAGTGAACTCAAAATTGAAATTGAAATACAAATCAAATGGACCCTAAGTTAGACAAGATGTTTCAAAAAAATAGTTTTTTTAGATTTACTTTTTATTTAAACCTGTTATTTTTAGTATATTGTTTCATATAACCATATTTAAGCTACAAATATAAAATAATATAATCAAAGATAAGCAAATATATTTCCACAAAATAAATAATAGCTTGTTTGACAATTATTAATGTAGAAAAAATAGTTTTGAATATTAATTTTTAGGGGAACGTGTTGTTAAAAATGGTCATGTAGCAAATTATAAAAGGGTAATTATGTTACCACTACAAATTTCTTATTTACTTAAATATTCTTAAGTAAAATTACATAATTAGGGTTTTAATATATTTTTTAATTAAATAAATTATTGTTACACCACAAATATAAAACCTAATTTCTTTCTTTCTTTTTCCTTAAACATCTCATTGCTCATAGTTATTTTGGCTTTATTCCACGGAGGTAAAATAATTTTCTTTTCTCAACTGTGTATCTCATCTGAACTGTGTATCGCAATTGTATTGTTTGCATCATTGGTCTTATGGTTGATGAATTTGCTGGGTAGTTTATCGTCTGCTTAAAATGGATCACTAGGTGTTCTTTCTCGGTTGCTGACATGTCGATATATAGTTTCTTATACTTCGTTGATAGTTTTAGCGATTGTCATTCGTTGAAAATTTGATGATTTGGCATTCTGACTCGGTTGGCATTATATCTACCAATATAGATGTCATTCACAAGTTATGAAATGTCCATCCATTTCTTTTTGAAAAACCATCAAATGGAAGAAGTTTTGCGTTGCGTGGAAGTTGCTACATCAGGAATCGAAAAGAATGAATGGCGGCCAAAGTCAGATACGGTAAATAAGTTTGTCGACTATCTCAAAGAAGCTTGTGATGTTGATGGATTTGAGAAATTCTACATATATATATAAAGAAGATTAATTGCATTAATCACCGTTTGTACTGCTATTTGCCTAAGACACACATAGCTGTTGGGAAAACAACATCCAATAATCGTGCTAGGATTGAGGAGGATGGAATTGAAATCAGCAACCTGCTTGAAAAATTGATTACCTTGCTTTCCCGTGAATAGAAGTGCAGGCTACCCTTTTTGGCCAAAAACTCCCTCCACAGTCCCCTCTGCGCCAAGCCCGTGCCAGGGTTTGGGAAAGGATTTTTGGGGCCCACGTCTCATTTCCATTTTTACTTGCCTTACAAGAAGAAATTTCAGTTGTTTGTATACAACAGTAAATAAGTAGTATACTTTATCTGCGAAATAATGAGGGGAAAGGTTGAGAGAATGAGTGTTAATATTGGTGATAGGACCATGCTACATGTACCGAATTATTTATCGAATCTTTTACCGAATCCTATGAATAGTTGATTTTGACTAGTCAATGTATTATTAAAGTACTATTTTACCCTTAATGAATTATTTTGCAGGATAGATCCTATATCTTTTAGTTGTTAGGTCTTTCGGAATTATTTCTTTCTAAACTTCTATTTGGATCGTAGGTTCTTAGAACTAAACCTGGAAATCTTAATTCAGTATTTTCTTGTAACCAAATCAAATATTTTTGTTGTTCGAACTGGTGATATCTTATGGTTTCTCTTATCTTATCCCATTTTTCTTGATTTTCTTCTCTTCTAAGTTCTTCAAGAAGTATTTTAACTTCTCTAGATCTTAACTCACTAGTATTATCTTGGATTCTCCTAAATCTTTTGAAATTTTCTCTTTCCTCGTGGTTCATAAACCTAATCAGGAGTATATAATATTTTCTTAAACTTTTCAATATCTCCTAAAAATCCTCTATATTTTGTTAGTTTTTCAAAGGCTTTCGGCTGATCTTTTTTAGTTATATAGCCAAGGACAATTCCTTCTGAAACTTCTTCTTCTATATCTTTATATTCATTTATGACATCTTCTACCCTTTTTATTTCTTTACTAGTTTTTACAGGATCAAATCCTATATTATGTTTACAAGCATAATCTATATCAAGATATATACTTTCAAGTTTTTCTTGGCCAGCAGGAAATACTTTTTCAGATTTCTTAACTAATCTTAATAAAAACGAGA
Source organism: Fraxinus excelsior (assembly GCA_019097785.1). NCBI lineage: Eukaryota > Viridiplantae > Streptophyta > Magnoliopsida > Lamiales > Oleaceae > Fraxinus > Fraxinus excelsior. The sequence goes on along the minus strand of CM032627.1, from coordinate 11,368,821 downwards.
TATCTACACTATTTAAATATAACTTAAGGCCATCATCATTAGATGTGGATGCTTGTGAAGTGTTCATAATAATTAAAGCATAAGCATGTAAAGATAAGCATGTAAATGACTTACAGTAATCGATGAAAATAAACAGGCTTTCCCTCCAGTATGTTCTTATAGCTGCTTTGCATGTACTTAATCAATCTTCTGAATCAGATGAATATTTAAAATGTTTTGAAATTATTTGGGTCCACAACTGCTTCCGCAAAAGGTTTTTTCAATTAAGGTTGCATTTCTCATTTTAGAGAACTAGCCGTGTTGCCACAGACGTTATCTCACAGTATTCAGAGTCTCTGTTTTCACCTCTATTCAAACTCTTTTCAGAAACAAGTTCTTACTTGGAACGAAATTTTAAAAGATGAACTCACACACAAGGTGCTACGATTTTGTTAGAAAACTGCCATATTCCCCTAAAATATTCATCAAAGAAGGGTATTTCGGCATGGCTAACATCCAATCAAAACAATGTTTTGAAAATCTTTTAAAATCTCTATCTGCACTGCCGAGGAATCATGAGAAACTTAATGAAATCCTTTTATGAAAGCTTTGTTTGAACATAACAAACTTCATCTTAATATTCATGAACTGAAATCGTACATGCTTACATACTATATTTACATACCTTTGGTACTCACCTTATGAAGTTCAGAACTCCATAAGTGATTACCTTATTACAAGATTTCCTATCTTCAAGCTATCTAAAAATATTTCTGAATACAAGTAGTGTATACAGATTACAAAGTAGTAATTCTCTTCCAAGAATTTTTTGAGCTGAGTGTTTTTCGAGATGTCTTCAATCCTGGACTTCTTCTCCTTATATAGAGGTCTTTGAGGCATTCTTTTAGTGATAAGGAATCTTATCTTTACAGCTGTCTTCCCACTTTCTTTTGTTAGGTAGTAAAAATAATTTCTCCACTATCTTGTGTTGGTCACGGGTGTCTCCTACTACCTAGTGTTGCTCACATGTGTCCATCAATATCTTGTGTGGAATATTATCTCTTGAGTTGGATTATGACATTTCTCCAATATCTTCTGTCTTTTAGTGGCCTCAGTTTTTCTTTAATAAAGTGAATTATTAAAGTAGTGATAAATGGTCACTCTTTTGGCTCAATTATTTTTCCATTCTTGATTCGAAGAACTCAGCAGGGAATTCTTCACTGTTGAGAGATGCTCCTTGGCTCATATCGTCCACAACACAGTGTTCACAATGATGATCACTGTAATCCCAAAGTATCTTGCACAATTCTTTAGACATATCTTCTGATCCATTAACTTGGTTTGAAATGATCAAAGATAGTAAATTATCAAGGTGATACATATCTTCATCTTTTGTGGGGATCCTTGCATTGGAATAAATAATATATTCTTCAGAAGGATAAATCCATATTTTCTCTTTCTCAGTAATTAACTGAGTTAGATGTTCAAATATTTCTTTATACCCTTTTGCTCTTCTATAGGGCATCATATTAATGATATCTTGATATCCATTTTTAACAACCTTTTGACTGGCTGGTAAGAAATGTTGGTTTGTGAGTCCCAATTTTATAACATGGAATGCTGGTTGCATACATTCAAGAACAGGATCCCATTCCATTGGTGCCGAGTGGAATCTAATGTATATATTTGTACTTTTGACAACTTCAGTGTATCTCTTTACTGCTTTCCTGACATCTGCTAGTAGTTGAGCTATTTCTCTGAGGTCTTTGCTAGGATATATACATAGTATATTTCCTACTTCAAAGCAATTTTTTACCCAATTGGCTGGTGTTTCTGGATAGAAGTTTATCTTGTTGTATTTTCCATAGTGGAGAGTTTTCATCCACTTCCCTATTTCAAGATACCAATCAGATAAAATGTTAAAAATAACAAGAAAGAATATTACTTCTTCATAGTTATTCTTTTTGGGTATCTTCATTCCATGGCATATCTTGACAACTTCTTTTGGGTCAATAGTTTCAATAGTTAGCTTAGGCAAATTTTGGCTCGATGAAGAGCTACCATCGCTAATTTTGATATCTTGTAAATCCCTGATAGGAGTTTTCATATCTTCTTTATCAGCAATAGGTTTAAGTATTACCTGTGAAGGGGTTCCTATTACTTTCTTGTCTTTCCCTTTATCCTCGGGAAGAGTGCTAGTATTCATACTAGACTTGGTACAAGTTACTTCTGCCTCAAGGGCTATATTTTTTGCTCGGAGGCTATCTTGGATATTTTGCATTTGTGTTTCCAAGTAGGAAACTTTTATTTCAAGAATCTGGACTTTCGTCCTTAGTTGTTCTAGCTCCATCCCTGCTAAGATAATCAGGAAGAAAATTAGCTTTTCCTTTTATATATTCAATCTCAAATTTGAAATAAGAAAACCAAATTTGAATTCTGATAATATATCTATTAGCAATAGATGAATCAACATTGTTTTTCAAAAATGCTTTAACTTGAGTATTATCAGTTCTTATCAAAAACTTTTTTAGCAATAAATAATCTTCATATTTTTGTACTCCTCTTTTGACAGCAATGAGTTCTTTTCTGTTTGTCTCATATCTTGTTTCAACTTCCTTGAACGTTCCTGATGTATATCCTGCAAGTATCTCAGGACAAGAACAATTCTTTTCACATTTATATTCTTTATGATTCTTTTTAACCTTTAATACTGCACCCCAGTAACTATCTGAAGCATCAGTTTCAAGGATAAAGAAATCTTCTTCTTGTGGAATTATAAGTTTAGGCAAAACCCTTAATTCTTCTTTCACTTTTCTTATATCCTCACAGTCTTGTTCTTCCCAAGACCACATCACATTTTTCCTTAATTTTGGAAGAAAATAATTTTTCAGTTTGGCACAATTTTCAATGAATCTTTCGGCATAATTTAATATACCAAGGAAACTTTGTAACTGTTTTTTATCTTTGATTTCTTCGAGAAATTCTTGAAGTTTCTCACCAATATGAGATTGCAGTTGCAATTCTCCTTCTTTTATGTGTAATCCAAGAAATTCTATTTCTGTTTTAGCTATCTCAGCCTTCTTTTGAGAAAGTGTAATACCATGCTTTTTCATAATATAGCAAAATTTCTCAAGATGTTCAATATGTTCATTTATATCATTTGAATGAATAAGCAATACAAAAATGAGTGATTGGCTTGATTACCTCATCCATTCTTCTTTGGAATATTTGTGGTGCATTTTTCAACCCAAATGACATTACATTCCATTCATACTGTCCTAAAGGATTGGGTGTACTAAATGCAGTTAGTGGTTTACTTTCTTCTGTAAGTACAATTTGCCAAAATCCTGACTTGCAATCAAATTTTGAAAATATCTTCTTATTTTGTACTTGTTTAATAAGAGTATCCTTATTAGGCAAGTAATATCCGTCAAATTTAGTAACTTCATTTAGTTTCTTATAGTTAATTACCATTCTAGCTTTTCCTCTTTTTATTTCACTATATTTTCTAACCATAAAGGCTGGACTGCTATGTGGACTTTTACTAGGCCTGATTAATTTGGCTTCTAATAATTCTTTTATCTGGACTTTAAATTCATTTTGGTCTTCTACACTATATCTCATAGGTTTAACTCTAACTATGGTGTCTGTATTAATTAGTTTTATCTTAGCTTTTACCTTATCTGTATTCCATTTTTCTAATGGATTTTCAGAATAAGTTTCAGAAATTTCTTTTTTCAATTTTTCTAGCTTATTTTCTGTTGTCATTTTTAAAACTGTGATTGGTTTAAATTTTTCTATATTCCGACATCCACCACGCTGGGTTGAAGAGCTCTGATGGTTGATTTCTTTGTATGCAATACTTACAGTTTTAGTAATTTTTGGTGTAAAAATCTTATGTGCACAAGGGGTTGTGAACATATATCTATCTATATATTGTGTAAATGGTGCATATTTTAGTAGGAAATTTTGTCTTAATAAAATATCACATCCAATTGTTGTTGACATATAGATTGTATCAACAAATACTTCTCTAAATGATATTAGAAAAGGTACTTGTGTAGCATATTTGCTGTATATTACCTTATTTCCTCCTGCTGTTTAGCGGTGACAACCTTTTTTGAATCATATTTTCAGTATTCAGATGGTAATACATTTGGCAAGCACAAACTTATTGTACTTCCTGTATCTAAGTATGAATGAAACTTAACCCTACAATAGTTTTTTATATTGAGTGTTATCTCAATATATGGACTCATAGGATTAGTATTTATTACTCTTTCCATGATAACAATGATTTCATATTTTCATCTATTCTTGATATAATTATTGGATTATCATCAACCGTTATTTTTAGATATCCTTGACAAATTTTATAAGGACTAAATTTTTCAAGGAAATTCATTCCTAACATTATAGGTAATCGATTAACTCCATATAATTCATCTTTATATAGAATTAGTTCTTTGGTAGATTCTTTTTGATCCTCTCCTATAAGTATAAGAGGGAATTTTACATATTTTCTTATCTCAAGATCGTTTCCTAAATAATCTTTAAATATATATATGGTTCTGGTAATTCAAAGTCTATTAAATGACTAACAAACTTAGCATTTACATGACTTTTATTTGCTCCAGTATTTATAAGGACAAGAAGATTCTTCTTGTATCCTTTTTGATTAACATATCTAGTTTTGATATAATATTGTGAACTTGATGGTTCAGTAATACTTAATTTTCTAAATTGACTTATCCTAGAGGCTTGTTTAGAGGGGAATCTTGCAATAAGATTATCTCCGTCTAGGCTGATACTATTTCTTCTTATCAATTTTCCTTCAGAATTAATTTCTCTTGCTTGCTTGTGAAAATCAAGCATTATTTGTTCTGGTATGGTTACTTCATTTTCTTGATATTTTCTAGGAGGTATATATTCAGCCAGTTCTTTAAAATCTTTATGTATGATAATGTTATCAGTTATTTTTCTTAGATTGTTATGATGACTGGTACTGAAAGCAAAAATTGATTTTATACTTATACTAATAGCTTTACTTTTTTGTGGCATTTTTAAGTTACCAATTTTATAATATAGATTGAAACTTTGATCTATATTTTCATCAATTAAAGATACTGCATAATTTGGTTTTATTGTGAACATTATTTTTTGGTAAACTAGATTTCCTACAATAGTTCCTAATAGAGAATCTACAGGATCTTGTAGGATTCTATTATCCATACAATATATTTCTATTGGTATATTCATACCTTCTCTAAAGTATCCTTTTACCATGACTTGTATTCCACCTATCTCAATACATTTTAGTTTACTTCTTACATTCTCTGGTATTTTAGATAACTTTCATTTTACCCATTCTTTTGTAATTATAGGAATTCTTGTTTTTCCCATTATATCTTCTATATAAATAGGTATTTCTCTGTAATTCATACTTACAATTGTTTTATTTACTCTAGGTAGTATTCCTAAGAATCCTTGATGGAATACATCTTTTTCTTGTAAATCTAGTATCTTCTTAGTTATTCCTTTGTATTTTTTAATATCAAAGGTAATTTCTTAAGTTATACCTTCCACTGAATCTTCATTTTCTTCAGTTGTTTCTACTTCTATTTCCTGGTTTATTTCTTGTATTTCTTGATTCATATATACTATTTCTTCAGAATCTTCTTCTGATGATGATGTCTTTAATTCATAAATACTACTACATTCACTACTTAAATCTTCAAAATATTCAATTGGTTCTATATCACTATCATCTTTGAATTCCTCATAGATTCTAAGAGTTTTTACATTTTGTCTATCCTTCTTTTTAGGACATTGGGGGGCAATATGTCCTTCTTCATTGCATATAAAACATCTACATTTCTTGATATATTTTGGTTTGGGTTTTGTATTCCAATTTCTTTTTTTAAAATATTTTTTATGTGGTTTAAAACTTCTTTTCTTAAATTTCTTATAATTTTTGAATTTTCTTTTATATTTTTTATATGACCTATATTTCTTTTTGTAGCATCCAAATTGCTCTACTTGACCTAAATCTTTGTAACAACACAAAGAATTTTTTCTTATCTTATATGCTTTTTTATTTTCTAAAGCTTCTCTACACCAAATACTTATCATTCGTTTTGTAAATTCAATCCTAGTTCCAAGACTGTCTAATTTTATACCTTCTTCTTCTCCAGTTGGTAATATTTTTTCGTATTCTTTTAACAACTTATTTCCCCATGGAAATGGTAACTTTGTAAAATAAGATCTTAATATTGGTTTATTTTCTTGGTAATCTCCTTGGTTTAGTACGTAATATATTTCTTCAAATTTACAAGTATATCTATTTAATTCACACATGTCACATATCTTTAAATTTTCCATTGCTATTGTTCCTGCATTATATTCTTCTTGTTTTCTATA